>JARQOD010000004.1:187079482-187134490 GCA_033576555.1 Oophaga sylvatica | reverse complement strand
CCCCCATTTTGGAATGCAGACTTGATGGAATGTTCTGCGGGCGACATGCTGCGTTTGCAGAGCCCCTGATGTGCCTAAACAGTAGAAACCCCCCACAAGTGACCCCATTTTGGAAACTAGACCCCCAAGGAGCTTATCTAGATGTGTACTGAGCACTTTGAACCCCCAACCGCGCCCCCTGAGGAAGGAGATTTTTTCTCCGAAATGTGCGTCGGGGTCAGCTGTGGATCGCCCTGCGGGTTTCCCTGTTCACCTACTGCGGTATGTTTACCCTGCGCTCCATTTATGAGCTCAGCTCATTTACTTAGGTGTTTTTCCACCATTGCATATAGTGGTGACTGTTCTTCTAGCGGTTGTTATTATGTATGTGCCTATTGTGCACTAGCTATTTAGCTTTATCGTCGCTGACAGTCTCCCTCTCTATCATATACAACAGGGCATTTGCAGGGCCTCCTAGCTGCTGTGATTTTACTTCTGTATATATTGGCAATGTGTTTCTTTGCCTATACTTATCACTTGGTTATATTCTATTTTATAGTATATTTGTATCAATAAAGTATTTTTGTATCAATTATTCGATCACTTGACTGCTTTGTGGTGTGGTGGTAACTGAGAAATTGGACCACAAAAGTTGTTGTGCAATTTGTCCTGAGTACACCAATACCCCATATGTGGGAGGGAACCACTATTTTGGCGCATGGGAGAGCTCAGAAGGGAAGGACCCCCATTTTGGAATGCAGACTTGATGGAATGTTCTGCGGGCGTCATGCTGCGTTTGCAGAGCCCCTGATGTGCCTAAACAGTAGAAACCCCCCACAAGTGACCCCATTTTGGAAACTAGACCCCCAAGGAGCTTATCTAGATGTGTACTGAGCACTTTGAACCCCCAAGTGCTTCACAGAAGTTTATAAACGCAGAGCAGTGAAAATAACAATCATTTTTGTTTCTCCAAAATCATTTTTTAGCCCGCTATTTTTTATTTTCCCAAGGGTAACAGGATAAATTGGACCCCAAAAAATGTTGTCCAGTTTTTCCTGAGTACGCTGGTGCCCCATATGTGGGGGGGGACCACTGTTTGGGCACACGGCAGGGCTCAGAAAGGAAGAAGCGCCATTTGACTTTTTAATAGAAAATTAGCTCCAATCGTTAGCGGACACCGTGTCGTGTTTGGAGAGCTCCTGTGTGCCTAAACTTTGGAGCTCCCCCACAAATGACCCCATTTTGGAAACTAGACCCCCTAAGGAACTTATCTAGATGCACAGTGAGCACTTTGAACCCCCAGGTGTTTCACAGAAGTTTATAACGCAGAGCCGTGAAAATAAAAAATCTTTTTTTTTTCTCAAAAAATGATTTTTTAGCCCCCTATTTTTCATTTTCACAATAGTTACAGGAGAAATTGGACCCCAAAAGTTGTTGTCCAGTTTGTCCTGAGTACGCTGGTACCCCATATGTGGGGGGGAACCACTGTTTGGGCACACGTGAGGGCTCGATAGGGATGTAGTGACCCTTTGAAATGCCGACTTGATGGAATGGTGTGCAGGCATCTTGTTTCGTTTGCAGAGCCCCTGATGTGCCTAAACAGTAGAACCCCCACAAGTGACCCATTTTTTAAACTAGACCCTGCAAGGAACTTATCCAAATGTGTGGTGAGCACCTTGAACCCCCACGTGCTTCACAGACGTTTATAATGCAGAGCCATGAAAATAAAAAATAATTTTTTTCCTCAAAAACTGATTTTTTTAACCCACAATTTTTTATTTTCACAAGGGTAACAGGAGAAATTGGACCCCAAAAGTTGTTGTACAGTTTGTCCTGAGTACACTGGTACCCCATATGTGGGGGGAACCAGTGTTCGGGCACACGTTGGGGCTCGGAAGGGAAGTAGTGACGTTTTGAAATGCAGACTTTGATGGAATGGTATGCGAGCGTCATGTTACAGAGCCCCTGATGTGCCTAAACAGTAGAAGACCCCGCAAGGTACTTATCTAGATATGTGGTGAGTACTTTGAACCCCCAAGGGCTACACAGAAGTTTATAACGCAAAGCCGTGAAAATAAAAATTCTTTTTTTTTCCACAAAAATAATTTTTTAGTCCCCAATTTTTTTTCCCAAGAGTAAAAGGAGAAATTAGACCCCCAAAGTTGTTGTGCAATTTTCCCTGGTATTCTGATACCCCATATGTGGAGGTAAACCACTGTTTGGGCACACGTCAGGGCTCGGAATAAAGGGAGCACTGTTTGACTTTTTCAACCCAAAATTTGCAGCAATCAATGGTGGCGCCATGTCGCGTATGGAGACCCCCTGATGTGTCTAAATAGTGGAAATCCCTCAATTCTCACTCCAGCCCTAACCCCAACACACCCATATTCCCAACCCTAACCCCTACACACCCCTAACCCTAATCCAAACCCTAACCATAACCCTAACCCCAACACACCCCTTACCCTAATCCCAACTCTAACCATAACCCTAACCACAAGCCTAACGTAAATCCCAACCCTAACAACACCCCTAACACTTATCCTAACTCTAACCCTAACCACAAACCTAACCCTAATCCCAACCCTAATTCCAACCCTAACCCTAATTCCAACCCTAACCCTAATTCCAACCCTAACTCTAATTCCAACCCTAACCCTAATTCTAACCCTAACCCAAATTCTAACCGTAACCCTAATGCTAACCCTAATGCTAACCCTAAGGCTAACCCTAACTTTAGTTCTAACTCTAACCCTAAGGCTAGGTTCATATTGCGTTTTACCAGCCCGTTCAACACATAACGTTGACGGGCTGGTAACGGTTAGAGTTGAGCGATACTTTCCGATATCCAAAAGTATCGTAATCGGAATGGTATCGCCGATACCCAAAAAATTTCGGCGATACCCGATACTGGAAATCCAATGTAAGTCTATGGGAACAAAATATCGGAATTAAAAAAACCCCATTCTTGCCTTGTTGGTTAATTGTACATGAAGGAAAACAACAAAGAGTAATGTAGAATGTATTGGGGAAGGTTGAGGAGACATTAAAGGCATAGATGTTTAACCCAATCAAATGGAATAGCATAAATATTTTTTTTTTTAAAGATGTTCGGATTGACGAAGAAATTGACAATGTTGTTAACGTTTTTTCTATTTTGGCAAATATGTATATTTCACAACTTCCATGCTCTTCACCTTTTTAACTTTTGACACACTTTCTCCTTCATAATCTTCAGCAGCATCATCTTTTTCATCAAATTATTCTTCATCTTCACCTTCTTTATCTTCTTCTTAAACTTCTTGCTATTCATCTTTTTGTTAACATTACTCATATTCTTCTTATTAAACTATTATTCTTATTCATATTGTACTTCATCTTCTTCATCATATTCTTATTTGTGACAGAGATTCCTGTACTTGTAATCTGTCAAAGTATGAATTTTTCATCCTTCCGTTCTTGCTGTCACAAAAGATTTAAATTACAACAGTATTTGTCCGTGTTCAGTTTAGCCTGCAGCAGCAGGCATTTTCCAGGGGCACCACGAGGAGGAACGGACTCACCCCATACACTGCTTAGTCTTCTTCTGCTTATAATTTAGAGCATATATTTGCTCTCATTTGGCTATACTTCATGTCTTCTGCTTTTTGATCTCTGCTTATTGTTCTTAGTCTCTTGTTCTGTATCTTGTAGTTTGTCTTAACCTTCTTAGTCCGTTTGTAATCTTTTATTCTTTTTGTGATGGGTTTGGTGGTGGCTTGATGCTCGTCGTCCTTGTGGTCTCATCTTCTTGGGTGGTATCGGTCTCTCTTCTTTGTGGAGATCGAGTGATTCCAAAAAGCTTGAAAAATCTTCAATTTGTAATGTGCAAGGTACAGAGCCATGCAGTATCGAGGACATGATGTGCTGGAACCGGAGGCCAAAGAAAAGAGCCATTGGCCACGAGGACAGTGATGTTCTGGACACGGTTACTAGCAGGAGGTCTGTGCTCATGCATACCAGACGGACGTGTGGAACTCGGATACGGATGGAGGCCTAGGCAAGCACTGCGGAGAACCAGTGCGGTACTGGACCGGAGGTGTAGCAGAAGGTACAAGAGCCAATGCAAGTAACGAGGACAGCTGACTGTGCTGGAACCCGGAGGGGCAGCAGAAGGAAAAGAGCCAATGGCACAACCGAGGACCAGCTGACGTTACTGGGACACGGTTACTAAGCAGGAGGTACCTGTGCTCCAAAGCATACCAAGGACCAGCAGACGTTGCTGGAACTCGGATACCGAGATGAGCACCTAGGCCAAAGGCACTGCGGAGAAACAGCTGACGGTACTGGAACCCGGACGGGTAGCAGAAGGTACAAGAGCCAATGCAAGTAACGAGGACCAGCTGACTGTGCTGGAACCCGGAGGGGCAGCAGAAGGAAAAGAGCCAATGGCACAACCGAGGACCAGCTGACGTTACTGGGACACGGTTACTAAGCAGGAGGTACCTGTGCTCCAAAGCACTACCAAGGACCAGCAGACGTTGCTGGAACTCGGATACCGAGATGGAGGCACCTAGGCCAAAGGCACTGCGGAGAACCAGCTGACGGTACTGGAACCCGGACGGGTAGCAGAAGGTACAAGAGCCAATGCAAGTAACGAGGACCAGCTGACTGTGCTGGAACCCGGAGGGGCAGCAGAAGGAAAAGAGCCAATGGCACAACCGAGGACCAGCTGACGTTACTGGGACACGGTACTCGAGATGGAGGACCTGGCCAAAGGCACTACGAGACCAGCGACGTCTGGAACCCGGATATCGGAGGAGCAGGCAAGGCACTGGAAATTTACGGTACAGGACCGCGGGGCAGCAGTTACCCTGAAATTCTACAGTTTGGCGTGAGCCTTTTCACATACGAATACAGCTTTGATTTCCCATGTATCAACCGCAGCACACACATAGGAAGCACCTAAACTCCATGCACCATAGAGTCGGCTAACCCGACCGCAACACGACAGGACAACTTATTGGAGGCTAAGTGACGTTTACACTGACAGGAAACAGATGGCGTGCTCTAACCAGTCTGGGCAGGAGTGAGTACCCGTGCCAATGACACTTCCGAGCAACAACTGGCGGTGTTGAAGCCCAGGGATGAGAAGACAACAGGGTGGAGGCAGCAGGACTTTTTGCCATTCACACAGCAGAGGAACAGCTGACATTACTGAACCCCAGTAACACAGGAGCAAGTGTTGACTGTGCTAACAGCACTTCCGAGCAACAACTGGCGGTGTTGGAGCCCAGGGATGAGAAGACAACAGGGTGGAGGCAGCAGGACTTTTTGCCATTCACACAGCAGGGGAACAGCTGACATTACTGAACCCCAGTAACACAGGAGCAAGTGTTGACTGTGCTAACAGCACTTCCGAGCAACAACTGGCGGTGTTGGAGCCCAGGGATGAGAAGACAACAGGGTGGAGGCAGCAGGACTGTTTGCCGTACACACAGCAGGGGAACAGCTGACATTACTGAACCCCAATAACACAGGAGCAAGTGTTGACTGTGCTAACAGCACTTCCGAGCAACAACTGGCGGTGTTGGAGCCCAGGGATGAGAAGAGAACATGGTGGAGGCAGCAGGACTTTTTGCCGTACACACAGCAGGGGAACAGCTGACATTACTGAACCCCAGTAACACAGGAGCAAGTGTTGACTGTGCTAACAGCACTTCCGAGCAACAACTGGCGGTGTTGGAGCCCAGGGATGAGAAGAGAACATGGTGGAGGCAGCAGGACTTTTTGCCATTCACACAGCAGGGGAACAGCTGACATTACTGAACCCCAGTAACACAGGAGCAAGTGTTGACTGTGCTAACAGCACTTCCGAGCAACAACTGGCGGTGTTGGAGCCCAGGGATGAGAAGAGAACATGGTGGAGGTAGCAGGACTTTTTTGCCATTCACACAGCAGGGAACAGCTGACATTACTGAACCCCAGTAACACAGGAGCAAGTGTTGACTGTGCTAACAGCACTTCCGAGCAACAACTGGCGGTGTTGGAGCCCAGGGATGAGAAGACAACAGGGTGGAGGCAGCAGGACTGTTTGCCGTACACACAGCAGGGGAACAGCTGACATTACTGAACCCCAGTAACACAGGAGCAAGTGTTGACTGTGCTAACAGCACTTCCGAGCAACAACTGGCGGTGTTGGAGCCCAGGGATGAGAAGAGAACATGGTGGAGGCAGCAGGACTTTTTGCCGTACACACAGCAGGGGAACAGCTGACATTACTGAACCCCAGTAACACAGGAGCAAGTGTTGACTGTGCTAACAGCACTTCCGAGCAACAACTGGCGGTGTTGGAGCCCAGGGATGAGAAGAGAACATGGTGGAGGCAGCAGGACTTTTTGCCATTCACACAGCAGGGGAACAGCTGACATTACTGAACCCCAGTAACACAGGAGCAAGTGTTGACTGTGCTAACAGCACTTCCGAGCAACAACTGGCGGTGTTGGAGCCCAAGGATGAGAAGAGAACATGGTGGAGGTAGCAGGACTTTTTGCCATTCACACAGCAGGGGAACAGCTGACATTACTGAACCCCAGTAACACAGGAGCAAGTGTTGACTGTGCTAACAGCACTTTCGAGCAACAACTGGCGGTGTTGGAGCCCAGGGTCAAGGAGGATGTTTAAATACTATATCAAGTATTTTCCTTGTTACGTGTCAATTAAAAATGTCTATACTCCAAACAAGAGAAATATAACCTTTAGTACCATAAGATGATGATTTTACTTAAAAAAATATATGTAAATTAATAATTTACAAACATAAACGCATACATTAACATGTTGAAAAGCAATGCAAACCACAATTAAAATAGGTTAAATAATCTGCTATACGGTTTAAAATAAAAGCATACAAGTACATATCAGAATCCATTAATGATGGCTAAGTAACAGTATGTACACCATTTTTATTGTGTAGACAATGAATGGCTGACTTAAAAACATAATCAGCATTACAAGGTATCTTTGACATTCATAAAACTTTACATTTGGTGAATAATATCACTAAAATTTTTTTAAAAATATCTAAAATTTCCATCATGTAATACTGATAATATGTGCCAATCATTTATATTAACAAACAAAAAATTTAAAAAGTGCATAGTGCATAGTGAAAACAGATATTTATGCCTGACTGTGGACTTGCAAGCATGACAACGGATAGATAAGGTATATATAGATGAGACTGCATAGTCACAGATGGTGAATGGCGATGTAATACTGTACCTCAATAAAGTGTGCGTTACTACTACATCCTTTTTTTTATATAGCTTTATAAAAGGTTACGTGCATGTATGGTTGCGCCTTTGTTTGGACGCACAGACTGGCTTCCTGCTGTGACGCGTTGGATATTGGAGCGTCTGTACGTGTTATGACGCAGACTAACATTCACGGTGCGCATCGTTCATCATCGCAAGCGTACCGACAACACAAAGGCGTTGTCATGACTGCTTTACTCAGTAAACATGCACCTATGTTGAAACATACACGCATGTGCCCTATTACATAACAAGCTACAAGAAAAACGAGTGTGAGGTGTGACACAGCTGTTTTGTTAAGGTACAGTATTATATCGACATTGTACAGGTGTCGCTTTCAGTCTGATAAATAGATATCATTCACCTATTCTATCAGTTGTCGTTCTTTCAGCATCACTTACAGGTATATATTTTGCTATTGTGACTATGCACTATTGATTTTAACAAGGTAATGCATGATTTTTGTTAGCGATTATCATGTTTACATGAAGGACCTTTATGATATGGGCTGTTAACTTTCTAATTAAATATGTATTTTTTAAAATGACACAAATATAAGTAATGTTGAAGAGGACTATTCCTACATGCATTGTTTGCACAATATTACAGGTGTACATCACGTCCCTTAATCAACATTGGATTATTATATTTACTTGTATGCTTTTATTTAAAAGGCAAGAACACTGAAGTATAACCTTGCACTGCAGCAGTTGTCAAAGTTCAACCCACATTATGCACTTCCAACATTGCAGCATTTGAGTCATGATGTGAGTTGGATTTGTCTAAGCTATGGAGTGACAAGGTTGACCATCAGTATCCTATAGCATAAGTAGGCTTTTGTGTTTGCATTTGTTTTCGACATGTGCATATCTGTAATAATATGTCACAATTATTTTGTTACAGATTTGTGACAAAGACTAATCATTTTATGGTTTTAAAGCTGACGTTTCAAATGTTTACAGCTTAGAAATCAGGTGTAGCCTCATATCTATGTGTAGCACTAGACACTTTGACATGTCATGTTTTTTTCACCATGATTAGGTAGCTAGCAGTAATTTTTGCCGGACACACAGCAGGGGAACAGCAGGCGTTACTGAACCCCACAAACACATCAGCGATTGTTTTCATCTGTGCATCTAACACTTCTGAGCAGCAACTGGCGTGTTGAAGCCCAGGGTCAAGGAGGGTGTAGGCAGAGGCCTAGTATGAGATGTTTGAAGTTAAAGTTGTAGTTAGCAGCAGTAATTTTTGCCAGACACACAGCAGGGGAACAGCAGGCGTTACTGAACCCCACAAACACATCAGCGATTGTTTTCATCTGTGCATCTAACACTTCTGAGCAGCAACTGGCGGTGTTGAAGCCCAGGGTCAAGGAGGGTGTAGGCAGAGGCCTAGTATGAGATGTTTGAAGTTGAAGTTGTAGTTAGCAGCAGTAATTTTTGCCAGACACACAGCAGGGGAACAGCAGGCGTTACTGAACCCCACAAACACATCAGCGATTGTTTTCATCTGTGCATCTAACACTTCTGAGCAGCAACTGGCGGCGTTGAAGCCCAGGGTCAAGGAGGGTGTAGGCAGAGGCCTAGTATGAGATGTTTGAAGTTAAAGTTGTAGTTAGCAGCAGTAATTTTTGCCAGACACACAGCAGGGAACAGCAGGCGTTACTGAACCCCACAAACACATCAGCGATTGTTTTCATCTGTGCATCTAACACTTCTGAGCAGCAACTGGCGGTGTTGAACCCCAGGGTCAAGGAGGGTGTAGGCATAAAATATTGAGTTATTGCCTTGTTACGTGGCCATTGCAAATGTATGTACTTCAAACAAGAATAAATGAAGTTTTACTAGGACAATAAAATGATGAATTTCAATTCCAAGAATAGAAAAATATTTATACTTGAGAGTCCTCTGTGGTTGATACCGTTTAATGGCTAACTGAAAATATGGTAACAAATTCCAAGCTTTCGAGACTACTCAGGTCTCTTCATCAGGCTAAGACTAAAACAAAAAATGAAGAATCACATATTTCTACACACAACAGGACACAGGAATAGGTAAGACAAGTGAGGGAGGGACAAGTGAGGGGAGACCGGCCAAAAAATGAGAACAAGGATGAATTATCAGCGCCACACAATAAGAGAAAAAATAATGGATTTACCTGTGGCAAAACATATTTGTATGCCCGGTCATAGCATGATGGATATGGAATTACTGGTATTAAAATATAACTTCAAATATGAGAAAGATACAAAGGTTTCAGAATATAAGCTCATCATGACCTTTGACACTGTTAGTGATGGAATGAATAGATCACACGGATTTATGTCATTCTATATCAATTAAGAAATCTGCGTCTCTGCCCTTCCAGGGCATGAAAACACAAAACCAGACCCCAATCAGAGGGCAATAAAACTTTCTATCCTTATCTAGGAACTGTTCCAATATTTATGTTCATCCCTCTGTGATAATGACAGTTCTGCTACACGTCACTTACTTGTCTTACCTATTGCACTATTCCTGTGTCCTTTTGTGTATAGAAATATGTGATGCTTCATTTTTTGTTTTAGTCTTTGCCTGATGAAGAGACGTGAGTAGCCTCGAAAGCTTGCAATTTGTTACCATCTTTTCAGTTATCCATTAAAAGGTATCAACCACTGCGGACTCTCAAGTCTAAATAATTTTCTATCTACTGGCTAACACGGTACGAAGATACACATGTTTCCTAACTTCAAGAATAAAAATAAAGACCCTGGAAACATAAACGCATATATGCACATGCCAACAAGAAATGGAACAACACACCAACAAAAAATTGGTTACAAAATATAGTGTTGTAAATTTAAGAATAAAAGTCCATTTTTGTATTTATGAATAATGCTTGAGGAACGCTATGTTAAACCATAACATAGTGAAGACAATGGATTTTGGAATAGTCACTCATCATCATCATTGCAATTTATATGTGACAGTCACAGACATTTCAATTATTTAAGTTAATAAAATCGTTACTTTGTACAGCATGTATGACATGTCCAGCATGGACTCATCAATGTGATGACGCAATAATGTACGATAAAAAATAACCATTTAAAAAAACATAATGCATTGTCACAATTTAAGTGTGTGCCTGCAAGTGTAGGTGAAACAAAGGCTACGGATAGCAAAGGTATATTCTATGTCTGTATCAGACAGTGGACAGCCTCTGATGGGTAATGGCGATGTTATACTGTACGTCAATAAAGTCTGCGGCTGCAATCATGCATTTTGCATGTCTGGTTGCGCAAGGCTTTATCCGTCAACAACACTACCTTCCTACTGTCACTCGTAGGGTAGGGTAGCGTGTGTCTATTAGATGACTCTCTATAAAATGTGACGTTACGCAGCGTTATTGTGCCCTAGGGACGCCAAAAATACGACAGCAGTAATCATTTACTGTCTAATACTCCACCTATGACCAACAAAAAAAGCACGTTCCCTCTTTAACAATCTACAAGACTAACAAGCATAATGGTTGACGCTGACTTTATTGAGGTACAGTATTACATCGACATTGTCCATGACTAACTATGCACTGTGATACCTATATACCATTATTAATTTATATCTGTTGTGGTTGTTTCAACAGCACTTGCAGGTATAACTACCTATTGTCAGTATGCATGATGCACTTTCTAGATGTAATAATTTATTATTGCACATTATTACCATGTTTAGATGCTGGCCATTTCATATATGGTGTGTGAAGTTACAGTTGGCATCAGTATGTGTATTTTATAATGTCTGTCATAAATAAAACTCGTGATGATGATGATGATGATTTTCTGATTCGTACATCCATTGACTGCATTATCTTACAGGTACAGATAAAGTTCCTTAAAAAGCATTAATTGATAATTAAGAAATGTACTTTTAATGCATTCATTTCAAAAAGTGAACACTATGTTTTAGTTTTTGTTACCATTTCTAATAGAAATTTGTGTAGATATGCGCTGTGATGACAAATTATTATTTGTCCATATTTGTTATAAAAATTTATGATTGTAGGCATGGAAAACTTCACAATTTCCTGTTTTAAGCATAACAATCAGGGTGACGGCTCTTCCCTATTTGGAGCATGTTCCACATAGGTTTTTCTGTGCATGTGTAGGAAACAGGAGACTTCTTGCCGGATACACAGCAGGGGAACAGCTGGCGTTACTGAACCCCACTAACACTATAGCTTGTGTATTGGTCTGTGGACACGACACTTCTGAGCAGCAACTGGCAGTGTTGTAGCCCAGGGAGTAGAGTTCAGGTGGTAGAAAGATGAACATAACAGGAGACATGGATAACGTTGCGAACCAGTTATTTAATTTGAAAACGGACAGACAAATTCTGGCGAGATCCATGCCTTGTTCATTTTCAGAAAAGTAAGCCGGTCTACATTATCGGAGGATAGTCGCATGCGACGGTCTGTTAGTACACCACCTGCAGCACTAAAGACGTGCTCCGATAATACACTGGCAGCGGGGCAAGCCAGCACCTCCAATGCATACTGGCTAAGCTCTGGCCATGTATCCAGCTTAGAGACCCAAAACTTGAATGGGGAAGAGCCATCTGGGAGTACACTGAGAGGGAAAGACAAGTAGTCTGTCACCATCTTATGGAAACGTTGCCTCCTGCTGACTGGAGCCGTCTCGGATGGTGTAGACATTTGTGGCGCTGCCACAAAACTTCGCCACATTTGGAACATACTGGTCTTGCCCTGTGCAGAGGCGCTGCTTGTGCTCCCTCTTGTTGCAGAGCTGTCTCCACTGCCTCGACGCACAGAGCTGCTTTGTAAAGCAGTAGCAGCAGCAGTGCTCTCGGCTGGAATGGAGAACATTATGGATTGCACCAGTGTCTCTTTGTACTCCCGCATTTTATGCTCCTGGTTCAACAATGTGATGAGGGTTTGTAAGTTGTCCCGGTAGCGAGGGTCTAGGAGGGTGTACACCCAATAATCAGACGTGGTGAGAATGTGGGCGATGCGGCGGTCGTTTCTCAGGCACTGCAGCATGAAATCAACCATGTGCTGCAGACTCCCAACTGGCCAACAAACGCTGTCCCCTGCAAGAGGCGTCATCTCTGCCTGCTCTGCATCACCCCACCCTCGCTCTACATACTGACTAGAGCGTTGTGCACCTCCCTCTGGAGCGATGTCTTCCTCCTCCATTGACTCCTCCTCATCCTCCTCACTAAGTGAGCCCTGCCCAGCCCTTTGTGAGGAACCACGTTGCGCTGACTGTCCAGAAGGTGATGGAATTTGTGACTCCTCATCCTCCACCTCTTCCAAAACCTCATCCCTTAGTGCTTGCAGTGCTTTTTGAAGCAGGCAGATAAGGGGGACAGTCAGGCTGACTAGTGCATCATCTGCACTCGCCATCCGCGTTGACTCATCAAACGCATGCAAAACGTGGCAGATGTCCTTCATAGAGGCCCACTCAGTAGTGGTGAAGTGTGAACGGCGCAAATTGCGAGTTGATTGCGCCTGATGCAGCTGATACTCCATTACTGCTGGCTGCTGCTCACACAACCGCTCCAACATATGTAACGTGGAATTCCACCTGGTGGGTACGTCACATATGATGCGATGTTCAGGAAGGCGAAATCTGCGTTGCAGAGCTGCAATGCGCGATCTGGCCATGCTGGAACGTCGCAAGTGAGCACACTCTAGGCGGACCTTGTGCAGCAGTGCATCAAGATCCGGATAGTCCCTCAAAAAACTCTGCACGACCAAGTTGAGCACATGTGCCAGACATGGTATGTGAGTGAGGTTGCCAAGGCCCAGAGCTGCCACCAGATTTCGGCCATTGTCACACACTACCAAGCCTGGCTGGAGATTCGCTGGCAAAAACCACACGTCGCTCTCCTGCTTGATGGCATTCCAGAGCTCCTGCGCTGTGTGGCTTCGATTCCCCATGGAAATTAATTTCAGGACGGCCTGTTGACGTTTGGCAACGGCTGTGCTCATATCGGTCGCAACAGGTAAGCGTTCACGGGTCCATGTGGAGGTAGACCGTGACGGCTCCTGCAGCGATGATTCTGAGGAACTGGAGTAGGAGGAGGAGTCAATGTGGACAGACTTGATTCCTGCAATCCTTGGAGTTGGCAGAACACGTACAGCGCCACTCGCAAGATCTGTACCCGGCTCCACAACATTGACCCAATGGGCAGTGAGGGAAAGGTATCGTCCCTGGCCATGGGTACTGGTCCACGCATCGATGGTCAGGTGGACCTTGCTACTGACGGCGTTTAGTAGCGCATGTTTAATTTTTCCCTCAACATGCTTTTGCAGACCAGGGACGGCTTGCCTGCTGAAATAAAATCGGCTGGGCACATTGTATTGGGGGACTGCCAATGCCATTAAGTTACGGAAACTGTCAGTCTCCACCAGCCTGAATGACAGCATTTCAAGGGACAGGAGTTTTGCAATGCCAGCATTCAGAGCCTGTGCTCGTGGATGGTTTGCCGAGTATGGCCGTCTTTTATCCCATGTCTGTGCTACCGATGGCTGTTTTGTGGCCTGGGAGCGTGAGGATGACAGGGAACTTGCAGCTGTGGGTGGAATAACACTGGGTCTCTGGACAACAGTGACAGAGGTTCTTCCATGGCGATCCTGTGAGGAAGCCGAACCAGCTGTGTGTGAGCTGGAGGAAGAGGCTCCAACACGAGCTGGAGATGTAGGTGCTGCTGTAGGTTGGCCTACATCTCCAGTGTGTCTTTGTAACTCAACCACGTGCTTTGACCGCACATGTTTCCACATATTTGTGGTATTAAGGTTACTGACACTTTTACCTCTTTTTACTTTTTGATTACACAGCTTGCATTTGACATAGCAAATATCATCTGCAAGTGTGTCAAAAAAGGACCACGCAGTGCAAGTCCTGGGAGCGCCCGTTTTGGCTGTTGGAAGAGAACTGCTACGAATGGGTGCCAAACTGGAGGCTACAGGCAACCGAGTCTGCAGCCTACCTCTCCCTACTGTTTGGACCGTTGTGCCAATCTCTTCCTCAGAGCTGCTACCACCACCTTCCTGTTCCTCACGCCATGTTGGGTCTTGGACCTCATCATCTCCACTACCCTCTTCCAACACCTGCTGCTGTTGGGTGGTCTGGCCAGCACCATGCTCAACAGAAACTGGAACCTGAGTCTCATCATCATCAGATGCGTTCTGCGGTGTGCTGACCATCGGCACTGGCTCACCCACCTCTTCAGATTCAGAGAGACACAGCTGTTGTGCATCACTGCATACTGCCTCTTCTTCACATTCCAGAATGCTGCTTGGCTGGGCCCCTGTTTGCAAGCCAACAGATTCTGAGAACAGAAGCAGAGACTCAGCTGGCTCCAGTTCAGAACTCTCTGACTGCCTGGGCAATTTGGCAGGCGGTGAAGAGACAAATGGTTGTTCAACAGTGCTGTGGTCCTGAGAGGAGGTGGAAGCAATTGAAGTCGATGCATTGGCTGCCATCCAACCAACAACGGCTTCAATTTGTTCTTCCCGCAGCAGGGGGGTACGCTGAGCTCCTACAAAAGTGCGCATAAAGGAACGCTCACGGGGAAAACTGGTGGATTCTGTGTCACTGGGTGCGGCAGCAGCCACAGAATCCCCACGTCCTCTCCCTGCTGAAACTCCATGGCCACGACCACGTGCCTTACTCCCTGCCTTCTTCATCTTGGTAGATTGATAAAGAAAGTCAGAAAAGTTATAAGGCCTAAGTGTGGTTATTCCTCAGAGACTGCAGTGAACACTGCAGACAACTGTTCAGTAGCTGTGAAAGGCCCCTTTGTGTACTTCTATAGTGTTTGCAACCAATGTATTGTATACGGATGGAAGCGCGTCACACTAATAGATTAGATTTTTTTCAATATAATGGAGCAGCACCAATTAGAGAAAAATGTGAAGGATGAGGCAGTGATACACGCTCAGCAGACTACAACCAGCAGTGGTTGAAGAACTAACTGGAGCGTAATCTGCACTCAAAAAATGAAAAGCTCACAGACTACACTGCAGACAACTGTTCAGTAGCTGTGAAAGGCCCCTTTGTGTACTTCTATAGTGTTTGCAACCAATGTATTGTATACGGATGGAAGCGCGTCACACTAATAGATTAGATTTTTTTCAAATATAATGGAGCAGCACCAATTAGAGAAAAATGTGAAGGATGAGGCAGTGACACACGCTCAGCAGACTACAACCAGCAGTGTTGAAGAACTAACTGGAGCGTAATCTGCACTCAAAAAATGAAAAGCTCACAGACTACAGTGAACACTGCAGACAACTGTTCAGTAGCTGTGAAAGGCCCCTTTGTGTACTTCTATAGTGTTTGCAACCAATGTATTGTATACGGATGGAAGCGCGTCACACTAATAGATTAGATTTTTTTCAAATATAATGGAGCAGCACCAATTAGAGAAAAATGTGAAGGATGAGGCAGTGACACACGCTCAGCAGACTACAACCAGCAGTGGTTGAAGAACTAACTGGAGCGTAATCTGCACTCAAAAAATGAAAAGCTCACAGACTACAGTGAACACTGCAGACAACTGTTCAGTAGCTGTGAAAGGCCCCTTTGTGTACTTCTATAGTGTTTGCAACCAATGTATTGTATACGGATGGAAGCGCTTCACACTAATAGATTAGATTTTTTTCAAATATAATGGAGCAGCACCAATTAGAGAAAAATGTGAAGGATGAGACAGTGACACACGCTCAGCAGACTACAACCAGCAGTGGTTGAAGAACTAACTGGAGCGTGATCTGCACTCAAAAAATGAAAACCTCACAGACTGCAGTGAACACTGAAACACAACTGTTCACTATCTGTGAAAGGCTCCTTTCTGTACTTCTATAGTGTTTGCAACCAATGTATTGTATACGGATGGAAGCGCGTCACACTAATAGATTAGATTTTTTTCAAATATAATGGAGCAGCACCAATTAGAGAAAAATATGAAGGATGAGGCAGTGACACACGCTCAGCAGACTACAACCAGCAGTGGTTGAAGAACTAACTGGAGCGTAATCTGCACTCAAAAAATGAAAAGCTCACAGACTACAGTGAACACTGCAGACAACTGTTCAGTAGCTGTGAAAGGCCCCTTTGTGTACTTCTATAGTGTTTGCAACCAATGTATTGTATACGGATGGAAGCGCGTCACACTAATAGATTAGATTTTTTCAAATATAATGGAGCAGCACCAATTAGAGAAAAATGTGAAGGATGAGGCAGTGACACACGCTCAGCAGACTACAACCAGCAGTGGTTGAAGAACTAACTGGAGCGTAATCTGCACTCAAAAAATGAAAAGCTCACAGACTACAGTGAACACTGCAGACAACTGTTCAGTAGCTGTGAAAGGCCCCTTTGTGTACTTCTATAGTGTTTGCAACCAATGTATTGTATACGGATGGAAGCGCGTCACACATAGATTAGATTTTTTTCAAATATAATGGAGCAGCACCAATTAGAGAAAAATGTGAAGGATGAGGCAGTGACACACGCTCAGCAGACTACAACCAGCAGTGGTTGAAGAACTAACTGGAGCGTAATCTGCACTCAAAAAATGAAAAGCTCACAGACTACAGTGAACACTGCAGACAACTGTTCAGTAGCTGTGAAAGGCCCCTTTGTGTACTTCTATAGTGTTTGCAACCAATGTATTGTATACGGATGGAAGCGCGTCACACTAATAGATTAGATTTTTTTCAAATATAATGGAGCAGTACCAATTAGAGAAAAATGTGAAGGATGAGGCAGTGACACACGCTCAGCAGACTACAACCAGCAGTGGTTGAAGAACTAACTGGAGCGTGATCTGCACTCAAAAAATGAAAACCTCACAGACTGCAGTGAACACTGAAACACAACTGTTCACTATCTGTGAAAGGCTCCTTTCTGTACTTCTATAGTGTTTGCAACCAATGTATTGTATACGGATGGAAGCGCGTCACACTAATAGATTAGATTTTTTTCAAATATAATGGAGCTGCACCAATTCCACAAAATAAAATAAAAAAAAGAGTCAGTGAGTGACACATGCAGATGCCTACAAACAGCGGTGGATGCAGCGCAAACTGCAGCGTCACCTGCACTCTCACACACACCTTGCACAGAGCTGTTAAAACAACACTGGCAAAAGGAAGCTTTACACAACGGTTGGTAAACTTGCCTGCCTAAAGCACAGTACACAAAATCGCAATGTCTAACTGTCCCTCAAAGTCAGCAGAACAGCGTTCTGTCCCTAACTGAGTTCACAGCACAGTGACGCTAAAATGGCGGCGGCGCCTTTTATAGTGCATTCAAACATCATTTCAGCAGCCAATCACAGCCATGCCATTAGTTAAGATGACCGCAGCATTACAGGATGTGCCCACACTTCATAAGATTCCTCATTGGCTGACTAAAATCACACTGCCTCTCAAAGAATTATGGGAACTTCCGATTCCGGTATACGATATTGGAAAAATATCGGAACTAAGTATCGGAATTCCGATACAGCGAATATCGGCCGATACCCGATACTTGCGGTATCGGAATGCTCAACACTAGTAACGGTATAACATAATGCGATCGCGTTATGCTATACCCGCTAGCGCAGATGAATCAACAGATGATTCATCTGTGCTAGCGGTGACAGAGCCCAGATGCTGCAGCCCGCGTCCGAGGCTCCGTCATTGAATGACGGCACTTTGCGAACGCATGCCGCTTTATGGCATGCGTCGCGATGCGCCAGACAATGGGGGTGAAGGGCAGCATTAACGGACTGCGTTACACCGCGTTATACCGCGGTGTAACGCAGTCCGTCTAACGGACTGCCATAACGCAATATGAACCCAGTCTAACCTTAACCCTAAGGCCCCGTGCACACATTGCGGATTCACTTGCTGATTTTTCCGTGCAGATTTTGCTAAATCTGCAGGTAAAATTACCTTCGTTTTACCTGCGGATTTAGCGCGGATTAAGGGCCTGTGCAAACGTTGCGGATTTACTGCGGTTTTGCTGTGGTTTTTGTGCGGATTTGCCCTGCGGCTTTACACCTATAATGGAATAGGTGTAAAAACGCTGTGGAATCCGCACAAAGAATTGACATGCTGCGGATTTAAAACCGCACCAAATCTGCGCGTAAAAATCCGCAGCATGTGCACAGCATTTTTTTTTAACATTTATTTACATTGTACTGTACATGGTTTCCGGATCTGCTGCAGATCCGCAGCGCCAAATCCGCAGCGGATCCGCAGCTAAATCCGCAACGTGTGCACAGGAAAAAAATTTCTTTATTTTATTATTTGTCCCCACCTATGGGGGTGATAAATGGGGCGTTTATTTACTGTTTTTTTATTTTGATCACTGTGAGAGAGTATCACAGTGATCAAAATAAATTTTTTGATTCAGGAGGGCGCACTTTCCAAGATGGCGGCGCCCATGAAGAATCCCGGACCGACGCCTGGACGGTCCCAGGGACATCGGAGGACCAGAGAGGTGAGTAGGGGGGGTCGGAGGTAAGGGGGGGATCAGAAGGTGGGGGGAGGGGAGGCAAGGAGGAGGGGAGCAGATAGTGACGGAGGCAACCGATCGCCGCCATTTATCGGCGGCGGCGGCCGATCGCCCCGTCACTCGGTGTGGGGGGGGTCAGATCTCGGTGTCCAGCCATGGCAGATGCTATTGCAGCATCGGCCATGGCTGGATTGTAATATTTCACCAAATTTCATTGGTGAAATATTACAAATCAGTCTGATTGGCTGATTCACTTAACAGCCAATCAGAGCGATCGTAGCCACGTGGGGGTTAAGTCACCCCCACTGTGGTGATGCACAAAGAGTCTTGTGCCTGCGGGTCGGGTGACCTTTCAGTGACCCTGGTCACCCGACCCGCAGGAACATGATTTATAGCATGACGCCTACGTAGGCTTCATGGGTCGGGATGTCACTGGTTTTCATGACGCCTACGTAGGCGTCATGGGTCGGGAAGGGGTTAAAAAAAGTGTTCCTGTGCTGAGATAATCTTATACTCTATGTCTGTATTCTCTTTTGCTTCTTCCTCTGTCCAGGAGCTGTGGTATGATCCGACCATGTTCCTGTACAGTCAGACACAGCCATTAGACTGTACACAGAAGACACATTTATAACATCTCAGCACAGGAAAAAATTTTTAAACACATCAAATTGTGGAACTTGTTATTATTCCAAGATCTATTGATTAAAGTGAACTTTGTTTGTGGGAAAACCCCTTTAAGTGTTTTACATTTTGAGTTGTAATATTAACAATAATCTAAACTAAGAATAACTAATATTGTGTCTCTTGTGAACTGTTTCCAAGGACAGCCAACTTGTGAATGCAGCTCTGGTTTGCGAATCAGGCTGTAACTCAAGATCAATACAATACAGTTAAAGGGATATTCCCATCTTCAAAATCCTGTCCCAATATGTAGTAGGTATAATAATAATAATAATAATAATAATATTAGTGAATACCTCCAAATAGAAATGTAGTATAGTTCTTCAGATTCGCTATGCCGCTTACCCCATGTGCAGGACATTGCAGTAGCTTAGGTTACCATGGTAATGACCAGTCATATTGAATCAGTTAGTTAGCTAGACAGGTCTTAGTGGTTGTTAGTGATTATAACCATCGATACATAAGCTACTGCAATGCCCTACATGAGCTGTGCGACATAGCGAATCTGAAGAACTACACTAAATTTCTAATTGGAGATATTTGCTAATATTATTACTATTACACCTTCTACATAATGGGACAGGATCTTGGAGTAGGGAGTACCCCTTTAATTATAATTTTATAATTCTCCTAAACTTCTAGTGATTATATCTGCAATATGTATAAGCTGTAAAATTAGATTTAAAGCACTAGTCCAGAGTTTTCTTTATTACACTGGAGTGGTGCTTTAAATGTAATTTCCCTGCCTTTTGTCTCATATTCACCTTCTGGCGTTTTCATCAGTTTTCACTACCGCTCCAGTCGGTCTCCTGCGAAAAGTGACCTGATGGCTGCTCCAGTGTTTCATGGTCATTTTTCAATACATATCTATGAGACCCTCTTTATGGTTCTTATAGACTTGTATTAAGAGCTTGTGACATAGCTTCTGACTTCTGGCCAGTAAAAAGCTACTGTTGTGATGCTAGTCACTTTTCACAGCCAAACCGCGAGTGGTCAAGGAGTCCAAGGTCAGAAGCCAGGAGGGTACAAAATAAACAGAGGGAAGAGACAAAAGCCTAGTCAGATAACGTTCCGAGGTTAGAGAACAGGGAAGATTACAAATCAGAGCTGAAGGGGTTAAACAGGTGGATGGTCAGAATAAAGTCCAAGGTCAGGAAACTGATCAAGCATACAGAACTCAAGACACAGGAAAGCACAAACCATCCAGGCTGAATGTATGTTTGGCAGAGTTCTGGGAGACACAGCTCAGTTAAGCATGGCTATTAACTGGAATAATGAAAACATGGAGACAGTCGATGCCTCACAGTGTCAGATTGGATAGTTGAGCTGTCAAACAACACACTGACAGCTCAGCACGCCCCTGTACCAGATTGGATGGCCGACCTGTCAATCAAAGTACCGACAGCTTCAACACACCCGTATACCAGATTGGACGGCCAAGCTGTCAGTAACTGCATCCAAGACACACTAAGGGGTGGAACCGTGACAACTGTCATAAGTAGAGTTGAGCGATACTTTCCGATATCCTAAAGTATCGGAATCGGAATGGTATCGCCGATATCACTAAAATATCGGCGATACCCGATACCGATACCGGAAGTCCCATGTAAGTCTATGGGAACAAAATATCGAAATTAAAAAAAAACCATTCTTGCCTTGTTGGTTAATTGTACATGAAGGAAAACAAGAAAGAGTAATGTAGAATGTATTGGGGAAGGTTGAGGAGACATTAAAGGCATAGATGTTTAACCCAATCAAATGGAATAGCATAAATACTTTTTTTTTTAAAGATGTTCGGATTGACGAAGAAATTGACAATGTTAACGTTTTTTATATTTTGGCAAATATGTATATTACACAACTTCCATGCTCTTCATCTTCACCTTTTTAACTTTTCACACACTTTCTCCTTCATAATCTTCTGCAGCATCATCTTTTTCATCAAATTATTCTTCATCTTCACCTTCTTTATCTTCTTCTTAAACTTCTTGCTATTCATCTTTGTTAACATTACTCATATTCTTCTTATTAAACTATTATTCTTATTCATATTCTGCTTCATCTTCTTCATCATATTCTTATTTGTGACAGAGAATCCTGTACTTGTAATCTGTCAAAGTATGAATTTTTCATCCTTCCGTTCTTGCTGTCACAAAAGATTTAAATTACAACAGTATTTGTCCGTGTTCAGTTTAGCCTGCAGCAGCAGGCATTTTCCAGGGGCACCACGAGGAGGAACGGACTCACCCCCATACACTGCTTAGTCTTCTTCTGCTTAGAATTTAGAGCATATATTTTGCTCTTCATTTTGGTCTTATACTTCATGTTCTTCTGCTTTTAGATCTTCTGCTTATTGTTCTTGTGTCTCTTGTTCCGTATCTTGTATTTGTAGCACAATCTTGTACCAGCTGATGTTACTGGGACACGGTTACTAAGCAGGAGGTACCTGTGCTCCAAAGCACTACCAAGGACCAGCAGACGTTGCTGGAACTCGGATACCGAGATGGAGGCACCTAGGCCAAAGGCACTGCGGAGAACCAGTTGACGGTACTGGAACCCGGACGGGTAGCAGAAGGTACAAGAGCCAATGCAAGTAACGAGGACCAGCTGACTGTGCTGGAACCCGGAGGGGCAGCAGAAGGAAAAGAGCCAATGGCACAACCGAGGACCAGCTGACGTTACTGGGACACGGTTACTAAGCAGGAGGTACCTGTGCTCCAAAGCACTACCAAGGACCAGCAGACGTTGCTGGAACTCGGATACCGAGATGGAGGCACCTAGGCCAAAGGCACTGCGGAGAACCAGTTGACGGTACTGGAACCCGGACGGGTAGCAGAAGGTACAAGAGCCAATGCAAGTAACGAGGACCAGCTGACTGTGCTGGAACCCGGAGGGGCAGCAGAAGGAAAAGAGCCAATGGCACAACCGAGGACCAGCTGACGTTACTGAACCCCAGTAACACAGGAGCAAGTGTTGACTGTGCTAACAGCACTTCCGAGCAACAACTGGCGGTGTTGGAGCCCAGGGTCAAGGAGGATGTTTAAATACTAGATCAAGTAATTTCCTTGTTACCTGTCAATTTTAAATGTCTATACTTCAAACAAGAGAAAGATAACCTTTACTACCATAAGATGATGATTTCATTTAAACTAATATCTAGATAAATAAAGAATTGACAAACATAAACACATACATTAACATGTTGAACAGCAATGCAAACCACAAAATAAATTAGTTAAGGAATCTGCTATACGGTTGTACATAAAAGCATACAAGTACATATCTGAATCCATTAATGATGGATAAGTAACAGTATGTACACCATTTTTATTGTATAGACAATGAATGTCTGACTTCAAAACATCATCAGCATTACAAGTTATCTGTGATATTACTAAAATGTTCCATTTGCTGAATAATGTCCCTAAATATTTTATACAAAATTATACAATTTCCATCATGTAATACTCATAATATGTGGCAATAATCATTTTTATTAACAAACATAACCTTTAAAAAGTGCATAGTGCATAGTGAAAATTGCTATTTATGGCTGACTGTCGACTTGGAAGCATGACAACAGATAGATAAGGTATATATAGATGACACTGCATAGCCACAGATGGTGAATGGCGATGTAATACTGTACCTCAATAAAGTGTGCGTCACTACTACATATTTTTTTTTATATAGCTGTATAAACAGGGTACATGGATGTATGCTTGTGCCTTTGTTTTGACGCACAGACTGCCTTCCTGCTGAGACGCATTGGGTAGTGAACAGTTGTGTGCAGTGTTCACTGCAGTCTCTGCGGAATAACCACACTTAGACCTTATAACTTTTCAGAGTTTCTTTATCAATCTACCAAGATGAAGAAGGCAGGGAGTAAGGCACGTGGTCGTGGAGTTTCTTCAGGAGAGGACGTGGGGATTCTGTGGCTGCTGCGGCCCCCAGTGACACAGCATCCACCAGTTTTCCCCGTGAGCGTTCCTTTATGCGCACTTTTGTAGGAGCTCGGAGTACCCCCCTGCTGCGGGAAGAACAAATTGAAGCCGTTGTTGTTTGGATGTCAGCCAATGCATCGACTTCAATTGCTTCCACCTCCTCTCAGGACCACAGCACTGTTGGGCAACCATCTGTCTCTTAACCGCCTGGCAAATTGCCCAGGCAGTCAGAGAGTTCTGTACAGGAGCCAGCTGAGTGTCTGCTTCTGTTCTCAGAATCTATTGGCTTGCAAACAGGGGCCCAGCCAAGCAGCATTCTGTAATGTGAAGAGGGAGTATGCAGTGATGCGCAACAGCTGTGTCTCTCTGAATCTGAAGAGGCGGGTGAGACAGTGCCGATGGTCAGCACACCGCAGAACGCATCTGATGATGATGAGACCCAGGTGCCAGTTTCTGTTGAGCATGGTGCTGGCCAGACCACCCAACAGCAGGTGTTGGAAGAGGGTAGTGGAGATGATGAGGTCCAAGACCCAACATGGCATGAGGAACAGGAAGGTGGTGGGAGCAGCTCAGAGGAATAATAATAATATTTATTTATATAGCGCCATCATATTCCGCAGCGCTTTACAGTTTAGCCGTTTCAGAACACAAGTCATAAGTAACAACGTTAACAATGCAATAATTTAAGCTAAATAAGTCGCCCCTGCTCGTGACAGCTTACAATGTACAATGAGATGGGGGAGATACAAAGTATAGGTGTTTATATACAATGGTGCATTTACAATGATGTTCCAGCCATCTTAAGGGACTGAGGGATGGAGATAGTGAATGGGCTAGAGACACACACACACTTACACAGAATACATAGAATGACTTTGATTAGTGAATGTGATAGGCCGCTCTGAACAAATGTGTTTTGAGGGAGCGCCTGAAACCATGCAAATTGTGGATAGTCCTAATTTCTTGGGGTACAGCATTCCAGAGGATTGGCGTAGAGCAGGAGAAGTCTTGGAGTCGGGAGTGTGAGGTACGTATTAGTGCAGAGGTTAGTCGAAAGTCGTTTGCAGAGCGCAGCAGTCGGTTAGGCCGATAGATAGAAATGAGGGAGGAGATGTAGGAGGGGTGCTGCACTGTGGAGAGCTTTGTGGGTGAGAACCAGTACTTTGGTTGAAAGCTGGGAGAGGCCTAGAGAAATGGTTAGTGATAGAAGGAAGATAGAGGAAGACATTGCCCCAACGGTACAAACAGGAGGGAGAGTTAGGCTGCAGACTCGGTTGCCTGTAGCCTCCAGTTTGGCACCTGTTCGGAGCTGTTGTCTTCCAAAAGTCAAAACGTGCGCTCCCAGGACTTGCACTGCGTGGTCCTTTTTTCACACACTTGCACATGATATTTGCTATGTGAAATGCAAGCTGTGTAATTAAAAATTAAAAATAGCTAAAAGTGTCAGTCACCTCAATACCACAAATATGTGGAAACATGTGCGGACAAAGCACGTAGTTGAGTTACAAAGACACACTAGAGATGTAGGCCAACCTACAGCAGCACCTACATCTTCAGGTTGTGTTGAAGCCTCTTCATCGAGCTCACACACAGCTGGTTATGCTTCCTCACAGGATCGCCATGGAAGAACCTCGGCCACTGTTGTCCAGAGACAAACTGTTATTCCACACACAGCAGCAAGTTCCCTGTCATCCTCACACTCCCAGGCCACAAAACAGCCATCGGTAGCACAGGCATGGGATAAAAGACGGCCATACTCCGCAAACCATGCACGAGCACAGGCTCTGAATGCTGGCATTGCAAAACTCCTGTCCCTTGAAATGCTGTGATTCAGGCTGGTGGAGACAGACAGTTTCCGTAACTGAATATCATTGTCAATCCCACAATACAATGTGCCAAGCCGATTTCATTTCAGCAGGCAAGCCGTCCCTGGTCTGCAAAAGCATGTTGAGGGAAAAATTAAACATGCGCTACTAAAAGCCCTCAGTAGCAAGGTCCACCTGACCACCGATGCGTGGACCAGTACCCATTGTTATGATCTGCTACAACCAGTAAGGAAAGAAGGGAATTCTGTCCCTACAATACAACTAAGCTGAATCCCTACGATGTAACGGGGAACCTGATCCTGCGACCAGACCCGCTAAAGTCCTCATCTAGTGTGAACGAAGACCTATAGTTGCGAGGGAGTAATCCCTACAAGATCTAGGGACTGTGAGAAAAGGTGGACACCTCCTAACATAAATTGTAGCATGGATAATTAAACAGAAAAATAAATACTTTGTGATCCTAACATCAAGCAAAACTGACAGATTAAGGCACCTAAGCACCCGGCTAGCTTAACAGTAGATAATACAATGAAGTCAAGCAAAGCCAGAAGGGCGGAGCCAGACTAAATAGGGAAAAAAGGTCATGTGACCAGCAAACTGAAACAAAACCTAACAAGAGGGTTCTAACACCCATGGCCAGGGACAATACCTTTCCCTCACTGCCCATTGGGTCAATGTTGTGCAGCCGGGTACTGATCTTGCGAGTGGCGCTGTACGTGTTCTGCCAACTCCAAGGATTGCAGGAATCAAGTCTGTACACATTGATTCCTCCTCCTATTCCAGTTCCTCAGAATCATCGCTGCAGGAGCCGTCACGGTCTACCTCCACATGGACCCGTGAACGTTTACCTGTTGCGACCGATATGAGCACAGCCGTGTCCAAATGTCAACAGGCCATCCTGAAATTAATTTCCATGGGGAATCTTAGCCACACAGCGCAGGAGCTCTGTAATGCCATAAAGCAGGAGAGCGACGTGTGGTTTTTGGAAGAGAATCTACAGGCAGGCTTGGTAGTGTGTGACAATGGCCGAAATCTGGTGTCAGCTCTGGGCCTTGGCAACCTCACTCACATACCATGTCTGTCATATGTGCTCAACTTGGTCGTGCAGAGTTTTTTGAGGGACTATCCGGATCTTGATGCACTGCTGCACAAGGTCCGCCTAGAGTGCGCTCACTTGCGACGTTCCAGCATGGCCAGATCGCTGATTGCAGCTCTGCAACGCAGATTTCACCTTCATGAACATCGCATCATATGTGACGTACCCACCAGGTGGAATTCCTCGTTACATATGTTGGAGCGGTTGTGTGAGCAGCAGCCAACAGTAATGGAGTATCAGCTGCATCAGGCGCAGTCAACTCGCAATTTGCGGCGTTCACACTTCACCACTACTGAGTGGGCCTCTATAATAAGAATAATAATATTATTTATTTATATAGCGCCATAATATTCCGCAGTGCTTTACAGTTTAACAGTTTCAAAACACGAGTCATAAGTAACAACGTTAACAATACAATAATTAAAGCAAAATCAGCCGCCCCTGCTGGTGAAAGCTTACAATCTACAATGAGGTGTGGGAGATACAAAGTACAGGTGTTTATATACAATGGTGTTTTTACAATGATGGTCCAGCCATTTTAAGGAAGTGAGGGATGCATGGAGATAGTGAATGGGCTACACACACAGAATTACACATAGAATGACTTTGATTAGTGAATGTGATAGGCCACTGTGAACAAATGTGTTTTGAGGGAGCGCCTGAAACCATCCAAATTGCGGATAGTCCTAATTTCTTGGGGTAGAGCATTCCAGAGGATTGGCGCAGCGCGGGTGAAGTCTTGGAGTTGGGAGTGGGAGGTACGGATTAGTGCAGAGGTTAGTCGAAGGTCGTTTGCAGAGTGCAGCAGTCGGTTAGGCCGATAAATATAAATAAGGGAGGAGATGTAGGGGGGTGCTGCGCTGTGGAGAGCTTTGTTGGTGAGAACCAGTAATTAGAATTGGATCCTATAATGAATGGGCAGCCACTGCCAGTGTAATGAGTGGCGAATAACTCTATGAAGGATATCTGCCACGTTTTGCGTGCGTTTGATGAGTCAACGCGGATGGCGAGTGCAGATGATGCACTAGTCAGCCTGACTGTCCCCCTTATCTGCCTGCTTCAAAAAACACTGCAAGCACTAAGGCATGAGGTTTTGGAAGAGGTGGAGGATGAGGAGTCACAAATTCCATCACCTTCTGGACAGTCAGCGCAACGTGGTTCCTCACAAAGGGCTGGAGGACTTTCAAAGTACCATGCTGTATCAACAATTGAACCTCCAGAGTCGCTGTCTATATTTTCATAACCATTACAAACTTTTAATGTATTTACAAAGCACATAATGTACATTTTTTGTCTATCCTTTTGTAATGCTATTGTGTTTCCATAAACTGATGTTACAGAATTATGATACAAAGTTTTTAAATTTTGAGTTTTAAATTTTGTAAATTTATATGTATTTGAAGGACTTTGTGAGGAGGATGAGGAGGAGTCAATGGAGGAGGAAGACATCGCTCCAGAGGGAGGTAGACAATGCTCTAGTCAGTATGTAGACCAAGGGTGGGGTGATGCACAGCAGGCGGAGATGACGCCTCTTGCAGGGGACAACGTTTCTTGGCCAGTTGGGAGTCTGCAGCACATGGTTGATTTCATGCTGCAGTGGCTGAGAAACGACCGCCGCATCGAACACATTCACACCACGTCTGATTATTGGGTGTACACCCTCCTAGACCCTCGCTACCGGGACAACTTACAAAGCCTCATCACACCGTTGAACCGGGAGCGTAAAATGCGGAAGTACCAAGACACACTGGTGCAATCCATAATGTTCTCCATTCCAGCCAAGAGCACTGCTGCTGCTACTGATTTACAAAGCAGCTCTGTGCGTCGAGGCAGTGGAGACAGCTCTGCAACAAGAGGGAGCACAAGCAGCGCCTCTGCACAGGGCAAGAACAGTATGTTCCAAATGTGTCGAAGTTTTGTGGCAGCGCCACCAATGTCTACACCATCCGAGACGGCTCCAGTCAGCAGGAGGCAACATTTCCGTAAGATGGTGACAGACTACATGTCTTGCCCTCTCAGTGTACTCTCAGATGGCTCTTCCCCATTCAGTTTTGTGTCTCTAAGCTGGATACATGGCCAGAGCTTAGCCAGTATGCATTGGAGGTGCTGGCTTGATCTGCTACCAGTGTATTATCGGAGCGCGTCTTTACTGCTGCAGGTGGTGTACTAACAGACCGTTGCATGCGACTATCCTACGATAATGTAGAACGGCTTACTTTTCTGAAAATGAACTAGGCATGGATCTCGCCTGAATTTGTCTGTCCGGTTTCAGATTAACTAACTGGTTGGCAACGTTTTCCATGTCTCCTGTTATGTTCATCTTTCTACCACCTGAGCTATACTCCCTGGGCTACAACACTGCCAGTTGCTGCTCAGAAGTGTCGTGTCCACAGACCAATACACAAGCTATAGTGATAGTGGGGTTCAGTAACGCCTGCTGTTCCCCTGCTGTGTGTCCGGCAAAAATTACTGCTACCTAGCTACACATGTTTAAAAAAACATGACATGTTAAAGTGGCTAGTGCTACACATAGATATCAGGCTACACCCTTATTTCTAAGCTGTAAACAAGTGAAACGTCAAATTTAAAACCATTCAATGATTAGTGTTGGTAACAAATCTGTAACTAAATAATTGTGACATATTATGGCAGATATCCACATGTCTAACACAAATGCTAACACAAAAGCATACTTATGCTATAGGGTACTGATGGTGAACCTTCTCACTCCATAACTTTGACCAATCCAACTCACATCATGCCTCAAATGCTGCAATGTTGGAAGTGCATAATGTGGGTTGAACTTTGACAACAGCTGCAGTGCGAAGGTTATCCTTCTGTGTTCTTGGCTTTTAAATAAAAGCATACAAGTAAATATAATAATACATTGTTGATTAAGGGACATGATGTACACCTGTAATATTGTGCAAACAATGGATGTAGGACTATTCCTCTTCAACATTACTTATATTTGTGTCATTTGAAAAAATACATATTTAGTTAAAAATTAAAAACCCATGTTCAGTACTGTGAAAGGCCGTTTGTTACTTCTATAGGTTTGCAACCAATGTATTGTAACGGATGAAGGCGTCACACAATAGATTAGATTATTTAATGGAATGAGCAGAACCAATTGGAGAAATGAAAGGATGCCACTGGACACGCTCAGCAGAGTACAAGCACAGTGCTTAACATTAACTGAGCGTGATCTGCACTCAAAAAGTAAAAAACACAGATGAAGTGAACACTGAAACACAACTGTCCACAATCTGTGAAAAGCTCTTTTGTATCTATAGTGTTGCAACATGTATTGTATACGATGAAGCGCGTCACACTAATAGATTAGATTATTTAAATGGAATGTACAGAACCAATTGGAGATAAATGAAAAGGATGAGCCACTGAGACACGCTCACAGAGTACAAGCAGCAGTGCTTGAAATGTAACTGGAGCGTGATCTGCACTCAAAAAAGTAAAAAACACAGACTGAAGTGAACACATGAAACACAACTGTCCACAATCTGTGAAAAGCTCCTTTCTGTACTTCTATAGTGTTTGCAACCAATGTATTGTATACGGATGGAAGCGCGTCACACTAATAGATTAGATTTATTTTAAATGGAATGTAGCAGAACCAATTGGAGATAAATGAAAAGGATGAGCCACTGAGACACGCTCAGCAGAGTACAAGCAGCAGTGCTTGAACATGTAACTGGAGCGTGATCTGCACTCAAAAAAGTAAAAAACACAGACTGAAGTGAACACTGAAACACAACTGTCCACAATCTGTGAAAAGCTCCTTTCTGTACTTCTATAGTGTTTGCAACCAATGTATTGTATACGGATGGAAGCGCGTCACACTAATAGATTAGATTTATTTTAAATGGAATGTAGCAGAACCAATTGGAGATAAATGAAAAGGATGAGCCACTGAGACACGCTCAGCAGAGTACAAGCAGCAGTGCTTGAACATGTAACTGGAGCGTGATCTGCACTCAAAAAAGTAAAAAACACAGACTGAAGTGAACACTGAAACACAACTGTCCACAATCTGTGAAAAGCTCCTTTCTGTACTTCTATAGTGTTTGCAACCAATGTATTGTATACGGATGGAAGCGCGTCACACTAATAGATTAGATTTATTTTAAATGGAATGTAGCAGAACCAATTGGAGATAAATGAAAAGGATGAGCCACTGAGACACGCTCAGCAGAGTACAAGCAGCAGTGCTTGAACATGTAACTGGAGCGTGATCTGCACTCAAAAAAGTAAAAAACACAGACTGAAGTGAACACTGAAACACAACTGTCCACAATCTGTGAAAAGCTCCTTTCTGTACTTCTATAGTGTTTGCAACCAATGTATTGTATACGGATGGAAGCGCGTCACACTAATAGATTAGATTTATTTTAAATGGAATGTAGCAGAACCAATTGGAGATAAATGAAAAGGATGAGCCACTGAGACACGCTCAGCAGAGTACAAGCAGCAGTGCTTGAACATGTAACTGGAGCGTGATCTGCACTCAAAAAAGTAAAAAACACAGACTGAAGTGAACACTGAAACACAACTGTCCACAATCTGTGAAAAGCTCCTTTCTGTACTTCTATAGTGTTTGCAACCAATGTATTGTATACGGATGGAAGCGCGTCACACTAATAGATTAGATTTATTTTAAATGGAATGTAGCAGAACCAATTGGAGATAAATGAAAAGGATGAGCCACTGAGACACGCTCAGCAGAGTACAAGCAGCAGTGCTTGAACATGTAACTGGAGCGTGATCTGCACTCAAAAAAGTAAAAAACACAGACTGAAGTGAACACTGAAACACAACTGTCCACAATCTGTGAAAAGCTCCTTTCTGTACTTCTATAGTGTTTGCAACCAATGTATTGTATACGGATGGAAGCGCGTCACACTAATAGATTAGATTTATTTTAAATGGAATGTAGCAGAACCAATTGGAGATAAATGAAAAGGATGAGCCACTGAGACACGCTCAGCAGAGTACAAGCAGCAGTGCTTGAACATGTAACTGGAGCGTGATCTGCACTCAAAAAAGTAAAAAACACAGACTGAAGTGAACACTGAAACACAACTGTCCACAATCTGTGAAAAGCTCCTTTCTGTACTTCTATAGTGTTTGCAACCAATGTATTGTATACGGATGGAAGCGCGTCACACTAATAGATTAGATTTATTTTAAATGGAATGTAGCAGAACCAATTGGAGATAAATGAAAAGGATGAGCCACTGAGACACGCTCAGCAGAGTACAAGCAGCAGTGCTTGAACATGTAACTGGAGCGTGATCTGCACTCAAAAAAGTAAAAAACACAGACTGAAGTGAACACTGAAACACAACTGTCCACAATCTGTGAAAAGCTCCTTTCTGTACTTCTATAGTGTTTGCAACCAATGTATTGTATACGGATGGAAGCGCGTCACACTAATAGATTAGATTTATTTTAAATGGAATGTAGCAGAACCAATTGGAGATAAATGAAAAGGATGAGCCACTGAGACACGCTCAGCAGAGTACAAGCAGCAGTGCTTGAACATGTAACTGGAGGTGATCTGCACTCAAAAAAGTAAAAAACACAGACTGAAGTGAACACTGAAACACAACTGTCCACAATCTGTGAAAAGCTCCTTTCTGTACTTCTATAGTGTTTGCAACCAATGTATTGTATACGGATGGAAGCGCGTCACACTAATAGATTAGATTTATTTTAAATGGAATGTAGCAGAACCAATTGGAGATAAATGAAAAGGATGAGCCACTGAGACACGCTCAGCAGAGTACAAGCAGCAGTGCTTGAACATGTAACTGGAGCGTGATCTGCACTCAAAAAAGTAAAAAACACAGACTGAAGTGAACACTGAAACACAACTGTCCACAATCTGTGAAAAGCTCCTTTCTGTACTTCTATAGTGTTTGCAACCAATGTATTGTATACGGATGGAAGCACGTCACACTAATAGATTTGATTTTTTTCTAATATAATGGAGCTGCACCAATTCCACTAAATAAAATTAAAAAAAAAAAAAAAAAAGTGACACGTGCAGATGCCTACAAACAGCGGTGGATGCAGAGCAAACTGCAGCGTCACCTGCACTGTCACACACACACCTTGCACAGAGCTGTTAAAACAACACTGGCAAAATGAAGCTTTACACAGCGGTTGGTAAACTAGCCTGCCTCAAGCACAGTAGTACACAAAATCGCAATATCTAACTGTCCCTCAGAGTCAGCACAGCAGCGTTCTGTCCCTAACTGAGTTCACAGCACAGTGACGCTAAAATGGCTGCGGCGCCTTTTATAGTGCATTCTGACATCATTTCAGCAGCCAATCACAGCCATGCCATTAGTTAAGATGACCGCAGCATTACAGGATGTGCCCACACTTCGTAGGATTCCTCATTGGCTGACTAAAATCACATTGCCTCTCAAAGAATTATGGGAACTTCCGATTCCGGTATACGATATGGAAAAAGTATCGGAATTAAGTATCGGAATTCCGATAACGCGAATATCGGCCGATACCCGATACTTGCGGTATCGGAATGCTCAACACTAGTCATAAGATGGCGCCACGCGGGCAGTGCTGAAAAACGGTAAAGATGTTGGAGGGTGAGTATATAACCGGGGAAGAGCACTTACATTTAAAGCGCCACTCCAGCACTGAAAAAAATACCCGCTGGAGTGGTGCTTTAAATGTGATCATGTTTTTAACAAATAGAAAATATGCATTTCTAGTGGCAATAATATAATTTTCAACAAGATTTATCAAGGCCCCATATAAAGTTTGGTTGATGCCAGCGTCATAGCTTCTGCTCATAAAGGATCAATGATGCTTTTATGTTCTGTGATGGACACTGATGAACCCCGTTAACTGAATCTGTTGGAGATGTGGTATGTTTGATTGCATTAATAATAATGCTGCATACTGTGCTATTCTCAGGTATTATAATAGATCATATCATGCCATGAGATACTGACATCTAAAGCGCACCATGTCTAAAGTACAGTTATGGATATTTTCATGCAGCAGTTCTGATTTCTTATTATTTTCCATCAATGTCTCGTCTGACTGGGTTCTTATATCTCAGGAAATGAGGGATGAACTCATCAGAGAAAACACACACAAATAAAATCAGCATAGTTTTGAAAATTAGATTTTTGCGAGGCCAATCCAGAGCACTGTGTCTCATGCGCAGGTCTTATAAACCATCAGCTTTGAAATATGTTTATCTGTTTAGATCTAGGTTTTCTTTCCAAAATACAATTCAGAGGACAGCAGGATATAACTGATATGGCAGACATTACTTAATTTTTGAAATATGACAACCTAAATCTGACTGCGGATATAGTGAGGAGCAAGGATTTTAGAAAATAGTTTGTCGATTAACAAAATTTAAGAAAAAAAATCTTGATTCAGATTTATTTGTAAATGGAAGACAATGCTTTAGATAGTAAACTGCTCAAAATTTATCACAGCCCATGCCTATATTACAAGTAAAAATAGCAGCTTAACAATAGAAATTAATAATGAAGAGACCCCTGTTGAGCGTGAAATGAAAGTGTGTACACTGGAGCACTCCCACAATGCAGATCTCAATGGTTTAATATTGAAACACGGAAATAGATAGTAGAATATGAATAAATCTATAGAACAGTTTGAGTCTCCAGGATAGAAAATAGGAAAAGGAGACTAGACCACAATAAATACAAATACTAAAAATGGACAGTCAGCAATGTTAGAAAAAAAAGACAACACACATAAGGCATCCGAACAGTGTGTACTCAAGTCGACTGACGAGGACCAACAGTCCGAAACACGGTGTCTGCAAATGGAGATTCTGATTTGGCTTTTATCCTAAGTCATATTACAGGACTCGTTAAAGGGTTGATTGTGACTTGTAGGATCGCTACTTCCAATAGGTGGCGCTATAGAGTACAAGTCCTCTTTGTTTGAAGAGGCAATTTGCATATTAAAATTTCCCAGAGGAGCATTGCACAGCGAATAAGCCTCCTTACCTCGACACGCCAGAGCTGGTATGTCACTCTCCACAAGGAGTAACCTTACCCCCAGACCCCTACTCAAGTCGAATAAGCCTCCCTAGCTTGGCATGCCAACGCTGGTATGTCACTCTCCACAAGGAGAAGCGTTACCCCTTAGACCTTACTCAAGTTGTCATATTGATTTGCATCTGGTGTGACCCAAAATTGTGTACTTAATGGAAACCTGTCAGTCGATTTATGCTGCCCAAACTATGGGCTGTATGAATCAGAGCCTAGCTACATGATTGCAAGTAGGTATGAATTTTGCTCAGACGTTTCAGAAAAATGGACGAGACTAGTCCGACCTCGACATGGGTTGTTTCTCTTTGCATCGCTCTAGATCAGGGGTTTCAAACACACAGCCCGCAGGTCACATATAGCCCCTCAGGCTGCTTCTTGCGGCAAGCAGGCATGTGAGCTCCCGTATTGAGGCCTGGTCCACGGGGCCACCACCGCCAGCACTTCTATTCAATTGAATGAGCCTCCTCGGATTCACATTCATTTGAAGTGTATAACTGTGCAGCTGCTATTTCAATAGAAGCCACAGACCTATTAGAGGACAGTAGCTGACGTTGGCGTGCCAGCAGCATATGACGTCACTGACATGCGCTGATCCAGCTGTGGAAGAAGAGGACGCTGTTCGCCAAGGGAGCGGAGGACAGTTGAGAAGGATTTTTTTTAATGTGTATGTGAAGAGCGGCACAAAAGGGATCATGGCTGCTATATGGGTACAAGGCTGGATGACATGGCTGCTATATGGGGACCAGGAAGGGGACACACCTGCTATATGGGGACCAGAATGAAGGACATTTTTGCTATATTGGGACTATGATGGGGGACATGCCTACTACATGGGGAGCAGGATACAAGACGTGGCTGTTATGTGTGAAGCAGGATATGGGACATTGCTGCTATATGGGGACTAGGTTGGGGGACTTGGCTGTTATATGGAAACCAGGATGGGGGACATGGCTGTTATATGGAGACTATAATGGTGGACAAGACTGCTATAAGGGGAGGCGTATGGGAGACATAGCTGTTATATGGGGACCAGAATGATGGACATGACTGTCATATAGGGTCCAGGATAAGTGAAATGGCTGTTATGTGGGGACCAGGATGGGTGAAATGGCTGTTATATGGGGAGGATGGGATACATAGCTGTTATATTGGGACCAGAATGAGGGACATGGTTGATATATGGCGAACAGGTTGGAGGACATATCAAAACAGGAAGAACAGCGCTTGAAAAAGACCGCCTTAGGTCGAAATGTTGTGTTTTTGTGATGGCCTGAAATAATAAATAAAGCTTTTTTCTACAATACTCACCTGGATGGAGCGCTGTTCTTCCTGTTTTGATACGTCTTTTCCAAGTTGGTTCCTTGGACCTGGTACGTGCGCCCCTCTTCCTGAGAGTGCTGTCGACTTGCCTTTTCTACAGGTTGGAGGACATGTCTGCTATATAGGAAGCAGATAGGGGACATGGCTGTTATATGGGGATGAGGATGGGGGACATGGCTGCTATAGGGGGACCAGGCTGGGTGACATGGCTGCTACAGGGGGACCAGAATGGGGGACATGGTTGTTATTAAGAGGACCAAGATGGAGGACATGGCTGCTATATGGGGACCAGGATGGGTGATATGGCTGCTATACGGGGATCAGAATGGAGGACATGGATGCTATACGAGGACCAGGCTTGGGGACATGGCTGTTATATGGAGACCAGGATGGGGAACATGACTGTTATATGGATGCCAGGATAGGGCACATGACTACTTTATGGAGACCAGGATGGAGGATATGGCTGCTATAGGGGGACCAGACAGGGTTACATGGCTGCTATAAAAAATGCTGTAAAAATAAAATCACTAAAAATGCTGTTTCATGTACAAACTAAAGTAAACAAAATAATGCACATTTGTTATTGCTGCTTCCGCCATGCCCAAAGCTATAAAACTGTACCATAACCCACACAATTAATGCCAAGATGTATAGAAAAAAATGGCATCACTAAAAATGTCATCTCAACTTGCAAAAATTGTTGCCAGCTAAATTCAAATGTTTTCTTTTTTATATGCCCATATAACCAGATGAGTTTGAAATTCCTGTTTTAAATAAATGACAGGTCACTACCTCTGTGCACAAATGGGAAAAACATGTCAATTACCTAGAAGCATGCTTGGAGAAGCTAGCTGGGGGCATGGGTGGTCTAGTCTCATCTATTTCTACTCGTCGGTAGTTTTCTTTGAAACCCCAAAAAGTTTTAGGGCAAAACTTACCTCACTGCAATCAGGGCTGCCATCAGGGCATTACTGCCCTGACTGGCGTATTGGGCCCGATAATCTGAGGGGGCCTGCATTGGGCCCCGTCTCGTCTGTTCATCGGGCCCCAGTGGCAGCCTTCTGCAGGTGCAGAAAATGAACTGCGGTTCAGTTAAACTCTATTGCCGTGTAGGCCTGCCGTGCGGAGTCTGGCAGCTGACATCAGCATGCACGGCGCTGGCATATGATGTTATTGTCATTCACTGGCAAGTCCGCGTTAAAATGCCTGGGGTGGACGTCGGCGCTGGACCACAGCCAGGTAAGGAGAAAGTGTTTATTTTTTATTTTTATTGAAAGCGGCAATCCTAGGGCAGAATGGAGACATGGGGGCAGGATGGGAGACATGGGGCAGGATGGGAGACATGGGGGCAGAATGGAGACCTGGGGCAGAATGGAGACCTGGGGTAGAACTGAGATCTGGGAGCATGATGGGAGTCACAGGGGCAGGATGGGAGACACGGGGCAGGATGTAAACACATGGGGCACAATGGAGACCTGGGGAAGAATAGAGAGCTGGGGCAGAATGGATACTTGGGGCAGAATTGAGACATGGGGACAGGATGGGGACATGGGACAGGATGTAAACACATGGGGCAGAATGGAGACCTGGGCCAGAATGGAGACTTGGGGCAAAATTGAGACATGGGGCAGGATGGGAGACAGGGGAGCAGGATGTAAACACATGGGGCAGAATGGAGACCTAGGGCAGAATGGAGACATGGGGCAGAATGGAGACCTGGGGCAGAACTGAGACCTGGGGGCATGATGGGAGTCACAGGGGCAGGATGGGAGACACGCGGGCAGGATGCAAACACGTGGGGCAGAATGAAGACCTGAGGCAGAATGGAGACCTGGGGCAGAATGGAGACCTGGGGCAGCATGGAGACCTGGGGAAGAATGGAGACATGGGAGCAGGATGTAAACACATGGGGCAGAATGGAGACCTAGGGCAGAATGGAGACATTGGCAGAATCGACACCTGGGACAGAATGGAGACACAGGGGCAGGATGGGAGACACGGAGGCAGGATGGGAGACATGGAAGCAGGATGGGAGAGACGGGGGCAGGATGGGAGACACGCGGGCAGGATGTAAACACATGGGGCAGAATGAAGACCTGAGGCAGAATGGAGACCTGGGGCAGAATGGAGACCTGGGGCAGAATGGAGACCTGGGGAAGAATGGAGACATGGGAGCAGGATGGGAGACACAGGGGGTATAATGGGAGACACGGGGGCAGGATGTAAATACTTGGGGCAGAATGGAGACCTGGGACAGAATAGAGACCTGTGGCAGAATAGAGACTCGGGGCAGGATGGGAGAAACAGGGGGCAGGATGGGAGGCACGGGGCAAGATGTAAACACATGGGGCATAATGGAGACATGCCAGAATAGAGACCTGGGGCAGAATGGAGACACAGGGGCAGCATGGGAGACATGGGGGCAGGATGGGAGACACAGGGGCAGGATGGGAGACACGGGGGCAGGATATAAACACATGGGGCATAATGGAGACAGGGCAGAATAGAGACCTGGGGCAGAATGGAGACACAGGGGCAGCATGGGAGACATGGGGGCAGGATGGGAGACACAGGGGCAAGATGGGAGACACGGGGGCAGGATATAAACACATGGGGCAGAATGGAGACCTGAGGCAGAATTGAGACCTGGGGCAGAATGGAAACTGGGGAAGAATGGAGTCCTAGGGTAGAATAGAGACACGGGGCAGGATGGGAGACACAGGGGGCAGGATGGGAAACACGGGGCAAGATGTAAACACATGGGCCAGAATGGAGACATGGCGCAGAATGGAGACCTGGGGCAGAATGGAGACACGGGCAACATGGGAGACATGGGGGCAGGATAGGAGACATGGGGCAGGATGGGAGACATGGGACAGGATGTAAACACATGGGGCAGAATAGAGACATAGGGCATAATGGAGACCTGGGTCATAATGGAGACCTGGGGCAGAATGGAGACTTGGGGCAAAATTGAGACATGGGGCAGGATGGGAGACAGGGGAGCAGGATGTAAACACATGGGGCAGAATGGAGACCTGGGGCAGAATGGAGACATGGGGCAGAATGGACACCTGGGACAGAATGGAGACACAGGGGCAGGATGGGAGACACGGGGGCAGGATGGGAGACATGGAAGCAGGATGGGAGACACATGGGCAGGATGTAAACACATGGGGCAGAATGGAGACCTGAGGCAGAATGGAGACCTGAGGCAAAAAGGAGACTTGGGGCAGAATGGAGACCTGGGGAAGAATGGAGACATGGGAGCAGGATGGGAGACGCGGGGGTATGATGGGAGACAGGGGGGCAGGATGTAAATACATTGGGCAGAATGGAGACCTTGGGCAGAATGGAGACCTGTGGCAGATTAGAGACACGGGCAGGATGAGAGACACAGGTGGCAGGATGGTAGACACGGGGCAAGATGTAAACACATGGGGCAGAATGGAGACATGGGGCATAATGGAGACCTGGGGCATAATGGAGACAGGGCAGAATGGAGACCTGGGGCATAATGGAGGCATGGGGCAGAATGGGAGACATGGGGGCAGGATGGGAGACATGGGGCAGGATGGGAGACATGGGGCAGGATGTAAACACATAGGGCAGTACAGAGAGATGGGGCATAATGGAGACCTGGGTCAGAATGGAGACCTGGGGCAGAATGGAGACACAGGGCAGAATGGGAGACATGGGGCAAAATGTAAATACATAGGGCAGAATATAGACCTGGGGCAGAATGGAGACAAGGGCAGAATGGAGACAAGGGGCAGGATAGGAGACACAGGGGCAGGATGGTAGACACAGGGGCAGGATGGGAGACAGAGGGCAGGATGGAAGACACGAGGGCATGATGTAAACACATGGTGCAGTATGAGTATGGAGACACGGGGGCAGGATGGAGGCAAAAGGGGCAGGAATATGGAGCAGGATGTGGACAGATGGGGCAGGAATATGAGGCATGATGGAGACAGATGGGGCAGGGTCATGGGACAGGATGGAGAAAGATGGGGCAGGATCATGGTGCAGGATGGAGACACATGTGCAGGATCATGGGGCAGGATGGATACGATGGAGACAGATGAGTCAGGATCATGGGGCAGGAGCTTGGGACAGATGGGTCAGGATCATGGGACAGATGGGGCAGGATGGGGAGATCACATGGGGGCAGAATGGATACTCATGAGGGCAGGTTGGTAGAACATATGGCTGGAGCCAGGAATGAGATACACGGGACCAGAATGGGGGATATTATTACCATAGGGGCTAATTAAGGGATATTATTACTGCAGTCATGTATTTATTTTATTTTTTTGAGGATACTGTTTTAAATGGGGGGGTGGTCCTGTTACTGTGCAGAGCGATACTATGTCGCTTTATTTCTTCATCTGGTGTAGTGTAGAAGTTGCGAAAAAATAAAGTAATGTGTTCTGCAAGCGTGTTCTAGATAACTGTGTTATTTCCTGCAGAGACGAACCCTGGCTGGAAGACGTGATGGCGGTCTGTGCTGGATTAAGATGAAAAGCGAAGATGAAGGACTTCACCTAGAGACATCACTGGTGAGTCAATGTGCTACCTGTACACTGACACTATACACTATATACAGTTCCTATGTAGAATGTCACCAGTGATCACTGTATTACCTGTACACTGGCACTATATACAGAGGTCCTGTGTATAATGTCTCTGGTGATCACTGTATTACCTTTACACTGACACTATATACAGAGCTCCTGTGTATAATGTCACCAGTGATCACTGTATTACCTGTACACAGACACTGCATACTAAGTACAGATCTCCTGTGTATAATAGCACTTATGGTGATATTATACCAAAAAAGTCCTTACAGTATCAAATAGGCACTTCTAATAAATGTATAAACACAAAAGGGTCTATATTCTCATATAGCCCAAAAACACGAAGAGATCCAAGGATAATTTACAAAAAAGTACAAAGTTTATTGATAGGTTAAAATAGTAACATGAAAGTTCACAATAGAATTATCTCCAATCAAAAACACCCAATAAGGGGATACTACAAGTGCAGCGCTGCAGCCAGAGATCTCCCCCTCACCCCGACGCGCGTTTCGCTTTCCCGACTTCTTCCGCCCCCGGAAGAAGCGGGAAAGCGAAACGCGCGTCGGGGTGAGGGGGAGATCTCTGGCTGCAGCGCTGCACTTGTTACCACGTTATTACGGCACTCCATGGTAAAGTACTTACTTACTCAGGGATTTGTTTCCTATAATTTATTATGTTTCTACCATGGGATGTTAATGTGGGGATTACAGTTTGTGCAGTATAGTCTGTGTCCATGTAGTATCCCCTTATTGGGTGTTTTTGATTGGAGATAATTCTATTGTGAACTTTCATGTTACTATTTTAACCTATCAATAAACTTTGTACTTTTTTGTAAATTATCCTTGGATCTCTTCGTGTTTTTGGGCTATATGAGAATATAGACCCTTTTGTGTTTATACACTTATGGTGATAGTATTGTGTTTTTTTTATTAATGATCAGTATTGTAGTATTCAGTCACCATGTGGTGGTAATATGTGGTCTGGTCAAGGTGTGATGGTATTTGTCCCTTGTATGTGCTATTATTCGGACACTGTGGTGGTAATATGTGGTCTGGACATGGTGTGGCTGTATTTGTTCCTTATATGTGGTGGTATAGGGCACTATATGGTGGTAATATTGTGTCTTGTCATGGTGCGGTGATATTTGTCCATTTGGATGTGATATTATTGGTCATTTTAAAAATTGAAAAATAAATAAAAATATACCTAAATTGTATTGCATATTTTAACAAATTTTTAATAGGTTAGAGTAGAGCTCGGCCAGAGGAGTCTACCTTGTCGTGGTGGCAGATTAAAAAAATCTTTTGGCCAAAACAAGAGCTGCTGGCTATATGTGTGATCTGGTGATGGGAATTGTTAATGTGTCATTGGTGAGAAGTGGAGTTTTTCCAAGAGAGAGCGGTGGAACTGTGGACAATTCGAGGGGTTGAGGCAGGGCTGAGGTGGAGCCTGAGCAGAATCTCAAGGAGGCTCCGAAAATTTTGCCAGTATGGGGTCACGAAATTCCTAGTGGCAGCCCTGACTGCAATTGTGCAGACAGACTCTGATTCATGCTCCCTATAGATTGGAAAGGCATACCGTATATTCTCGCGTATAAGCCGAGATTTTCAGCCCATTTTTTAAGGCATAATCTATGGGGCATAATCTATGGAGCATCTCTATGGAGCATCTTATGGGGCATAATCTATGGAGCATCTTATGGGGTATAATCTATGGAGCATTTTATGGGGCCATAACCTTTATGGAGCAGCATATGGGGCATATTATTCTATGGAGCATCTCATGGGGCCATTATTAACCTTTGTGCAGCATTATATGGGTCATATTTTGTATGGAGCATCTTATGGGGCCATCATGAACTGTATGGAGCATTATATGGGGCTCCTGATTCAATATGGATATTCAAAAACATTTAACCTACTGATGTCTCAATTAATTTTACTTTTATTAGTATTTATTTTTATTTTTGAAATTTACTAGTAGCTGCTGAATTTTCCACCCTAGGCTTATACGCGAGTCAATAAGTTTTCCCAGTTTCTTGTGGCAAAATTAGGGGGGTCGGCTTATACTCGAGTCGGCTTATACACAAGTATATACGGTAATTAAATACTGATAGTATTGAAACTACAGCACAAAGCCTAATAAGTGACATATCACTGAAATCAGTGTCACAGCTCGCAGCTCATGGTGTTCTCAGATTATAAAGCAAAAACCTGCTGACAGATTCTTTTTAATAGGGCTATTTAAAAATGAGTTGTCTAAAAAAAATTTTTTTCTTTTATGCCTATATGGTACTAAAAACACTAGTTCCAACTAGAGTTGAGCGATACTTTCCGATATGCTAAAGTATCGGAATCGGAATGGTATCGCCGATATCACTAAAATATCGGCGATACCCGATACCGATACCGGAAGTCCCATGTAAGTCTATGGGAACAAAATATCGCAACTAAAAAAAACCCATTCTTTCCTTGTAAACACTAAATATACACACATAGAATACATATATATATATATACATGTCATTGTGACATATATATATACATATATGTATAGTTTATACACTTCTACATAGTAAAATATCCTTTGATTCAATTGCCGGGTAAAGCCGGCTTCAGTGAAAAGACAGAAGCACCCGACATGAAATGACACTTGGTGTACATAGGGTTAAACATTTATTTTCATGTCCTTTGCTATCTAATTTGCACAAACAATTAAATCAGACTATGTGTGCAAAATTTCACACCTGTAGGGGTTAATTAAAGGTGTAAATTCGTTGTAAAAAAAACGGACTTTTTTGCTACGAATTTACACCTTTAATTAACCCCTAGAGGTGTGAAATTTTGCACACATAGTCTGATTTAATTGTTTGTGCAAATTAGATAGCAAAGGACATGAAAAGACATGGTTAACCCTATGTACACCAAGTGTCATTTCATGTCGGGTCACCCGACATGAAATTACACTTGGTGTACATAGGGTTAAACATTTTTTTCATGTCCTTTGCTATCTAATTTGCACAAACAATTAAATCAGACTATGTGTGCAAAATTTCACACCTGTAGGGGTTAATTAAAGGTGTAAATTCGTTGTAAAAAAAACGGACTTTTTTGCTACGAATTTACACCTTTAATTAACCCCTAGAGGTGTGAAATTTTGCACACATAGTCTGATTTAATTGTTTGTGCAAATTAGATAGCAAAGGACATGAAAAGACATGGTTAACCCTATGTACACCAAGTGTCATTTCATGTCGGGTTCTGCATTTTCACAAAAGCCGGCAATTGAATTAGCGGCTATTATACTATGTAGAAGTGTATGAACTACAAATATAAATATATATATATATGTGTCACAAATTCAATGACATGTATATATATATATGAGGTGTAAAATTGCTGAAAAAAAATGCGTGGGCTCCCGCCCTATTTTCGCAACCAGACAGACAAAGCCAGTGAGTGGGGGCAGATAATAATAGCCCAGAGAGGGACCATTATTTTTGCCCCCCCCCGGCTACTAACATCTGCCCCCAGACACCCCAGGAAAGACAAATCTATAATTAGATTCGCCCTTTCTGGCACTTTGCCCGTCTATTCCCATTGCCCTGTAGCGGTGGCGAATGGGTTAATATGGGGTTAAAGCCACCTTGCTATTGAAAGGTGACCTTAAGCCAGGTTAATAATTGAGAGCTGTCAATTAGACAACTATCAATTATTAATCCTATTGCATGAAATAAAAATAAAACACACACACTTTAATTAAAAATCATTTTAATGAAATAAAGACACATGTTTTTGACCATCTTTTATTTTATTGCAAAAACCATTTACTGTAATAAAAATAAAATAAAAAAGCAAAATTATTCTTACCTATCCCATGCACAGTCAGGTCCCACGGTGTAATCCTTCAGAAAGGGTTAATGTTTACTGCAGGGACCGCAGCTAATGCTGCAGCCTCACAGTAAACCCCAAATGAATGAGTTCCTCTCCTGCCTGACAGGAGAGTAAAGGCTGGGTGTCACATAACGATACACCAGCGATCCCGACAACAATATGCACTTGTCAGGATCGCTGGTGTATCGCTACATGATCGCTGCTGAGCTGCCAAACAGGCAGCTCAGGCAGCGATCTGGGACAGCGACACTGCGGGTAACATCGCTTAAGGGCCCGTCTCACATAGCGATATCGCTACCGAGATCGCTGCTGAGTCACTAGTTTTGTGACGCAGCAGCGAGCTCACCAGGATATCGCTGTGTGTGACATTCAGCGACGATCAGCCCCCCTGCCGGGTATCGCTGATCGTCGCAGAAATGTCAGGACCTTTTTTTGATCGCTGGTTTCCCTCTGACAGGCACGCATCGCTGCGTGTGACAGGCGGGAAACCAGCGATCAAAGGTCCTGACATTTCAGCGACGATCAGCGATACCCGGCAGGGGGGCTGATCGTCGCTGAATGTCACACACAGCGATATCGCTGGTGAGCTCGCTGCTGCGTCACAAAACTAGTGACTCAGCAGCGATCTCGGTAGCGATATCGCTATGTGAGACGGGCCCTTAAGTGGAAAGCTTAATTGATTGCTTTCCACTTTCACTTCAGGTCAGCCAGGGACACAATCAGTGACGTCAGAGGGAACTGATTAACAAAAATAGGGGTTCCCTTCGAAAAAAAAATGGCGTGGGGTCCCCCCTATTTTTGTTAACCAGCCAGATGAAGCAGACCGCTGAGGCCTGGATTTTCAGGCTGTTAAGGAGCCAAGATCCATGGACCTTGCCAGCCTGATAATACCAGGCCACAGCAGTCTGCATATCTTGGCTGATTAACAAAATAGGGGATCCCCCTTTAAAAAAATTGGCGTGGGGTCCCCCCTATTTTTGTTAACCAGCCAGATGAAGCAGACCGCTGAGGCCTGGATTTTCAGGCTGTTAAGGAGCCAAGATCCATGGACCTTGCCAGCCTAATAATACCAGGCCACAGCAGTCTGCATATCTTGGCTGATTAACAAAAATAGGGGATCCCCTCGAAAAAAATTAGCGTGGGGTCCCCCCTATTTTTGTTAACCAGCCAGATGAAGCAGACCGCTGAGGCCTGGATTTTCAGGCTGGTAAGGATCCAATATCCATGGACCTTGCAAGCCTGATAATACCAGGCCACAGCAGTCTGCATATCTTGGCTGATTAACAAAAATAGGGGATCCCCTCGAAAAAAATTAGCGTGGGGTCCCCCCTATTTTTGTTAACCAGCCAGATGAAGCAGACCGCTGAGGCCTGGTTTTTCAGGCTGGTAAGGATCCAATATCCATGGACCTTGCAAGCCTGATAATACCAGGCCACAGCAGTCTGCTTAGCTTGGCTGGTTAACAAAAATAGGGGATCCCCTCGAAAAAAAAACGGCGTGGGGATCCCCCCTATTTTTGTTAACCAGCCAAGTAAAATGCAGACTGCTGCGGCCTGGTATTAAAAGACTGTCAAGGCCCATGGATTTTGGCCCTCAACAGCCTGATAATACCAGGCTACAGCAGCCCCACATTTGGCGCATCAAAAGATGTGCCAATTGTGGCACTTTACCCGGCTCTTCCCACTTGCCCTGTAGCGGTGGCAAGCGGGGTAATAAGGGGTTATTGTCACCGTTGATTGCACGGTGACAATAAGCCCGGTTAATAATGGAGAGGCGTCAATAAGACACCGATCCATTATTAATCCCAAAGTTATTAAATGTGTAAAAAAAAGACAAAGCAAGAAAAAAGTATTTTAATGAAATAAAAGAGACAACACAGTTTTCATTTCTTTTATTATACACTCATTCCTGCGACGCCATCGATCTCCTGTAAAAAAAGAAAAAAAACAAACCAACAGTATACCACCTGTCCGACGCAGTCCATAGTAACGATTGTCCCACGACGATCCAACTCTGCTACATCGCAATGACAGGCAGAGCCTGTCATTGCAACGCAGCACAGCTGATTACCTGCTTCCCCGGCGGTGACGTCATCGGACTGACTGCTTTACGGCCGGGATTACCCAGCAGTCACTGCAGTTATCGCGAGAAACTGCATGTGACCGCCGGGGAGAAGAGGATGGCGGCCATGAAGCAGTCCAGGACGTGACCGCCGGAGATCTTCTGCCAGGTAAGTGCCGCTGACTCCTGACAGACCCGACAGACGGACACTGACAGTGACAGTGACATCCCGATTCCGGTATCCGATAAGACGAAAATATCGGAACTCGGAATCGGAATTCCGATACAGCTAATATCGGCCGATACCCGATATTTGCAGTATCGGAATGCTCAACACTAGTTCCAACCACTTAAATTTTGATCCATGGTATAGGACATTTAATGTACTGTACAGTATTATAATTCTAGAATATCTATTTATTGTTTTTATTTATATAGGGTAGGGGTTGGTTTTTTGTATGTTAGTGTTAGTGTTCTTTTTTTATGAAAAAAAGCAGGCACTGAAATGGTATAAAATGGACATACTGGTCTGTAGCCATCTCTGGTTTCATCAATTTGTTTCTTTGTCTTAGCTGTTACTTCTTGTTTCTCTTGGACCTCTTGGGATAACTTCTTGCTTGAGGAAAGAATGTCAATAGCTCTCTCGTCCTCCAAGATGTTTCCTTGTGTCAAAGATAATACTTCCAAAATCTGATCTTCTATCTCTTTCAACTGTTTTCTATAAAAGAAATGTTATTTTATATTAGGATTCATGGAAATAGTGCATGAAGGTTTCAAGCACAGTCTAGGAAGCTATTTCTGTCTATTTGCTGTGACATATTCCCAAGTAGGCCCTCACGGTAATTTAATTGTCATAGATTCCTAAGCATGTCAAATTCCAACTCAACTGCTTACAAATTTTGCCTCAAGTGAATTATTTTATAATAGACTCTAGGAGGAATTCATCAATGTTTGAGTGATCTAATTCTTTACCTACACGAAAGACTCTTAGGCATATAAAACCAATATATAGTTAAAACTTGCAACCAACCACTGATCATATATTCATTTTGCTGAGGTTATTACTACATTTATGCTTTTCATTGCTCATCTTTTATTTCATCAGCACAAATTACTTGTAACCCATATCATAAACATGAAATCTAACTCAGCACAAAAAGCACAGTAATGTACATCTTGCTCACATGCCCTATCTTATAAAGCATTAATGTCTACCACATAAAAAATATGCACTTTATGTACTGTATATCTTTTATTAAATGTATTAAACTAAGATTAGATACATGAGACGTCTTTTTAATTTTAGTACAATCCTATGAATGGATTGGACGCCATTACTGTAATTGGTCAGTAACGATGACCTGGATTCTTTTGTGGGTATCACAAAAATAAGTAGCATATTTCAGGTAGAAATATATATATAGGTACCTAAATATTACATATATACATTCATGTATATATATATGTTAGGGTCTGCAGAACATTACCTAACATTACCCCCCCTCCTAGGGCCACCCCCTTCTCTGGGCCTCGCTGCGCTCAAAGGCAGCGATGAGCTGCGGAGCGTGAATATGCTCGGCAGGCTCCCAAGACCTATCCTCAGGCCCATAGCCCCTCCAGTCCACCAAATAAAACTTTTTGCCCCGTACCACCTTACACCCTACGATGGTGTTCACCTCATGGTCATCCGTAGACGAACCCGATGTCCCGGCAGATGACTCGGAAATCGGGACATGAGCACGGGTTTCAGGAGGGATACGTGAAAGGTGTCGGAGATACCCAGGCGTGGTGGAAGAGCCAAACGGTATACCACAGGGTTAACCTGCTCGAGGTCTTTAAAAGGACCCAGGTAGTGGGGTTCCAACTTAGTGGACTCAACTCGCAGCCTAATGTTAAGGGCGGAGAGCCACACCAAGTCCCCAGGAGCAAATGTTGGAGCGGGGCGCCGATGTGCATCGGCGGAGGACCTCATCCTCTCCTTGGATGCCTGAATGGCATCCTGGGTACGGTCCCAAATGTCCCGTGCCTCCACAGCCCAGTCTGCCACCCTGGAGTCGGCGGAAGACACGGGCATGGGCACCGGAACCCGCGGATGCTGACCGTAGTTTAGGAGGAATGGAGTCTGTCCGGTGGAATCAGCCACAGCATTGTTTAGTGCAAACTCAGCCCATGGTAGCAAGGATGCCCAGTCATCCTGCCTGGCTGAGACAAAATGTCTTAGATAGGTGACCAAGGTCTGGTTGGCCCTCTCTACCAACCCATTCGTCTCGGGATGATATGCTGAAGAGAGATTTAGCTCAATACTGAGTAGACGACAAAGCTCTCTCCAGAACCGAGATGCAAACTGGGGACCTCGGTCACTGACAATTTTGTCCGGCATGCCGTGTAGACGGAAGATGTGCCTAACGAACAACGCTGCCAGAGCCCGTGCAGAAGGTAACCGTGGTAGCGGCACTAGATGTACCATTTTGGAAAAATGGTCGGTGATTACCCAAATGATGGTGCAACCCCGAGACTTGGGTAAGCCCACCACAAAGTCCATCCCAACCATCTCCCAGGGTATGTCTGCCACCGGCAAAGGGTAAAGTAACCCAGCTGGTCGTTGTCGAGGAGACTTATTCTTGGCGCAGGAGACCCCCCCCGAACATAGTACCCAACGTCACGGACCATATGCGGCCACCAGTATGTCCTCTCCAGCAACTCAGATGTCCTCTTTGCCCCAAAGTCTACACCCACCCTGGACGAATGTGCCCAAGAGAGTACCTCCGTTCGCAAATTGGTAGGCACAAAAGTCTTGCCCGGGGCACAGACTCTAGCGAAACCGGGGCCACTGTTCTCAGGCTCTCTGTGGGGACAATAAGCTGAGGCTCCTCCTCCTCAGAGGACACACAGAGCGAGAGAGAGCGTCGGCACGAACGTTCTTCTCTCCCAAGAGATAATGGAGTGTGAAATGAAACCGGGAGAAGAACAAGGACCATCTGGCCTGGCGAGAATTAAGCCGCTGGGCTGTCTGAAGATATACCAAATTCTTGTGGTCCGTGGAAGGGAAAGCGAGCCCCTCCAACTGATGTCTCCACTCAGAGAAAGCCAACTTCATTGCTAGCAACTCCCTGTCCCCGATGGAATAATTCCTCTCCGCTGGTGTGAAGGTCTTGGAGAAGAAGAAGCAAGGATGCTTCTGACCTTCAGCATCCTTTTGAAAGAGGACTGATCCAGCACCAACGGATGAGGCATCCACCTCCAATATAAATGGCTTATCAAAAGCGCTAGCAAAATGAGACCTAATTGAGGTGAAAGCCTTCTTCGGACCACAATTTGGGATTTGCTCCCTTTTTGGTGAGGGCTACCAAGGGAGCTACCAAAGTTGAGAAATGAGGAATGAACTGGCGATAATAATTAATGAACCCCATAAAGCGCTGCACCGCTTTAAGGGAATGGGGTTCTTGCCAGTCCATCACAGCCTGTAGTTTGGCAGGATCCATAGCCAATCCCTGGGCGTAGATGATATGGCCCAGGAATGGTAAAGACTCCTGCTCAAACATGCATTTCTCAAAATTTGCATAAGGGGAATTTGCCCGCAAGAGATCGAAGACTCTGCAGACATCTTTCCGGTGGGAGTCAATATCTGGAGAGAAGATGAGAATATCATCCAGATAGACCACGACCGAGGTGGAAAGCATATCCCGGAAGATGTCATTAACAAAGTCTTGGAAAATGGCTGGGGCATTACAGAGCCTGAAGGGCATCACCAGATATTCATAGTGCCCAACCCTGGTATTAAAAGCCGTCTTCCACTCGTCCCCCTCGCGGTTGCAAATCAGGTTGTAAGCACCCCGCAGGTCTAATTTGGTTAATACCCTTGCTCCCCAGAGCCTATCAAAGAGCTCAGAAATTAAAGGCAGCAGGTATTTATTCCTAATGGTAATGGCGTTAAGACCCCTGTAATCTATGCAGGGACGTAATTCTTCGTTCTTCTTTTGCACAAAGAAGAACCCTGCCCCAGCAGGTGACACTGACTTCCTAATGAACCCTCTTGCCAGATTTTCCTGAATGTATTGGGACATAGCCTCCGTCTCCGGGAGAGAGAGAGGATAGACCCTTCCCCGGGGAGGTTCTGCTCCAGGCAAAAGGTCAATAGGACAGTCATAGGGGCGGTGAGGCGGAAGCGTCTCCGCAGCCTTTTTGGAGAACACGTCTACATAGGACCAATAGCACTTGGGAAGGGAAGTATCCCTGTAGTAGCAACCTGAACACACTCCCTCACACATCTACCTCTACAAGACTCACTCCAACCCCGTACCCTCTCAGAGGACCACTCAATATGTGGGGAGTGAAGACGAAGCCAGGGTACTCCCAGCAGAGCCTCATCTATTCCCTCAGGAAGGACAAGGAAAGAGATAATCTCCTGATGGGAAGGAGACATAGCTAATGTGAGAGGGATTGTCTGATGTGTGATCTGTGAGGGCAGTATGGAGCCATTCACCACTCGAACAGTCACCGGTTTGGCGAGCATCACCTGAGGTATTGTGTGGCGGAGAGCAAAAGCAGAGGACATAAAGTTCCCCTCTGCTCCAGAATCCACACAAAGCTCAACTGTTAGAGTGGATGGACCAAAAGAGATTGTCCCTTTAAAGGACAGCTTGGAGGCAAATGCTGCTGACTCTAGTGAACCTCCTCCCATGGTCACTAGACGCGATCGTGTTCCCGATCGATGGGACATCTATTGGCATAATGTCCTAACTGCTGACAATTGTTACAAACCATGGGCCGAGACTTAGGTCCCGTTCGAACAACCTCCATGACCTCCGGGGAGTCGGGTGCCTGAATGGGAGATTCTAGAGGTTTGGCAAAGGTGGGAGCTAGCCGAAACCTCCGTCTACACTTGGCCCGCTCCAACCTCCACTCGTGAAAGCGAAGGTCGATGCGGGTAGATATGGAGATAAGCTTCTCCAGTGAGGTAGACCTCTCCAGTATACCGGTATAAGAACCTTATAAGGCCAGAGTTCAAAATTGGACTGAAAACTGACTGACCAAGCTCGAACCCTGTGTCATTGCCAGCAGTTGGAGCGCTGAATCGTGGGTGACCTGAGGGCCTAAAAAGACCTTTTTAAGAGCCTCCAGAAACCGAGGAGCACTCCGCACCACGCGATCGTCAAGCTCCCACAGCGGCGTTGCCCATTCCAATGCTCTGCCCGACAGAAGTGACACTATGAAACCCACTTTGACCGCTCTGTGGGAAAACATGCGGCCAGAAGCTCGAGTTGTATAGAGCACTGACTCACGAATCCCCGACAATGTTTGCCGTCACCAGAAAACTTGTCTGGAAGCGGGAGATGGGACAAGGTTGGAGAAGAGGTTTTGGAGGACAAACTGGCTGCCGCTGTGCTAGCTGCCTGAACAGCGACTGCGGTCACATCCACAGCTGAGGTTGTGCGCTCGAAAGCCGCCAACCTACCCTCCAGCTGCTGGATGAACTGCCATATGCGCTGGTTGTCCGCCATTTTACTAGCCAGACCCTGGCGCTAGTATTGTTAGGGTCTGCGGAACGCACCTAATAGATATTGTAGAGATGTGCGTTCGCAGCCCGGGGTCCACCGTGCAGGCAAAGCCCGCTGCTAGAAAGATGGCGTAAGTAGCGAACGCTGTTATCCCGCAGAGTCGCTAAAATAAGCGCCGTAGCGAGCTGTGGCAGTTAGTGCGAACTCTGCTAATCCCCAGAGCCGCTAACGGGAATGCCACAGCGCTATATGGCGATAAGTGCGAACTCACTTAGCTTCAGTGAGCCGCAAAGTAAAACGCTAGGGCGCTGACCAGCGTTATAAAGCGAACCCTGTTTCGTCACAGAGCCGCTGAGAAAAAGACTGTGTCCTGTTAGACTCACAGGGAACACAGATGACTGCTAAGCGGATTGCAGTCTGTGGTCATGCAGTCAGAACACAAGCAATAATCTCCTCACCGGAGTAGCCGGTATTCTAATGGCGTTTTCAGCCGAACTCTGAACACGTGCATACAATCTCCTCACCGGAGGTGCCGGTATTCTAGGGGCTTATTTCAGCCAGACCTAGCCACATGCATACATGACCACACGGCGCAAGCACGTAACAGATTTGATACTAGCGCATGGTGGCCCAGTCATGCCACCCTTTTATAGTAGCAACTACAGGGCCTGCCAGATAAGGACCAATAGGAAACTGCTCCAGAACAAAAGTGGTTTCAGGACCTTCCTGGCGGACCAATAGGAGCTGCTGCAGTACCTGAGCATGTGACCCCTGATCTCCAATGAGAGATCTTACTCTGGGCATGCTCAGAAGGGGAAACGCAGGACTTCGTCCTAAAAACGTCTGCTCCAGCACTGGTTATAATAGAAGATCCAGGAGATGCAGCAGCAAGTCTCTGCACAGCATTAGACCGGGCAAGACGCTGGGACCGACGTCTCTGCTGAGCAGGCTCCACTTTGGCCGGAGATGGATGGAGAGACCGCAGCGGGAATGGCTCGAGATTCCCCTTGTGCAGCATTGGGAACTCAAACATATATATACAGTAATATATATAATTCAGTCAGTATTACCTTATTTTGTTGCTTCTTCTTCCCTGAGAATTTATGATATATTTCTTGTTTTGTCATGGTGAGCCTCTCTGGGAATTACATGGCTATATGTTCTCTGAAGGTGGTTACCATTTCAGTCACTAGAACTTCCTATCTCATAAAATTGCAAGGACTGTATAACAGTATTTGGGAAGATGGGGAAGTCATCATGAGAGGACCAGAACTCCTATCATGGTTAATGATGATGGCTACACAGCTCCTGTCAAACATTTATAATGTATAACATAACAGTTCAGCCTTCAAACTGTATAATATATTAGTTTTGAAAGAAAAAATAGTGGAAAGGATAATCAGTGTTACCACACCAGCCTGAGGTTATACTAGCTCTAGCTGTCCAAGTGATACTGTGCTGATGCATCATGGTAATGATAGTAAAACATAGAGGAAAAAATTGCAGAGTGAAATCTGGTAATCAAGATTGAGGCTGAAGAGAAGCAAAGAGAGTCTGATTTGCATGGCTGTAATTACATCATGTGCAACATTGTATCAGAGTAGTGCAGAGTGTGATAGTCAGGTCGGAATGGAAAATTTATATGATGGACTGCTTCTTTAAATGTATAGGAAAGATGTGTATCTTCGTACCGTGTTAGCCAGTAGATAGAAAAATATTTAGACTTGAGAGTCCTCAGTGGTTGATACCCTTTTAATGGCTAACTGAAAAGATGGTAACAAATTGCAAGCTTTCGAGACTACTCAGGTCTCTTCATCAGGCGAAGACTAATACAAAATCTGAAGAATCACATATTTATACACAACAGGACACAGGAATAATGCAATAGGTAAGACAAGTGACGCATGATGGATATGGAATTACTTGTATTAAAATCTAACTTCAAATCTGAGAAAGATAGAAAGGTTTGGGAATATAAACTTATGATGACCTTTGACACTCTTAGTGCTGGAATGAATATATCCCAAGGTTTCATGTCTTTCTACATCAATTAAGGAATCTGCTTCTCTGACCTTCTAGGGCATTAAAACACAATAGCAGACTCCAATCAGAGGGTAATAAAACTTTCACTCATTATCTATGAACTGTTCCAATATTTATGTTCATCCCTCTGCCATAATGACAGTTCTGCTTCATGTCACTTGTCTTGACATTAGGAAGTTATAAGGGTTAAAAGTTGACCAGCGATTTCTCATTTTTACAACAAATTGTACAAAACCATTTTTTTTAGGGGACCACCTCACATTTGAAGTCACTTTGAGGGGTCTATATGGTAGAAAATACCCAAAAGTGACACCATTATAAAACTGCACCCCTCAAGCTACTCAAAACTACATTCAAGAAGATTATTAAACCTTCAGGTGCTTCACAGGAACTAAAGCAACGTGGAAGGAAAAAATGGACATTTTAATTTTTCCAACAAAAATTTTATTTTAGCATCAATTTTTTCATTTTTGCATGGGCAACAGGATAAAATGGATCCAAAAATTTGTTCGGCAATATCTCCTGAGTACACAGATACCTCATATGTGAAAATATGCTGGAATATTTAGCGGTTGCCATGTTGCATTTGGAGAGTTCCCGTGTGCCTAAACATTGGAGCTCCCCCACAAGTGACCCAATTTTGGAAACTAGACCCCCCAAAGAACTTATCTAGATGCATAGTGAGCACTTTGAACCCCCAGGTGCTTCACAGAAGTTTATAAACGCAGAGCAGTGAAAATAAAAAAATATTTTTTTCTCAAAAATCATTTTTTAGGCCGCTATTTTTATTTTCCCAAGGGTAACAGGATAAATTGGACGCCAAAAGTTGTCCAGTTTTTCCTGAGTACGCTGGTGCCCCATATGTGGGGGGAACCACTGTTTGGGCGCACGGCAGGGCTCAGAAGGGAAGGAGCGCCATTTGACTTTAATGGAAAATTAGCTCCAATCGTTTAGCGGACACCATGTTGTGTTTGGAGAGCCCCTGTGTGCCTAAACTTGGAGCTCCCCCACAAATGACCCCATTTTGGAAACAAGACCTCCTAAGGAACTTATCTAGTTGCACACTGAGCACTTTGAACCCCCAGGTGCTATACAGAAGTTTATAACGCAGAGCCCTGAAAATAAAAAATCATTTTTTTTCTCAAAAATGATTTTTTTTTAGCCCCCTATTTTTATTTTCACAA
>JARQOD010000004.1:186867660-187079382 GCA_033576555.1 Oophaga sylvatica | reverse complement strand
TTAAAAGACTGTCAAGGCCCATGGATTTTGGCCCTCAACAGCCTGATAATACCAGGCTACAGCAGCCCCACATTTGGCGCATCAAAAGATGTGCCAATTGTGGCACTTTACCCGGCTCTTCCCACTTGCCCTGTAGCGGTGGCAAGCGGGGTAATAAGGGGTTATTGTCACCGTTGATTGCACGGTGACAATAAGCCCGGTTAATAATGGAGAGGCGTCAATAAGAAAACCGATCCATTATTAATCCCAAAGTTATTAAATGTGTAAAAAAAGACAAAGCAAGAAAAAAGTATTTTAATGAAATAAAAGAGACAACACAGTTTTCATTTCTTTTATTATACACTCATTCCTGCGACGCCATCGATCTCCTGTAAAAAAGAAAAAAACAAACCAACAGTATACCACCTGTCCGACGCAGTCCATAGTAACGATTGTCCCCGACGATCCAACTCTGCTACATCGCAATGACAGGCAGAGCCTGTCATTGCAACGCAGCACAGCTGATTACCTGCTTCCCCGGCGGTGACGTCATCGGACTGACTGCTTTACGGCCGGGATTACCCAGCAGTCACTGCAGTTATCGCGAGAAACTGCATGTGACCGCCGGGGAGAAGAGGATGGCGGCCATGAAGCAGTCCAGGACGTGACCGCCGGAGATCTTCTGCCAGGTAAGTGCCGCTGACTCCTGACAGACCCGACAGACGGACACTGACAGTGACAGTGACATCCCGATTCCGGTATCCGATAAGACGAAAATATCGGAACTCGGAATCGGAATTCCGATACAGCTAATATCGGCCGATACCCGATATTTGCAGTATCGGAATGCTCAACACTAGTTCCAACCACTTAAATTTTGATCCATGGTATAGGACATTTAATGTACTGTACAGTATTATAATTCTAGAATATCTATTTATTGTTTTTATTTATATAGGGTAGGGGTTGGTTTTTTGTATGTTAGTGTTAGTGTTCTTTTTTTATGAAAAAAAGCAGGCACTGAAATGGTATAAAATGGACATACTGGTCTGTAGCCATCTCTGGTTTCATCAATTTGTTTCTTTGTCTTAGCTGTTACTTCTTGTTTCTCTTGGACCTCTTGGGATAACTTCTTGCTTGAGGAAAGAATGTCAATAGCTCTCTCGTCCTCCAAGATGTTTCCTTGTGTCAAAGATAATACTTCCAAAATCTGATCTTCTATCTCTTTCAACTGTTTTCTATAAAAGAAATGTTATTTTATATTAGGATTCATGGAAATAGTGCATGAAGGTTTCAAGCACAGTCTAGGAAGCTATTTCTGTCTATTTGCTGTGACATATTCCCAAGTAGGCCCTCACGGTAATTTAATTGTCATAGATTCCTAAGCATGTCAAATTCCAACTCAACTGCTTACAAATTTTGCCTCAAGTGAATTATTTTATAATAGACTCTAGGAGGAATTCATCAATGTTTGAGTGATCTAATTCTTTACCTACACGAAAGACTCTTAGGCATATAAAACCAATATATAGTTAAAACTTGCAACCAACCACTGATCATATATTCATTTTGCTGAGGTTATTACTACATTTATGCTTTTCATTGCTCATCTTTTATTTCATCAGCACAAATTACTTGTAACCCATATCATAAACATGAAATCTAACTCAGCACAAAAAGCACAGTAATGTACATCTTGCTCACATGCCCTATCTTATAAAGCATTAATGTCTACCACATAAAAAATATGCACTTTATGTACTGTATATCTTTTATTAAATGTATTAAACTAAGATTAGATACATGAGACGTCTTTTTAATTTTAGTACAATCCTATGAATGGATTGGACGCCATTACTGTAATTGGTCAGTAACGATGACCTGGATTCTTTTGTGGGTATCACAAAAATAAGTAGCATATTTCAGGTAGAAATATATATATAGGTACCTAAATATATACATATATACATTCATGTATATATATATGTTAGGGTCTGCAGAACATTACCTAACATTACCCCCCCTCCTAGGGCCACCCCCTTCTCTGGGCCTCGCTGCGCTCAAAGGCAGCGATGAGCTGCGGAGCGTGAATATGCTCGGCAGGCTCCCAAGACCTATCCTCAGGCCCATAGCCCCTCCAGTCCACCAAATAAAACTTTTTGCCCCGTACCACCTTACACCCTACGATGGTGTTCACCTCATGGTCATCCGTAGACGAACCCGATGTCCCGGCAGATGACTCGGAAAATCGGGACATGAGCACGGGTTTCAGGAGGGATACGTGAAAGGTGTCGGAGATACCCAGGCGTGGTGGAAGAGCCAAACGGTATACCACAGGGTTAACCTGCTCGAGGTCTTTAAAAGGACCCAGGTAGTGGGGTTCCAACTTAGTGGACTCAACTCGCAGCCTAATGTTAAGGGCGGAGAGCCACACCAAGTCCCCAGGAGCAAATGTTGGAGCGGGGCGCCGATGTGCGTCGGCGGAGGACCTCATCCTCTCCTTGGATGCCTGAATGGCATCCTGGGTACGGTCCCAAATGTCCCGTGCCTCCACAGCCCAGTCTGCCACCCTGGAGTCGGCGGAAGACACGGGCATGGGCACCGGAACCCGCGGATGCTGACCGTAGTTTAGGAGGAATGGAGTCTGTCCGGTGGAATCAGCCACAGCATTGTTTAGTGCAAACTCAGCCCATGGTAGCAAGGATGCCCAGTCATCCTGCCTGGCTGAGACAAAATGTCTTAGATAGGTGACCAAGGTCTGGTTGGCCCTCTCTACCAACCCATTCGTCTCGGGATGATATGCTGAAGAGAGATTTAGCTCAATACTGAGTAGACGACAAAGCTCTCTCCAGAACCGAGATGCAAACTGGGGACCTCGGTCACTGACAATTTTGTCCGGCATGCCGTGTAGACGGAAGATGTGCCTAACGAACAACGCTGCCAGAGCCCGTGCAGAAGGTAACCGTGGTAGCGGCACTAGATGTACCATTTTGGAAAAATGGTCGGTGATTACCCAAATGATGGTGCAACCCCGAGACTTGGGTAAGCCCACCACAAAGTCCATCCCAACCATCTCCCAGGGTATGTCTGCCACCGGCAAAGGGTAAAGTAACCCAGCTGGTCGTTGTCGAGGAGACTTATTCTTGGCGCAGGAGACCCCCGCCCGAACATAGTACCCAACGTCACGGACCATATGCGGCCACCAGTATGTCCTCTCCAGCAACTCAGATGTCCTCTTTGCCCCAAAGTCTACACCCACCCTGGACGAATGTGCCCAAGAGAGTACCTCCGTTCGCAAATTGGTAGGCACAAAAGTCTTGCCCGGGGCACAGACTCTAGCGAAACCGGGGCCACTGTTCTCAGGCTCTCTGTGGGGACAATAAGCTGAGGCTCCTCCTCCTCAGAGGACACAACAGAGCGAGAGAGAGCGTCGGCACGAACGTTCTTCTCTCCCAAGAGATAATGGAGTGTGAAATGAAACCGGGAGAAGAACAAGGACCATCTGGCCTGGCGAGAATTAAGCCGCTGGGCTGTCTGAAGATATACCAAATTCTTGTGGTCCGTGGAAGGGAAAGCGAGCCCCCTCCAACTGATGTCTCCACTCAGAGAAAGCCAACTTCATTGCTAGCAACTCCCTGTCCCCGATGGAATAATTCCTCTCCGCTGGTGTGAAGGTCTTGGAGAAGAAGAAGCAAGGATGCTTCTGACCTTCAGCATCCTTTTGAAAGAGGACTGATCCAGCACCAACGGATGAGGCATCCACCTCCAATATAAATGGCTTATCAAAAGCGCTAGCAAAATGAGACCTAATTGAGGTGAAAGCCTTCTTCGGACCACAATTTGGGATTTGCTCCCTTTTTGGTGAGGGCTACCAAGGGAGCTACCAAAGTTGAGAAATGAGGAATGAACTGGCGATAATAATTAATGAACCCCATAAAGCGCTGCACCGCTTTAAGGGAATGGGGTTCTTGCCAGTCCATCACAGCCTGTAGTTTGGCAGGATCCATAGCCAATCCCTGGGCGTAGATGATATGGCCCAGGAATGGTAAAGACTCCTGCTCAAACATGCATTTCTCAAAATTTGCATAAGGGGAATTTGCCCGCAAGAGATCGAAGACTCTGCAGACATCTTTCCGGTGGGAGTCAATATCTGGAGAGAAGATGAGAATATCATCCAGATAGACCACGACCGAGGTGGAAAGCATATCCCGGAAGATGTCATTAACAAAGTCTTGGAAAATGGCTGGGGCATTACAGAGCCTGAAGGGCATCACCAGATATTCATAGTGCCCAACCCTGGTATTAAAAGCCGTCTTCCACTCGTCCCCCTCGCGGTTGCAAATCAGGTTGTAAGCACCCCGCAGGTCTAATTTGGTTAATACCCTTGCTCCCCAGAGCCTATCAAAGAGCTCAGAAATTAAAGGCAGCAGGTATTTATTCCTAATGGTAATGGCGTTAAGACCCCTGTAATCTATGCAGGGACGTAATTCTTCGTTCTTCTTTTGCACAAAGAAGAACCCTGCCCCAGCAGGTGACACTGACTTCCTAATGAACCCTCTTGCCAGATTTTCCTGAATGTATTGGGACATAGCCTCCGTCTCCGGGAGAGAGAGAGGATAGACCCTTCCCCGGGGAGGTTCTGCTCCAGGCAAAAGGTCAATAGGACAGTCATAGGGGCGGTGAGGCGGAAGCGTCTCCGCAGCCTTTTTGGAGAACACGTCTACATAGGACCAATAGCACTTGGGAAGGGAAGTATCCCTGTAGTAGCAACCTGAACACACTCCCTCACACATCTACCTCTACAAGACTCACTCCAACCCCGTACCCTCTCAGAGGACCACTCAATATGTGGGGAGTGAAGACGAAGCCAGGGTACTCCCAGCAGAGCCTCATCTATTCCCTCAGGAAGGACAAGGAAAGAGATAATCTCCTGATGGGAAGGAGACATAGCTAATGTGAGAGGGATTGTCTGATGTGTGATCTGTGAGGGCAGTATGGAGCCATTCACCACTCGAACAGTCACCGGTTTGGCGAGCATCACCTGAGGTATTGTGTGGCGGAGAGCAAAAGCAGAGGACATAAAGTTCCCCTCTGCTCCAGAATCCACACAAAGCTCAACTGTTAGAGTGGATGGACCAAAAGAGATTGTCCCTTTAAAGGACAGCTTGGAGGCAAATGCTGCTGACTCTAGTGAACCTCCTCCCATGGTCACTAGACGCGATCGTGTTCCCGATCGATGGGGGCATCTATTGGCATAATGTCCTAACTGCTGACAATTGTTACAAACCATGGGCCGAGACTTAGGTCCCGTTCGAACAACCTCCATGACCTCCGGGGAGTCGGGTGCCTGAATGGGAGATTCTAGAGGTTTGGCAAAGGTGGGAGCTAGCCGAAACCTCCGTCTACACTTGGCCCGCTCCAACCTCCACTCGTGAAAGCGAAGGTCGATGCGGGTAGATATGGAGATAAGCTTCTCCAGTGAGGTAGACCTCTCCAGTATACCGGTATAAGAACCTTATAAGGCCAGAGTTCAAAATTGGACTGAAAACTGACTGACCAAGCTCGAACCCTGTGTCATTGCCAGCAGTTGGAGCGCTGAATCGTGGGTGACCTGAGGGCCTAAAAAGACCTTTTTAAGAGCCTCCAGAAACCGAGGAACACTCCGCACCACGCGATCGTCAAGCTCCCACAGCGGCGTTGCCCATTCCAATGCTCTGCCCGACAGAAGTGACACTATGAAACCCACTTATGACCGCTCTGTGGGAAAACATGCGGCCAGAAGCTCGAGTTGTATAGAGCACTGACTCACGAATCCCCGACAATGTTTGCCGTCACCAGAAAACTTGTCTGGAAGCGGGAGATGGGACAAGGTTGGAGAAGAGGTTTTGGAGGACAAACTGGCTGCCGCTGTGCTAGCTGCCTGAACAGCGACTGCGGTCACATCCACAGCTGAGGTTGTGCGCTCGAAAGCCGCCAACCTACCCTCCAGCTGCTGGATGAACTGCCATATGCGCTGGTTGTCCGCCATTTTACTAGCCAGACCCTGGCGCTAGTATTGTTAGGGTCTGCGGAACGCACCTAATAGATATTGTAGAGATGTGCGTTCGCAGCCCGGGGTCCACCGTGCAGGCAAAGCCCGCTGCTAGAAAGATGGCGTAAGTAGCGAACGCTGTTATCCCGCAGAGTCGCTAAAATAAGCGCCGTAGCGAGCTGTGGCAGTTAGTGCGAACTCTGCTAATCCCCAGAGCCGCTAACGGGAATGCCACAGCGCTATATGGCGATAAGTGCGAACTCACTTAGCTTCAGTGAGCCGCAAAGTAAAACGCTAGGGCGCTGACCAGCGTTATAAAGCGAACCCTGTTTCGTCACAGAGCCGCTGAGAAAAAGACTGTGTCCTGTTAGACTCACAGGGAACACAGATGACTGCTAAGCGGATTGCAGTCTGTGGTCATGCAGTCAGAACACAAGCAATAATCTCCTCACCGGAGTAGCCGGTATTCTAATGGCGTTTTCAGCCGAACTCTGAACACGTGCATACAATCTCCTCACCGGAGGTGCCGGTATTCTAGGGGCTTATTTCAGCCAGACCTAGCCACATGCATACATGACCACACGGCGCAAGCACGTAACAGATTTGATACTAGCGCATGGTGGCCCAGTCATGCCACCCTTTTATAGTAGCAACTACAGGGCCTGCCAGATAAGGACCAATAGGAAACTGCTCCAGAACAAAAGTGGTTTCAGGACCTTCCTGGCGGACCAATAGGAGCTGCTGCAGTACCTGAGCATGTGACCCCTGATCTCCAATGAGAGATCTTACTCTGGGCATGCTCAGAAGGGGAAACGCAGGACTTCGTCCTAAAAACGTCTGCTCCAGCACTGGTTATAATAGAAGATCCAGGAGATGCAGCAGCAAGTCTCTGCACAGCATTAGACCGGGCAAGACGCTGGGACCGACGTCTCTGCTGAGCAGGCTCCACTTTGGCCGGAGATGGATGGGAGACCGCAGCGGGAATGGCTCGAGATTCCCCTTGTGCAGCATTGGGAACTCAAACATATATATACAGTATATATATAATTCAGTCAGTATTACCTTATTTTGTTGCTTCTTCTTCCCTGAGAATTTATGATATATTTCTTGTTTTGTCATGGTGAGCCTCTCTGGGAATTACATGGCTATATGTTCTCTGAAGGTGGTTACCATTTCAGTCACTAGAACTTCCTATCTCATAAAATTGCAAGGACTGTATAACAGTATTTGGGAAGATGGGGAAGTCATCATGAGAGGACCAGAACTCCTATCATGGTTAATGATGATGGCTACACAGCTCCTGTCAAACATTTATAATGTATAACATAACAGTTCAGCCTTCAAACTGTATAATATATTAGTTTTGAAAGAAAAAATAGTGGAAAGGATAATCAGTGTTACCACACCAGCCTGAGGTTATACTAGCTCTAGCTGTCCAAGTGATACTGTGCTGATGCATCATGGTAATGATAGTAAAACATAGAGGAAAAAATTGCAGAGTGAAATCTGGTAATCAAGATTGAGGCTGAAGAGAAGCAAAGAGAGTCTGATTTGCATGGCTGTAATTACATCATGTGCAACATTGTATCAGAGTAGTGCAGAGTGTGATAGTCAGGTCGGAATGGAAAATTTATATGATGGACTGCTTCTTTAAATGTATAGGAAAGATGTGTATCTTCGTACCGTGTTAGCCAGTAGATAGAAAAATATTTAGACTTGAGAGTCCTCAGTGGTTGATACCTTTTAATGGCTAACTGAAAAGATGGTAACAAATTGCAAGCTTTCGAGACTACTCAGGTCTCTTCATCAGGCGAAGACTAATACAAAATCTGAAGAATCACATATTTATACACAACAGGACACAGGAATAATGCAATAGGTAAGACAAGTGACGCATGATGGATATGGAATTACTTGTATTAAAATCTAACTTCAAATCTGAGAAAGATAGAAAGGTTTGGGAATATAAACTTATGATGACCTTTGACACTCTTAGTGCTGGAATGAATATATCCCAAGGTTTCATGTCTTTCTACATCAATTAAGGAATCTGCTTCTCTGACCTTCTAGGGGCATTAAAACACAATAGCAGACTCCAATCAGAGGGTAATAAAACTTTCACTCATTATCTATGAACTGTTCCAATATTTATGTTCATCCCTCTGCCATAATGACAGTTCTGCTTCATGTCACTTGTCTTGACATTAGGAAGTTATAAGGGTTAAAAGTTGACCAGCGATTTCTCATTTTTACAACAAATTGTACAAAACCATTTTTTTTAGGGACCACCTCACATTTGAAGTCACTTTGAGGGGTCTATATGGTAGAAAATACCCAAAAGTGACACCATTATAAAACTGCACCCCTCAAGCTACTCAAAACTACATTCAAGAAGATTATTAACCCTTCAGGTGCTTCACAGGAACTAAAGCAACGTGGAAGGAAAAAATGGACATTTTAATTTTTCCAACAAAAATTTTATTTTAGCATCAATTTTTTCATTTTTGCATGGGCAACAGGATAAAATGGATCCAAAAATTTGTTCGGCAATATCTCCTGAGTACACAGATACCTCATATGTGAAAATATGCTGGAATATTTAGCGGTTGCCATGTTGCATTTGGAGAGTTCCCGTGTGCCTAAACATTGGAGCTCCCCCACAAGTGACCCAATTTTGGAAACTAGACCCCCCCAAAGAACTTATCTAGATGCATAGTGAGCACTTTGAACCCCCAGGTGCTTCACAGAAGTTTATAAACGCAGAGCAGTGAAAATAAAAAAAATATTTTTTTCTCAAAAATCATTTTTTAGGCCGCTATTTTTTATTTTCCCAAGGGTAACAGGATAAATTGGACGCCAAAAGTTGTCCAGTTTTTCCTGAGTACGCTGGTGCCCCATATGTGGGGGGAACCACTGTTTGGGCGCACGGCAGGGCTCAGAAGGGAAGGAGCGCCATTTGACTTTAATGGAAAATTAGCTCCAATCGTTAGCGGACACCATGTTGTGTTTGGAGAGCCCCTGTGTGCCTAAACTTTGGAGCTCCCCCACAAATGACCCCATTTTGGAAACAAGACCTCCTAAGGAACTTATCTAGTTGCACACTGAGCACTTTGAACCCCAGGTGCTATACAGAAGTTTATAACGCAGAGCCCTGAAAATAAAAAATCATTTTTTTTTCTCAAAAAATGATTTTTTTAGCCCCCTATTTTTTATTTTCACAATGGTTACAGGAGAAATTTGACCCCAAAAGTTGTTGTCCAGTTTGTCCTGAGTACGCTGGTACCCCATATGTGGGGGGTAACCACTGTTTGGGCATACGTCAGTGCTCGGAAGGGATGTAGTGACGCTTTGAAATGCCGACTTGATGGAATAGTCTGCGGGCGGGCAGAGCCCCTGATGTGCCTAAACAGTAGAAACCCCCCACAAGTGACCCCATTTTGTAAACTAGACCCCCAAGGAACTTATCCAGATGTGTGGTGAGCACCTTGAACCCCCACGTGCTTCACAGAAGTTTATAATGCAGAGCCGTAAAAATAAAAAATCATTTTTTTCCTCAAAAACTGATTTTTTTAACCCACAATTTTTTATTTTCACAATGGTTACAGGAGAAATTGGACCCCAAAAGTTGTTGTACAGTTTGTCCTGAGTACACTGTTATCCCATATGTGGGGGGGAACCACTGTTCGGGCACACGTTGGGGCTCGGAAGGGAAGTAGTGACGTCTTGAAATGCCGACTTGATGGAATGGTCTGCGGGCGTGATGTTACGTTTGCAGAGCCCATGATGCGCCTAAACAGTAGAAACCCCCCCAAGTGACCCCATTTTGGAAACTAGATCCCCAAGGAACTCTTCTAGATGTGTGGTGAGCACTTTGAATCTCCAAGTTCTTCACAGAAGTTTATAACGCAGAGCTGTGAAAATAAAAAATCATTTTTTTTCCACAAAAATAATATTTTTAGTCCCCAATTTTTTTTTTCCCAAGGGTAACAGGAGAAATTAGACCCCAAAAGTTGTTGTGCAATTTTTCCTGAGTACGCTGATACCCCATATGTGGGGGTAAACCACTGTTTGGGCACACGTCGGGGCTCGGAATAAAGGGAACACTGTTTCACTTTTAACAGCCAATCAGAGCGATCGTAGCAACTTGGGGGTTAAGCCAACCCCCCTGTGGTGAAGCACAGAGGGTCTTGTGCCTGCGGGTCGGGTGACCTTTCAGTGACCCCGGTCACCCGACCCGCAGGAACGCGATCCTTTCATGACACATACGCTGTGTCACAGGTCAGGAAGGGGTTAATATATTTTTATGCTTTTCACAGTGAGCAAAGCTGAATATTTTATTCTGCCTTTTTATCTAGATTAGGGAGGTTTGCCGTGCAGCAAATTTGGAAAAACACCATTATAGATTTTATGTTGCTTTTCGATCAAAGCCAGAAGAAGATCCCACAGGAAGGAAAAATAATACCTTTAAATTCCTTTCAATTTCACTGTAAAAGTCCTGCTTAAAACACAGCATTTTTAGGAAAAAATATCATTGCAGTGTCACTAGTGCACAATAGATGGATTTGCTCCCGCTGAGGAACCACAAGAAAGAAAACTAAGAACCACATATGGCTACCAAGTTTCTAGTTAGAGGAGACTGCTTTGTGTGATAAAAATGTAATAATATATTTTCACACTAGACATTAATTTGTGGAAACAATAATGTACGTTTATGAAAAGCTGTGCTAGCAGATATTGGCTCAGTGATACAGTGCAGTACTGTCATCCAGCTGGGGACATCTGAAGTTTGTATGTTCTTAGTATGTAAGAGTGTGACTAAAGAAGAAATACCCCTGAAGATTTGACGATACAAGAATTGTAGACCTGGAAGGATCATTATTGAAGAGATATTTGGCTTGCCAGGCTGAGGCACATGTACTGTAAGAAAATGAGAGGAACAAGAAATGCATGGTAAAAATGGAGGGCCTGTTCAAGTGTGCTGTAAAACTGATATGCTTTCACACAAGATATGTGACCCCCGAGGAAGCTGATGCGAAACGTGCGTCGGGGTTCCCTCAACGCCAGGTATGCACACAGCACTTTGCTGATATTCATTTGTGTCTAGTGTTTACAGCTTTTTATCACCATACTGTGGCTTTTGCCTTCATCCAAGGGCATATGTGCAATAGTATTATTGGGTTATGTATCTATATTGACTGCTCATTTGAGACCATTCTTTGGCTGCTTTGCCTTCATTACATTCCATACTATTAGCACTCAGTAATGTGGGGTGCTATGTGTGTGCACACCTCTGGGTGTTCTATGTGGGCGCTACTATAGTGGCAGATATCAGTTGCTTTCGATTTTGGATTACCACTTCTGGTCACTAGACCTTACCTTCATGGAACGGAGCCAAGGTTCAGGTGTGCAACTACTTTGCTTTTTCAGGATTCAGCTCTCTTTGACTCCCCATTGGTGTGCGCACATGTTGCTCCATTACTTCATTGCTATTGTGCTCTTTCATCCACGCATTTGTGCCTAAGCTGCTCTAATTGCACATTATTATATGCCTCTTTTTTTATTTAGTTCATTACAATCATACAGATATACATTCTTGTGGAAATTGTAGTTTTTGCCTTATGACTTATACCTGTTCTATATATTATCCCTACTGAGGGTTTTGAGTCATGAGACTTTCATTTTGGGTATACAGTAAGGTGTATCACTTGATGATTGGTTGCTACTAAATGTCCATTTGATTTTTCCATTATATCTATTGAGACTATATTTTGGTGCCACTGTGATAGCTACTGTGTCACTGTTCACATTACTAATGTGCATCCAGCGTTGTTGTACTTGTATGTTTTTTCTCCTGTTCTCTTTTTATATTAGCTTTAATAAACACATGTTTTTTCTAAATGCCTGCCTAGTTCTTCTTGTTTTTGGTGTTTCTAATTTGGGAAGGGCTAATTTGATTTTTTTGGACCTCTTTTTGGTTGACAACTCACAAGATATGTGCAGCCTCCTGTAACTGCAATATGTTTGTATCTGTGTAATGCAGAAAATGCAAAAGTCAAGCTTTGTACCTCCTGCCTATTTTTATATGTTTCATCAGTTCCACCAGTAAATTACAGTTCAGTTTGGTATACCAGAATGGCTCCTTTCCTCCTAAACTACTGGATCACAACTTGCTGCACCATTTAGCAACATGCAATCATAAGGAAAGATCTTTAAAAGAGACTTTGAAAAGAAACTAGAGGTGCAAAAAAGTGCAAATAAGGCTTTATCCCGATAACAGCGTATTTCGACGATTCAGCAGTGCACACATGGTTGGGTTGTGAGATAGCACAATTCTTTAAACACCTCGATATGTAATTCAATTCCAGCTGCTGATGTAGAAACCAAGGTAGTGATTATTATTATTATTATTATTATTAATTATTATAGCACCATTTATTCCATAGCACTTTACATATGAAAATGGATACACATAATAAAAACTAGCACATTAATCATGAAGAATACAAGTCACTGACTGATACAGGAGGAGAGAGGATGCGGCTCAAAATCTACAAGGGATGGGTGAGGATACAGTAGATGAGGGTAGAGCTGGTCATGCAGCGGTATAGTGGAGCGAGGCTACTTCAGGTTGTTGGCTTGTTGGAAGAGGTAGGTCTTCAGGCTCCTTTTGAAGGTTTCCACAGTAGGAGAGAGTCTGATATGATGAAGTAAAGAATTCCAGTGTATGAGTCAGGCTTGGGAGAAATGTATGCAATTGCAGAGAGAGGAGATAAGAGGGGAGTAGAAAAGGAGATCTTGTGAGGTTGTGTGAAGGTAAGTAAAGGAAGACAAGGTCACATATGTATGGAGGAAACAGGTTGCGGATGCCTTTGTATGTCATGGTTTGAGTTTTGAACTGGAGTCTTTGGGCAAAGGGGAGCCAGTGAAGGTATTGGCAAAGATGAGAGGTATAGGAGTCAGTGGGGACAGGTGGATTAGTAGGGAAGCAGAGATTAGGATTGGAGGTGTGCCAGAGTGTTGAAAGGGAGGCCACAGAGCAGGAGTTTGCAGTAGTTGAGGCAGAAGATGTGAGGACATGCACTAGTGTTATAGATTCTTGGTTAAGGAATGTACAGATCCAGGAAATATTTTTGTGTTTGAGTCAGCAGGAGGTGGAAAGTGCTTGGATATGTGGCTTGAAGGTGAGACCAGAGTCAAAGGTTACCCGGAGTCAGGGCCGGCTCCAGGTTTTTATGGGCCCCGGGCGAAAGAGTCTCAGTGGGCCCCTTTAACACAGACCACGATTCATGATGCACAGATACTGCAGAGAAATATAGGTATAGTACAATGCCAAACACTTCTCTTCTTCCATTACATGACTGATATCTATTGTAAATTCTACAATAGCTCAAAAACCGCCAAATCCTCACAGCGCACAGTACAGACTGGACAGTACAGTCCTCCATACAATATTATTGGCACCACATAGTCTCCCCCTCATCACCCATATAATACCCCATGCAGGATGTCACCCCTCCATCCCCTATATAATGCTCCATACAGAATATTGGACCCAATATAATGCTCCATACAGGATACTGGTCCCCATATAAAGCTCCATACAAAATATGGAGCTCTCCTCTGCACTGTGCTGCGTTCTGCACTGTTACGGCTCAGGAAAGGGCGCCGTGGTAAGACTCCCATCATCATGATTGCCTGCCCATTATCATCATCATTGCATGCCCATCATCATCATTGCCTGCCCATTATCATCATCATTGCCTCCCCTCATCATCATTGCCTGCCCATCATCATCATTGCCTCCCCATCATCATCATCGCCTGCCCATCATCATCAATGCCTGCTTATCATCATCATTGCCTCCCCATCATCATCATCGCTCCCCATCATCATCATCGTCTCCCCATCATCATCATTGCCTGCCCATCATCATCAATGCCTGCCATCATCATCATTGCTGCCCATATCATCACGCTCCCATCATCATCATCGCTCCCATCATCATCATCGCCTCCCATCATCATTCATCATACATGCCTGCCTCCCATCATCATCATCGCCTCCCATCATCATCACTGCCATGCCCTCATATCATTGCCTGCCCATCATCATTGCCTGCCCATATCATCATCGCCTCCCCATCATCATCATCTCCTCCCCATCATCATCATCGCCTCCCATCATCATCATGCCTGCCCATCATCATCAATGCCTGCCCATCATCATCAATGCCTGCAATAAACATCATCCTTGCCATCATATCATGCCCCATCATCATCAATGCCTGACCCCACACCATCACACATCCACATCATCAGCCACCCCACAAAGGCACCCCAAAGCACCATACATACACACACACTGATACACACAGAGACACATACACAGACACACACACAAACATCTCACCTGTCCGGCGTCCGCGCGCTCACTGCCACAGCCGGCCGCTGAATGATGACGTCATTCAGCGGCGCTGCTGTGAGAAGAAGCACCGGCGTCCTGCAGGCGCTCCCTGGAGCCCGGAGCTGCGGCAGCGGAGGCATGGGGAGAGGTGAGTATTGCGCCAGCTGCTGCCGGGGCCCTGAGCAAGCGGGGGGGTCCAGTGGTGGCGCTGACACCGCTAACGGGCACCGGGGTGCCAGACGGCGAGTAGGCCCCCCCGCCTGCTCAGGGCCCCGGCACTTGCCCGGGTGTACCGGGTGCTGACGCCGGCCCTGCCCGGAGTCAGCGAGCTTGTGGGACTCAGGAGAGTGAGCAACAATTTACTTTGATAGATATGTCTGTTGGAGGTGTGGTTAAGTGAGATGGGGGCAAAATTATGAATTCTGTTTTGCTCAAGTTAAGTTTTAGAAATTGAACAGAGAAGAAAAATGAAATAGCAGACAGATATTGTGGGATTCTGGATAGAAAGGAGATAATATCAGGTCCAGAGAGGTAGATCTGTGTGTCATCAACATAGAGATGATACTGAAAGCTGTGAAACTCTATGACCTGCCCTGGGCCGAAGATGTAAATGGGGAAGAGCAGGAGTCCTAGGATTGAACCTTGGAGGACTCCGACAGATATGAGGTAAGATGAGGAGGTGATGTGTGAGTGGGAGACACTGAATGTCCAGTCTATTAGGCATGTAGAGATTTAGAATAAGGACAAGTCTGTGATGTCAAGAGATGAGGGAATGGTCCACTGTGTTGAAGCCAGAGAACAGGTCCAGGAGGAGCAGGACAGAGTAGTTTCACTTGGCTTTGGTAGTTAGTAGGTCATTGGTGACTTTAGTTAAGGCAGTTTCAGTTGAATGATGCGTTCGTAAGTCAGATTGTAACCGTTCAAAGAGGGATCAGGAAGACAGGATGGCCAAATCAAACCAAAGTTCACATTTTTGGTACTGCCATACTGTTAGCCTATGCATTGAATGCAAGGCCTGCCCTGCACCAAAGTAGCACGCACCCCAATAACCCTTTCAACAGACGTACTTGAGGGCCTCATGACAAAAATGTTCCTATTAGAAGAAAGTGTGTCTCCCATAGTGTTTGCCTATGCATTGAATGCAAGGCATGCCTTGCCCCAAAGTTACACACACCCCAATAACCCTTTGCACAGACGTACTGGATGTCCACATGAAATCAAAGTTGCCATTTTTTCATTTTGAACTGCCATGCTGTTAGCCCATGCATTTAATGCAAGGCCTGACCTGCCAAAAAGTTACACGCACCCAAATAACACTTGGAACCGACGTCCTGGATGGCCACATGAAACCAAAGTTCACATTTTTTGAATTTGGTACTGCCATAGTGTTTGCCTATGCATTGAATGCAAGGCCTGCCTTGCCCCAAAGTTACATGCATCCCAATAACCCTTTGAACTGACGTAGTTGATGGCCACATGAAACTAAAGTTCCCATTTTTTTCATTTGGTTCTGCCATACTGTTACCCTATGCTTTGAATGCAAGGCCTGCCCTGCACCAAATTTTCATGCACATGTTCCCATTATTAGGAAGTAGGTCTCCCACACTGTTTGCCTTTGCAGTGAATGCAAGGGCTGCCAAAAATTTAAAGGCACTCCAATGCCCCTTGGAAGCGACGTAGAGGAGTGCCTCATGAAAAAATGTTCCCATTATTAGGAAGTGGGTCTCCCATAGAGGACGGCCTCATAAAAAAATGTTCCAATTATAAAGGAGTGGGTCTCCTATACTAGTAATGCCCATAGTATGAGCTGAAAAACATTTTCCCCTGGGGAGTATACATCAACATACTGTGTAATATTTTTTTACGGGCATCATAAACACCTTTGCAAAAAATTATAGTGGCTGTTGCATCACAGAACACGTTCACCCTCGTGTTCTAGTGGTGGTGTCTGAAGAGACGTGGAGGATATCCTTCTATAAATCTTTTTAAGTTGACAGGCGGATACCCTTATTAGTTATAATTCCACCAGCAGCACTAAAAACGCGCTCTGACAAAACGCTAGCGGCAGGGCAGGCCAGCACCTCCAAGGCGTAGAGAGCCAGTTCATGCCACGTGCCCAGTTTGGATACCCAATAATTAAAAGGCACAGGAATCACGAAGGATGGTATGGTCAGCAAGGTACTCCCTCAGCATCTTCCAAACCTTTGCACTCCTTGTGAGAGTACTCTGTGCCTCAGGGCCAGTGCAATGGGAGGGTCTGAGAAAACTCTCCCAGAACTTTGCCAGTGTTCCCCTGCCTCTGCTGGATTTGAGTTGTGTCTCTCTTACCTGTACTCCTTGGTTGTCCAACGAACTGTGACCTCTGCCGCCAGCGTTTTCAGATGGAAAGTTTTTTTAACAATTCCTCAGTAAGAGCCCTCTGATACTTCTCCATTTTAGTACACCTGTCTACCTCTGGTGGAAGAGATTGAAAGTTCTCCTTGTAGTGTAAGGAGGAAGACGGGGCTGCAGGTACCTGTGCTGTGCCGGGTCCGGGACTGTCGAGGTTGCGTCTCCTGTTTCCCGGGGAAGAAATAGGGGACAGGACAGGCCCCATGACCCAGGAAGAGAACACGGCCGAAAGCTGAGGCAGAAAGTGCGCAAAGCTACAGAGAGGCTCCCGCCATCTGCTGGTGAGCAGCAAGGCAGGCAGCACTCGCTGCACCCAAACCGCCGGCGGTGCGACAGACTGCAGCAGACAGACCCGGTGACCTAGAGACAGTTTAGGCATGGGAAGGCGGCGTGCAGCAGGCTGAGTGGAGTACTCCGTCCTTAGAGCACCAGTGCTGCACAGGCCTGCGTCCGTTAACTCCCGCCGCTACCAGAGTGGACTTGAGAGAGAGGTGCAAGGTGCCTGGTGACTACCAGAGAGCAAGGTGCCGTACATTCTGTGTCCGTGAGTACAGCACACCTGCCACATAAGAGAAACCAGGTATGGGACAGACACTTGCACCCTGATTTGCCAGTTAATACTTGCCAGTCTACGTTGGACCAGGACAGCACTGCGGCCTTAATTGACTTGGCCGCATCAACTGATGGACTAGAGGCTCACCGGAAGGTACCGGAGACCAACCGCTGCCTCCAGAAGATGGATCCTCATTTCCTACAGGACCTTCTTGGATAAGCATCGCGCCAGCCGTTGTTGGCGCTATTGACTTCCCAGCCGAAGTCACAGACCGAGAACTTATGCCATTACCTGATTCATTGTTCTTTAACTCTGCATATCCTTTGCAAATTGAACCATTTTATTCCCCATTTAACTGTTTACCTCCCTGCGTGGTGTCTTCCATTGTTAATTAAAGTTGTTATCCCTTGCTCTGCCTCCTGTCCATCACTGCATCCTGCAACCTGTTACAGTAATGTGGGTCTAGAAGTGTCACCAACCAGTAATGAGTGTCACACAAAATTTTGACAATGCGAGGGTCACGGGAAGGGCAGCGCAACATAAAGTCAGCCATTCATGCCAGACTGCTAACAGGCAAGACTTCCGTGTCCTCACCAAGAGGATGACTGACTATGCTGTCATCCTCCTCCTCCCTGTCCTCAGGCCATCTACTCTTAGCAGACAGTATGACAGTTGTGCTAGTAGTTCAGTCTATAGCGCATGAAACTAGCTCCTGTTTTTCTCTACCTCCTCCTTTTCCTCACTGTCAACCAATCCACGTTGGGATGACATGAGGCTGGGCTGTGTGCAATCACCCTGTATGGTTCCTTGCTCCATTTCATCATGCTCCACCTGCAATGCATCCTCTTTAATTGTGAGCAGAGAGCTTTCAGAATACAGAGAAGCGGGATGGTGATGCTAATTATGGCATCATGGCTGCTCACCATCTTGGTGGACTCCTCAAAGTGTTTTAGGATGGTACATATGTCTGACATCCAAGTCCACTCCTGATGTCTTATGTGTGGAGTCTGAACTGAATAACGACGGCGTTGTTGATGGTGGTAGTCAACAACTGCCCTCTTCTGCTCACAAATCCTTTCCCACATATGCAGTATAGAGTTCCAATGCGTGGGTGTTGTGAATGGACTTGAAATGAGTTCTGAGCAGAGGCTCCCTCTGGTGGTTACAAGCGGTACTGGACTGTCCAGTGAAGATTGTGAGGATTGGGAATCAGGTGTTACTGACTGGTCTTATATAAGGGAGTCGCCTTCCCATCAGGGTTGCCGGTGATCAATTGTTCTGGTCTCAATCCTTGATTCCTGTTTCCTTTGTAGCCTGCTGTGTCGTGTCTGCATCTCCTGCTAACAGAGACATTTCTTCTTTTTGTTTTTGTGCTTGACTTTTGCATTTTGTCCTGCACTTCTGTGGGGGCCTTCAGGGTCCCCTCCGGGGGCTTTTGCCCTCTCAGTTTAGTTCAGCCACTGATGTTTGTACATTTTCTTTTTCCAGTTTTTTCAGTGGCTGCTGTTTTGATTTTGTTACACCAGAGAACTAATTTAGGTGGTAGAGGTCGTGTGATCTCAGGTGTTTTTGAAATTAGTAGAGTTGGTGCTTTTCAGGGTTTTTTGGGATTGCAGTAAGTGCCCTTCCTATCCTTTTCTATTTAGGTAGTTTGGGCCCCAACGTTTGCTCATACTATTTTCTGTCTGTGTCAGTATTTCTTCTTGTCTAACCGCCATTACATGTTTGGGGCTTTCTATGTTCTTTGGGGATCTGCTCTGGGGCAGATAGCTTTCCTCTTTCTATCTTTAGGTGTAGTTAGTTTCTCAGGCTGTGACGAGGCGTCTAGGACCAACGTAGGAACGCTCCACGGCTGCCTCTAGTTGTGGTGGTTAGTCAGGGTACTGCAATCTCATAGATTCCAACTGCTCTGGTGTATTGCCTTTTTTACCTGCACTCCTCAGCTACCGAAACATAACAGTATCACCGGCCCAAAAAATTGAAAATTGTATGGTACTCACAGAAGGGAAAAATATTGTGAAAGAAAAAAGGTTGTCAGAGTTGTCAGAGATATTTTTCTGTTTGTTGCATTTTTTTTTTTCCCTCTGTATCTCTGGGTGCTGGGGAGGATTTTTTCTCTCAATGGAGTTTGCACAGTTGTCTGGCCGTGTGGATCAACTTGCCACTGAGGTTCGGAGTATTGCTACCTATCTTGCTAGGTTGCCTGTTGTGGAACCTAGGATTCCCATGCCAGATTTGTTTTTGGGGATCGAGCCAAGTTTCTGAATTTCAAAAATAATTGTAAATTGTTTTTTGCCTTAAAATCTAAGTCCTCAGGGAACGCAGCGCAGCAGGTTCAAATTGTCATCTCTCTCCTGCGCGGCGATCCTCAGGATTGGGCTTTTTCCCTGACACCTGGGGATCCTGTTTTGAGTGATGTTGATGCATTTTTTCAGGCCTTGGGGTTATTGTACGATGAGCCTAATGTCACTGATCAAGCTGAAAAAGCCTTGTTGGCATTAAATCAGGGGCTTGATGACGCTGAGTTATAATGTCAGAGATTCCGTAGGTGGGCAGTCCTGACCAAATGGAATGACGACGCTTTGGCAGCCCTTTTTCGGAAGGGTCTGTCAGATAATGTAAAGGATGTTATGGTGGGATTCCCTGTCCCCTCTGGTCTCAATGATTCTATGTCATTAGCGATTCAAATTGACAGACGTTTGCGTGAGCGGAGAATTATGCGTGGAATAGTGTTGCCTTGTGAACCTGCTTCTGAATCCATGCAGTGTGATAGAGTGGTTTCTGGGGCACAGCGTCATGAGTTTCGAAAGCGCAATGGGTTATGTTCCTACTGTGGTGATGCCTCTCATGCCATTTCAGTCTGCCCTAAGCGGGGAAGACGTTTTGCATGCTCAGTTGTCTTGGGTAGTGTTCAGACTAAGTTTTTATTAACTGTTATTCTGATATGCTCTTTGTCCTCATTTTCTGCTCAGGCTTTCGTTGATTCGGGAGCAGCTATTAACCTGATGGATTTTGATTTTGCTAAACGTTGTGGGTTTCCCTTGATACCCCTACAGAAGTCTATTCCCCTACTGGGGATCGATTCTACCCCTTTGGCTGAGAATAAACCTCAGTTCTCTACTCAGGTGATAATGAGGGTTGAACCTGATCATCAGGAGAGCTGCAAATTTTTGGTTCTGTATAATCTGCATGACATTATCGTGCTGGGTTTCCCTTGGTTACAGTCTCATAATCCTGTTTTGGATTGGAAATCTGTGTCTGTAACCAGTTGGGGCTGCCAATGTGTTAATACCAACACTCCTGTTTTTTCTACCTCCCCCCAGGCTCAGGATGTTCCTGACTTTTTGATTGATTTTTCTGATGTGTTTAGCGAAAGTAAATCTGCATCCTTGCCTCCCCAAAGGAGCTATGACTGCGCTATTGAATTAGTGCCTGGTAGTAAATTCCCTAAAGGTCGCCTTTTTAACTTGTCTGTACCTGAACATGACGCTATGCGGTCTTATATCAAGGAGTCATTGGAGAAGGGTCATATCAGACCATCCTCTTCACCCTTAGGTGCCGTTTTTTTCTTTGTGGCCAAAAAGGATGGTTCATTAAGGCCGTGTATTGATTATCGTCTTTTGAACAATATTACTGTGAAATATCAATACCCGTTACCCTTGATTTCTGACCTGTTTTCCAGGGTGAAAAACGCTACTTGGTTTACCAAGCTTGACCTCAGGGGGGCATATAACCTTATTCGCATTAAGCACGGGGATGAATGGAAGACGGCATTTAATACCCCTGAGGGCATTTTGAGTACCTTGTGATGCCCTTTGGGCTCACTAATGCTCCTTCTGTCTTCCAGTCCTTCATGAATGACATTTTCAGGGATTTTGTGGATAAATTTCTGATTGTTTATTTGGATGATATCTTGATTTTTTCCAATGACTGGGACTCTCATGTGAAACATGTTCGAACTGTATTCCAGATTTTGAGAGAAAATGCTCTGTATGTGAAGGGATCAAAGTGTCTTTTTGGCGTACAGAGGATCTCATTTTTGGGATTCATTTTGTCCCCATCTGTTATTGAAATGGACCCGGTCAAGGTTCAGGCCATCTGTGATTGGGTCCAACCTACTTCATTAAAGGCTCTTCAAAGATTTTTGGGTTTTGCCAATTTTTATCGTAAATTTATTGGTAATTTCTCGGTTATTGTTAAACCATTAACTGATTTGACCAAAAAGGGTTCTGATGTGGTGAATTGGCCTCCTGAGGCAGTCTCTGCATTTCAGGAACTTAAGCAGAGATTCACTTCTGCTCCTGTTCTACGGCAGCCTGATGTTTCTCTGCCATTTCAGGTGGAGGTTGATGCCTCTGAAATTGGGGCAGGTGCCGTTTTGTCCCAAAGAGATCCAGAGACCTCTAAAAGTAACCCTTGTGCCTTTTTCTCTCGAAAATTTTCTCCTACTGAACGTAATTATGACGTGGGTAATCGGGAGTTATTGGCCATGAAGTGGGCTTTTGAAGAGTGGAGACATTGGCTGGAGGGAGCCAAACATCAGGTGGTGGTCCTTACGAACCATAAGAATCTGGTTTATCTGGAATCTGCCAAGCGACTTAATCCTAGACAGGCCAGGTGGGCCTTGTTTTTCACACGTTTTAATTTTGTGGTTTCCTTTCTTCCTGGCACTAAGAATGTTAAGGCGGATGCCCTCTCGAGGAGTTTCCTTGCAGACTCTCCTGAGTTATCTGATCCTTCTGTTATTTTGAAAGAAGGTGTAGTTCTTTCCGCCATCTCGCCCAATTTGAGACTGGCTCTGGAGGGGTGTCAGGAGGATAGGCCCGAGCGCTGCCCTGTTGGGAAATTGTTTGTCCCGGACCAGTGGAAAAAGAGTGTGATGTCTGAGATTCATTGTTCCGCGTTGGCCGGTCATCCCGGAATTTTTGGTACCAGAGACTTGGTTAGTCGGTCCTTTTGGTGGCCTACCTTGTCTCGTGATGTCAGGGAATTTGTGCAGTCCTGCGGGACTTGCTCTCGCTCCAAGCCTTGCTCTCGCTCTAGTGGTTTGTTGATGCCATTGCCTGTGCCCAAGAGACCATGGACCCATATCTCTATGGATTTCATTTCCGACCTCCCTGTTTCTCAGAGAATGACCGTCATCTGGGTGATTTGTGATAGGTTTTCCAAGATGATACATCTTGTGCCATTACCTAAGTTGCCTTCCTCCTCTGAATTGGTGCCTTTGTTCCTTCAGCACGTGGTTCGTTTACACGGCATTCCTGAGAACATTGTGTCTGACAGAGGAGTCCAGTTTGTTTCCAGATTTTGGAGGACCTTTTGTTCTAAACTTGGTGTTCAATTGTCTTTCTCCTCGGTGTTTCATCCTCAGACCAATGGTCAAACTGAGAGAACAAACCAGACATTGGAGACTTATCTAAGATGCTTTGTGTCTGCTGATCAGGATGACTGGGTCTCTTTTTTGCCTTTGGTTGAGTTTGCTCTTAATAATAGGGCTAGCTCTGCCACTTTGATGTCTCCATTTTTCTGTAATTCTGGGTTTCACCCTCGATTTTCTTCGGGACAGACGGAGGCTTCTGTCTGTCCAGGTGTTGACTCTGTTGTGGAGCGTATGCAACAGATTTGGGACCAGGTAGTGGAGAGGTTGTCCCTCTCTCAGGAGAGGGCCCAGCGGTTTGCTAACCGGCATAGGACTGATAGTCCTCGGTTTAAAGTGGGGGACTTGGTCTGGTTGTCCTCAAAAAATATTCTTATGAGAGTGGCATCTCCTAAATTTAAGCCTAGGTTCATTGGACCTTATAAGATCATGGAGATTCTTAATCCTGTTTCTTTTCGTTTGCTTCTTCCAGGGACATTTAAGATCCATAACGTATTCCACAAGTCCTTGTTGAAGAGGTTTGTTGAGCCAGTGGTTCCTACTGCTTTGCCTCCTGACCCTGTTCTGGTTGAGGGCAATATGGAGTTTGTGGTTGAGAAAATATTGAATTCTCGTTTTTCTAGACGGAAACTCCAGTATTTGGTTAAGTGGAGAGGTTATGGTCAGGAAGACAATTCTTGGGTGTTTGCTTCGGACATCCATGCTAGGAGACTCATCCGTGCGTATCATAGAACTAATCCTGACCGACCGGGTTGCTCAAGTGAGGGTTCGGTGACCCCTCCTCAAGGGGGGGTACTGTTGTGAATGGACTTGAAATGAGTTCTGAGCAGAGGCTCCCTCTGGTGGTTACAAGCGGTACTGGACTGTCCAGTGAAGATTGTGAGGATTGGGAATCAGGTGTTACTGACTGGTCTTATATAAGGGAGTCGCCTTCCCATCAGGGTTGCCGGTGATCAATTGTTCTGGTCTCAATCCTTGATTCCTGTTTCCTTTGTAGCCTGCTGTGTCGTGTCTGCATCTCCTGCTAACAGAGACATTTTCTTCTTTTTGTTTTTGTGCTTGATTTTTGCATTTTGTCCTGCACTTCTGTGGGGGCCTTCAGGGTCCCCTCCGGGGGCTTTTGCCCTCTCAGTTTAGTTCAGCCACTGATGTTTGTACATTTGCTTTTTCCAGTTTTTTCAGTGGCTGCTGTTTTGATTTTGTTACACCAGAGAACTAATTTAGGTGGTAGAGGTCGTGTGATCTCAGGTGTTTTTGAAATTAGTAGAGTTGGTGCTTTTCAGGGTTTTTTGGGATTGCAGTAAGTGCCCTTCCTATCCTTTTCTATTTAGGTAGTTTGGGCCCCGTTTGCTCATACTATTTTCTGTCTGTGTCAGTATTTCTTCTTGTCTAACCGCCATTACATGTTTGGGGCTTTCTATGTTCTTTGGGGATCTGCTCCGGGCAGATAGCTTTCCTCTTCCTATCTTTAGGTGTAGTTAGTTTCTCAGGCTGTGACGAGGCATCTAGGACCAACGTAGGAACGCTCCACGGCTGCCTCTAGTTGTGGTGGTTAGTCAGGGTACTGCAATCTCATAGATTCCAACTGCTCTGGTGTATTGCCTTTTTTACCTGCACTCCTCAGCTACCGAAACATAACACGTGGGAACATCACACACCAGTCGGTGAGCTGGAAGCTGCAAACGCTGCTGAAGCACGGCAAGTGCGGCTGAAGTGGTAGCTGACTTTCTAAAATGGGCACACAGGCGGTGTACTTTCACAAGCAGATCTGGCACCTCCGGGTAGCTTTTGAGAAACCTTTGAACAACAAGGTTAAGCACATGGGTCAGGCATGGAATGTGTGTGAGCTTGCCTCGCCTCAGAGCCGCCACCAGTTTGCGGCCATTGTCACACATGACCATGCCTGGCTGTAGGTTTACCGATGTCAGCCATAGATCTGCCTGCTCTTTCAGAGCTGTCCACAACTCTTCAGCATTGTGCGGTTTGTCACCTAAGTATATTAGCTTCAGAACAGCCTGTTGACGCTTGGCTGAGGCAGTGCCGCAGGGCTTCCAGCTAGTGACTGATGTGGTCATTTCGGAGATGGAGGCTGAAGAGGTGGAGGAGGTGCAGGAGCTGTAGACTGTGGGGCAACCCTGATTGATGTAGGGCCCGCAATCCTCAGCATCGGGAGGACGTGCTCCATCACAAGTTCTGACTGGGTACCGGCTTCTACTATGTTAACCCAGTGTGCCGTCATCAAGATGTACCATCTCTGCCCACAATCACTTGTACACGTGTCCATGGTTAGGTGGACTTTCCCAGTAACAGCATTGTTGAGAGCATGGGTAATGTTGTGGGACACATGCTTGTGTAATGCCAGGATGGCACACCGGGAGAAATAGTGCCAGCTTGGGACTGAGTACCTGGGGATGGCCGCTGCCATCAGGTTGCAGAAAGCTTCCGTCTCCATGAGACTAAAAGGCAACATTTAGAGCGCAAGCAGACGAGAAATGTGTGAATTTAGTACTGTGGCCTGTGGGGCGTTGGCTGCTTATTTCCGCTTGCGTTCTAATGACTGGGGTATGGACAACTGAAGGCTGCGCTGGGACAAGGACGTGGACATGCTTGATGATGGTGCTAGTTGACTCTGGGCATTGACAGATGCAGGGCAGAAGGCATCTTCACATGCACCATGGATAGCACACACAACTGTGGAAGAAGCGGTGGTGTCATCCGCAGACACTGTTCCTGGAGCCTGGGGTTCGGCCCACAAAGTCGGGTGCTTTGCTGCCATGTGCCTGATCATGGTGGTGGTGGTGGTCAGGCTGGAAGTTTTGCTACCCCTGCTGATGCAGGCATGGCAGGTGATGCAAATAGCCTTTTTGGGGTTATCGTCAGAGTCTTTAAAAAACAACCAGACTCGGGAAGACCTAACAGTTGTATTACCAACTTCCGTCGTATTGTTGTTACAAGGAACGGTTGCCCGCCTTCTGTCTGTCGCCACCACACTGCTTCTACCTGCTTGTTGTGGTGCTACACCTCCCTCCCCCTGTGTGCTGCTGTCCTCACTCTGCATTTCCTCCTGCCAGGTTGGGTCAGTTATCCACCACCTCGTCTTCCACTTCCACAACCTGGTCCTCCTCCTGACTTTCTGGCAATTGTGCCTCATCATTGTTCACCTCTTGTGACACGTTCCCACCGTTGCCTTCGTGTGACCGTGGCTGCTCAAATATTTGGGCATTGCTACATGTGATCTCATCTTGCCCCGCTCTAAGTGGACAGGGAGAGAGGGCCGAATCTATAAATGGAAAAGTGAACAGCTCTTCGGAGTGTCCAAGTGTGGGATCAGTTGTCTCTGGGCATTTGGCATGGTGGGAAGAAGGAGGTTCAGGGTTAGGAATATGCGGTCCAGAGTCACGGCTACTCAGACTTGACCATGTGGAAGACAGGGTGCTGGTGGTAAATTGAATGGAAGCATTATCCATTATCCAACCAGCAAACTTTTGACACTGCTCTGGGTTCAATAGCGGTGTTCTGCTGTGGTCCCCTAGTAAGTGGGACAGGAAGGTCAAGCGAGAAGATGTATGTGTTTGTTGTGGCCCAATTTCAGCTTGCCCACATCCTCAGCATGCACCATCATGTCCAATTCTCTGTCCCTTTCCACGCACCTTGTCCATTTTAAATGTACTATGATATTTTCCACATTCTCTACAAATGCCTGAATTTATGGCATACTTACATGTGATCCGTGTGCGTTAAAACCACAGTTTAAAATATGTGGCCTGTAGGATACAATTTATTTTTGGCAACTAAATAGTGTCAATAACTAGGGTAAGACACAGCAAAAACAGATGAATGTAGGCCTCAAATGCCACAATTTGTAGCCCACAGATAGATGAGGCGTGTGACGGCGATACCACACTGTTCAATATGTGGCCTGTATTTTTTGTTTTTTTTTCCTGCAAAATAGTGTATAGAACTATTATTATTATTTATTTATACAGCACCATTGATTCCATGGTGCTGCACATGAGAAGGGGTTACATACAAATTACAGATATCACTTTCGGTAAACAAACTAACAATTTCAGACTGATACAGAGGGGAGATGACTCTGCCCTTGCAGGCTTACATTCTACAGGATGGTGAGGAAGGAGACAGTAGTTTGGGGGGTTGCTGCAGCTCTGGTGTTGGTGAGGCGGTAGCTCCGGTAGTTTTGAGGAGGCAGCAGGGTCATTGCAGGCTGTAGGCTTTCCTGAAGAGGTGGGTTTTCAGGTTCGTCTCAAGGATCCAAATGTGGTTGATAGTCGGACGTGTTGGGGCAAAGAATTCCAGAGGATGGGAGATATTCGAGAGAAGTCTTGGAGGTGGTTGGGTGACGAGTGAGTAGGTGTGGAGGAGAGAAAGAGGTCTTGGGAGGAATGGAGATTATGTGAGGGAAGATATCGGGAGATTAGTTCAGAGATATATGGAGCAGACAAGTTATAGATGACCTTGTAGGTCAGTATTAGTAATTTGAACTGGATACGCTGAGGGAATGGGAGCCAGTGATGAGATTTGCAGAGGGGAGAAGTGGAGGAGTAGCGAGAAGAGAGATGAATTAGTCGAGCAGCAGAGTTAAGGATGGACTGGAGATGGGTGAGGGTGTTAGCAGGGAGGCCACAGAAAAGGATGTTGCAGTAGTCGAGGCGGGAGATGATGAGGGCATGTTAGTATTGAGTGTTGAGGAAAGGACGGATTCTGGAAATATTTTTGAGCTGGAGGCGACAGGAGGTGGCAAGAGCTAGGATGTGTGGGTTGAAGGACAGGGTTGAGTCAAGGGTTACTCTGAGGCAGCGGACTTCTGGTACGGGGAAAGCGTGATGTCGTTAATTGTAATGGATAGGTCAGGTAAGTAAGATCTGTGAGATGGAGGAAAGATGATGAGTTCTGATTTGTCCACATTGAGTTTGAAGAAGAGAGAGGAGAAGTAGGAGGATATGGCTGACAGACACTCCGGGATTCTGGACAGCAGAGAGGTGACGTCTGGGCCAGAGAGGTAGATCTGAGTGTCATCAGCATAAAGGTGGTACTGGAATACATGGGACTTTATGAGTTGTCCCAGGCCAAGTGTATAGATTGAGAGGAGTAGGGGTCCTAGAACAGAGCCTTTGGGGACTCCATGAGAGAGAGGGTAGGATGAGGAGTTAGTGTGGAGTAGGAGAAGCTAAATGTGCGGTTGGAAAGGTATGAAGAGATCCAGGATAGGGATCTCTGATGCTAAAGGAGGAGATGATCTGTAGTAGGAGGCAGTGGTCAACTTTGTCACAAGCAGAGGACAGGTCTAGAAGGAGGAGTATAGAGTATTGTCCATTAGCTTTGGCTGTAAGTAGTCGTTAGTAATTTTGGTCAGGGCTGTCTCAGTGGAGTGATGGGGGCGGAAACCAGATTGTAGATTATCAAAGAGCAAGTTAGAAGAGAGGTGGGAGGAAAGTTCAGCGTGCATGTGCTGCTCCAGGAGTTTGGAAGCGAATGGGAGCAGCGATATTGGGCGATAGCTGGACATGGCGGTTAGTTCGAGGGTTGGCTTTTTAAGGATAGGCGTGATTGTGGCATACTTGAAAGCAAAAGGGAAGGTATCAGAAGTTAGTGATAGGTTGAAGAGGTGGGTTAGGGATGGGATAAGAGTGGTGGTGAGGTTGGGGAGGAGGTGGAATGGGATCGGGTCAAGTGCACAGGAGGTGAGGTGCGATTTGGAGAGGAGACAATTAAGCTCCCCTTCAATGATGTTGGAGAGTGAGGTTATGGGGTTTAAGCATTGGTCTGGTATACAAAGGGGTTGTGGTGGTTGAACAATGAAGACTTGCCTTGTTTGGTCGATCTTATTTTTGAAGTGTGTGGCAAAGTTCTCAGCAGAGATGAGGGAGGTTGGAGGGGGCAGTGGTGGGTGGAGGAGGGAGTTAAAAGTTTTGAATCTCTGTTTGGAGTTGTAGGATAGGGAAGATACGAGGGTTGTGAAGTAGGCCTGTTTAGCAGAGGTGAGGGCAGATTTGAAAGCGAGTGTTGCCTGTTTGAATGCAGTGAAGTCGTCTTGCGAATTTGTTTTCTTCCAATGCTGCTCCGCAACCCTAGACACTTGCCGGAGCTTTTTAGTGGTGTTATTGTGCCAGGGTTGTCTATTGATACGTTGCCCTCTGCCATGGATGAGAGGGGTGATCGTGTCAATAGCTGATGCAAGAGTGGCACTGTAGAAAGCAGTGGCACTTTCTGTGTCGTGGAGTGAGGATATGGATGCCAGTGGTAGAATGGAGTCAGAGAGCATGTGGGTGTCTAGGTGTGCGAGGTTTCTGCGGGGGGTGCGCATGTTGCTAGACATGGGTGACAGGTGAGGAGGACAAGGATGAGAAAGTGGATGGTGGTCGGATAGAGGGCGAGGGTGGTGGTGAAGTAAGATAGAGACCAGAGACGGGTAAAGACCAGGTCTAATGTATGTCCGTCTGTGTGAGTGGCTGAGGAGGACCACTGAGCAAGTCCAAAAGATGAAGTAAAGGACAGGAGTTTGGAGGCTGTTGACTGAAGGGTTTCAGTGGGGATGTTGAAGTCACCCATGATGATAGTGGGGATGTCAGTTGAAAGAAAGTGAAGAAGCCAGGTAGAGAATTGATCAATAAAGGCAGTGGTCAGACCCGGACAGCCACTTGGAGGTTGGATGGAGAGTAGGGAGGGAAGAGGTGGGATTGGGTTAAAGGTACAGTTAGAAGAAAGGAGAAGACCCACTCCTCCACTGTGTCTGTTGCCAGGGCGCGGAGTGTAGGTGAAATGGAGGCCACCATAACACAGCGTAGCAGAGGAGGCGATGTCAGAGGGTGTCAGCCATGTTTCTGTGAGGCCAAGGAAGGCAACATTGCGAGAGAGAAAGAGGTCATGAATCACGTGAAGCTTATTGCAGATGGAGCGGGCATTCCAGAGTGCTCCAGAGAGAGGGAGCAGGGGGGTGGTCGTCAAGGGCACAGGTTTTACGTTGGAAAGATTGCATTAGTTCATATTAGATAGGGAGTAGTAGGAGAGGGTGGTAATAGGAGGTATAATCTGTGGGAGTCCATGATTGGGAGATATGTCGCCAACAGTGAGTAGAAGCAGAGAAAGGGAAAGCAGGTGAGAGAAGGAGAGTGCGCGGCTTGTTTTATGTTTTATTATGAGAGATCTGAGGTTGAGGAACAGGTCAGCAGAGGAGGTCAGGTGGGGAGGTAAGAGGGAAGGGTAGATGATTAATAGTTTAGAGGGTGCTGGGGTTTCACAAATAGATGAGGTGGGTGACGTAGATACCACACTGTTCAATATGTGGCCTGTATTTTTTGTTTTTACAGCTAAATAGTATATAGAACTCGGGTAAGACACAGCAAAACAGTTAAATGGAGGCCTGAAAAGCCACAATTTTTATCCCACAGATAGATGAGGCATGTGATGGAGATACCACACTGTCAAATATGTGGCCTGTATTTTTTGTTTTTTTTTACAGCTAAATAGTGTATAGAACTAGGGTAAAACACAGCAAAAGCAGTTGAATAGAGGCCTGAAATGCCACAATTTTTAACTGACAGATAGATGAGGCATGTGACGGAAATACCACACTGTTAAATATGTGGCCTGTATTTTTTGTTTTTTTACAGCTATATAGTGTATAGAACTAGGGTAAGACAGCAAAAACAGCAAAAACAGTTGGAGGCCTGAAATGCCACAATTTTTAGCCCACAGATAGATGTTGCGTGTGACGGAGATACCACACTGTTAAATATGTGACCTGTATTTTCTTTTTTTTTTTGGAAAGGAAAATTGTGTCAACAAATAGGCTAAGACACAACAAAAAAATTACTATATAGGCCTGAAATGGCACAATTTTTAGCACAATGATATGTGATCTGTGTGGCGGACAAAACCCAGTGTAAAATATCTGCCCTAAATATTTTTTTGGCAGCTAAATATTTTTGGGGCAGCAAAATGGTGTCAAGAAATTGTATAAGACACTCCCAAAAAATTTGACAGTACCACAGAAATGGCAGAATTTGATGCGCACTCAGATGTGATGGCTGGGACAGGCAAACTCGTTTAAAATAGCTGGATTTTCACTCTGTGCTATGAAACGGATCTGGCTGCATTCTGCAGTGTCAACAAGCAAATGGATAAAAAAATGGGCTCTGGATTGCTTTGGAATAAAATAATCTGGATTAAGGCGTAAAAAAAATTATTCCTGGCCACTGATGCCTGGGGCTATGTAGATATGGTCAATATATGTAATAGGCAGCATCAGCAGCAGACAGTAATGGAATGGACCCGCTTGATGTATGTAATGAAGTATGCCACATACAATGCCTGACTAGCAGTGATATCTATATACTCACATACAGTGCCTGCATGCCTTGCACTGATATGTATATACGCACATACACTCTCTGCCTAACTAGCACTGCAATCTATATACGCCGTAATTAGTCCTTAGAAGGACTGTTGATAGAGCTGGATTTGTGTATTCAATTATGGTATACCCACACTAACTTTGAAACTCCCAAATCTGACCCTATCTCAGCAGCAACTCCCGTACACTATCTGATTCCAGAATGAATCTGACGAGCAGGGCAGCGCCAGGTCTGATATAGACCTGATGACACTGTGCGGCCAGCCAGTCACTGTAATACCACAACCAAGATGGTTGCGGCATTACAGTGCATGGCAGACAATCCCTGCATGTTGATTGGTGCTCTACAGAGCACCAAACATGCAGGGGGACCCAAATTCCCGCCGAACAATCCCACAAATGTTGGGTTTTGCTCCCCCCACTCTTTTCTCTTTCCACAGCTACATTCGGCACCTTTACCTTGTTTTGCACCTTTTGCTTCCATGAGCCTATAAGCTCAGGTTTCTGAATATATTTTTATCCTTCTGGCCTCAATACATCTTGACAGTTGGCTTGTGTTATCTCCTTGCATACTGTGTGGTGGACTCATAATCCAGCGAGCCTCCCTTTGCGGTCATCAGGTTTAAATATTTTTCTTACCTTGATATATGTGTTTATGACCATCCTCCGTTCCGCATGGTTTTTTGCGGCTATCAGGGCTAATGTCTTGTCTTTATATGCATATATACTCTGTTTGCATGGTGCTGTGAATAGTTATATAGCATTTTTGCATAGGCCTCTCTGCACTTAATATGCATTCTATTGTTTGCTAACTATATTCCATTCTGCATGTTTTTTTTTGTGGCCATCAGGGCTAATGCTTTGCCCTTATATGCATATATATTTTGCTAACATGGTGCTGTGAATATTATTTTTTGTACAGGCCTCCCCGCACTTAAATATGCATTCTATTGTTTGCTAACTATATTTCATTCAGTAGAGTTTACCTTGTCTGTACTGTACACACATTTTATACATTGCTGCTGTGTGGGAGTTTTTGATGTGGGAGAGTCATTGCATCATTATTTCATGACATGACTTGTGTATTCTTCACATGTTTTTAATTGTTTTTAATGTAGTGTTTTTCTCCATGTATGTGTTTATTTTGAGAAATAAAATTTGTTACGAGTTTTTTCACAACTTGTGGTGTTCCCATGTTATAGATATGTTGCTTTCTCTCTTGCTCTCATTAATTGTTCATTAACATATCTTTGGTGAACCCCTCCCCCCCTTATTATGTGTTGTGATTATTCAGCGGTGCCCTCCGTACTATAACTCCTTCATATCCCACAAATGTTCGGCGCTCGTCGAGTACTGCGAGTACAGCAATGCTTGGGCGAATACCGAGCATTACCGAGTATGCTCGCTTATCACTAGTAATTTGCTCTAAATGAGAATAAAAGGATTGTCCAAGATTATAAGAATCAATCTTTTCTTTCCCTAGAAATGGTGTCACATCTGTCCAAGATCTATGTCAGATATTGCAGTTAAGCTATTCACTTGAATGGAAACATCTGCAAGATGGGCAGAATTGGTAAGTTTCTTGATGAACCTGCTGAATGTAATACTTGTCTGTATGGTATAAGGAATGTATTGTTGAAATTCTAAATTTGAGGATGTTATGTGCATGGGGAGCATATTTTAAAAGTTTTTTCAGCGTTTTTTTCAGCATTTTTTAGCATCTCACAGTACCAGCAAAGTCAATGCGATTTCAGAAATCTCATGCACACAACTTGTTTTTTTCCCTGACTGTTTTGTCATAAGAGCTTGGTTTTTGCAAAATGCAGTATGTCACTTGTTGAAGCAAAAAAAGCCGGTAAAAACTGTCAGTGTTTAATTTTCAGTGTGCTGGTTCCATTTATGATCATTGTGTCAGTTTTAACAATCCTTCTTGGATCTATTTTTTCGTGTTTAAAATAAAAAATCTTAGCTTTTCCAACCCATTAACCATTAAAATACACACGCCACACATTAAAATGATGGATTTCATATATACCAAAAAACTGATGTGTGAAAACTGGCTTATAGGTGAGATTCATCACTGTAAATATTATAAGTATGTGTACTCATTAGTATCATAACCGCTGCATTTGAAGAAAGAGCCCTATAACCCCATCTTTGTCTCTTAGTATTACACATTTATTGAAGTTCAAAAGTTTATATGGATTTCACTTTAATCTATCTTTCCTCTTTATGTTAACTGCTCTAAAATAAAAATCTATTCATCTGAAACTTGTTTTACATTAAACAGTTTTTAACAAACTGTAATTTATGTGAACCACTGCCAGACCTTTTCTTCTACATGTCTCACTACTTTTCTCAAAACATAAGAAAATTCTTCTAAATGTAGAAATATTTATACATAACTTTTGGAACTATACCATATGCTCCTTGCCATACGTCTGCTAATGTTTCAGTTCTTGCTTTGGTTCTAAACTCAGATTCTACTTTATCGTCAATATTTTAATATATGCATAGACCATAAATGTTTTGAAGCAAGTAAGGGTTTCTCAACTTTCTTAGAGTTTGATTTGTGTAGGCTTGCACATTATTTGCTACATTGGATTACCATGTCTTTCATGAAGATCAGCGAATATTCCAACAAAGACATCCAAATAGATATTCCAAATCAGGATTAACCTCTGTTGTTGACTATAATCAACAACATCAGGATATATAACAGAAAAAATAGTAAAAGTGCTGTGTTTGGTAAAAATGCTACAACAAGTTTGTTTTACTTCATATACTAGATAGATTTAATTTGCTCAAGGATCTGTCTCCGGTCACCTCCCATCAGTTCCTGGATCATTTTGCCACCTGGCTTCCACATTTTCTCTCCTGTGACATCGTCTGCGGAGAAAATCCAATCTACCCGAAGATTTCATCCATTATAAGTTTATGGTTAAAACATACAACACTGCCCTTCACCTCTCCAAACAAACCTATTTCAACACCCTCATCACCTCACTATCCAATAACCCTTAATGTCTCTTATTAGGCAGAGAGATAGAAAGATCCAATTCTGGGGAAAGAGGAGCCAAACAGTCCCTCCTTCCTGATCCAAATATAAGGCCTTCTTCATACGTCAGTGTGTCCAGTGTGGTGCAGTTTTCACACGTACCAGAGACACTTACACAGGTAGACCCATCTGCGCACATGTCAGCATGTTTATAGATGCCTTAAGGACACCTCTCCATTACTAACCCCTGGGCTTGATGCCAGTGGCCATAAAACAGCTGACATCAACCTCAACCATATCACCCCACTTGCTAGCACACATCTTGATAGATTGTTACAATATTTTTTTGTGTTATTTCAGATTCTAAAAAAAAATCATAATTCTATCTGGTTAATTATTTTTATATTTTGATAGATCGTACTTTTCTGAACCCAGCGAAGTACCATGAATATAGAAGAGCCATTCATGTGGATACAGTGCTAACGTCTGCATTACAACTTTACAAAAATTTCACTTTAGTCAATATCTGAGATCTGTATTTCAATTACTAGTACTCTAGATTCCAACACTCCATTTAACTAGTATTACATGTAATGTAATTGACCAAGAGTTGTATTATTTCAGTGATATCAGTCTTTGAGGTGGTACACTCTGGTGCAAAAGAGCAACCTGTGTATAAGTAACACCAGTAATGCAAGAACGTTATCATGGGGTTATCGACCAGCAGAAAATTTGAAGATCTAAGTATTATTTAACCTATTCTTACTAATTCATAAACATCTGCTGAATGAGGTAATTGCTGACTGATCCAGCATAGTGCCTCCATTAATTGATAATAAAGGGAATCTGTCACTAGGTTTTTGTTACTCCATATGAAAGCAGCATAATATAGGGAAAGAGATACTGATTCCAGCGATGTATCACTTAGTTTACTGGGTGCAGCAGTTCTGATAAAATCTGAGTTTTTAGATATAGCATGTAGCAAAGCTCAGAGAGCTAGCCCCACCCACACCACGGCTCTCCTGCTGATAGCACACTCATTGCATTGCATTGAAACAACACACACAGCCTAAGTGACACATCATTACAGTCAATGACTCAGCCCCGATCTCATGCTGCCCTCAGACTACATAACATCAATCTGCTGACAGATTCCCTTTAATTAACTTTCTCATTTTACATTTTTTAAAAAGTCAGCCAATATCATATGTCAAGTAGTTATAGCAATTGTCAAATGTTTTTGTAAAGGAAGAGGATAAAGCATATAATGTTAAATTAAAGCTAAACGGTCAGCAGGATTTTGCTCAGTAAACTAACACACACTGTCAGGTTGGCACCGTTATACTGATTAAAATGATACTTTGGTTGATGAAATCCGTCTTGTGGTTCTTGTGTAATCTTTATTTTCAGTTAATGCATATTAGGCATATATCATGCTACAGCGCTGGGCCACCGCCATTTTGATTAATGTAATTTTTTATTTTGCAACCCCCACATTAGTATATGCAGTGTGTTAAATAGGGACCAGGTCACTGAAGGATACGTAACCTGTCATGAGCCCATACAGAGCACCACTTAAAGACCCCTCACAGGCCGCCCCGAAGTATTAGAATCTCATTCACTGAAAACTACGAAAACTACAAATAAAGATTAAACCGCCTACACCTAAAGAACATCTCTAGAATCTGCCCTTTTCTCACCATGGAAACAACAAAAACCCTCACTGTAGCATTGATCCACTCCCGCCTGGACTACTGCAACGCTCTATTACTTGGCCTCCCCATTACTCGACTATCCCCTCTCCAGTCCATCCTTAATGCAGCAGCCAGGGTCATCCATCTGGCTAATCGGTACTCGGACGCGTCTGCTCTTCGCCAGTCCTTACACTGGCTGCCCATTCATTATAGGATCCAATTCAAAGTACTGGTTCTCACCCACAAAGCTCTCCACAGTGCAGCACCCCCCTACATCTCCTCCCTCATTTCTATCTATCGGCCTAACCAACTGCTGCGCTCTGCAAACGACTTTCGACTAACCTCTGCACTAATCCGTACCTCCCACTCCCGACTCCAAGACTTCTCCCGCGCTGCGCCAAACCTCTGGAATGCTCTACCCCAAGAAATTAGGACTATCCACAATTTGCATGGTTTCAGGCGCTCCCTCAAAACACATTTGTTCAGCGCGGCCTATCACATTCACTAATCAAAGTCATTCTATGTGTAAGTGTGTGTGTGTGTAGCCCATTCACTACCTCCATCCATCCCTCACTCCCTCAAGATGGCTGGACCATCATTGTAAATACACCATTGTATATACACACCTGTACTTTGTATCTCCCCCACCTCATTGTAGATTGTAAGCTTTCACGAGCAGGGGCGGCTTATTTTGCTTTAATTATTGTATTGTTAACGTTGTTACGTATGACTTGTGTTTTGAAACTGTTAAACTGTAAAGCGCTGCGGAATATGTTGGCGCTATATAAATAAAGATTATTATTACTATTATTATTAAGACGGATTTAATCAACCAAGGTATCATTTTAATCAGTAAAATAGTGCCAATCTGACAGTGTCTGTAGTTTAATGAGCAAAATCCTGTTGACAGGTTCACATGAAATAAATTGCAATATACTAAACACAGTGTTGTAAATAGTCAAGAAAGGGAGCCTTAATGTGATGCTGCATTTTGACACTGAGAGCAAAAGGACCTGATGTATATTTAATCTATAAGCACTTTCAGGACCTTTTGTTCAAGTCATCAGCACCTAGTTCATCTAGAGATGAGAAGTATAATTTATGCCACCTAATAGCAATAGTGATGAGACCAACCAGAGTTTTCCTTGCTCTCTCCAAGGGCCTCATAGGCCTTCATTGGATACCTCCGTGCTATGCATTCCGAAGACTAAACACAATCTCCTGAGTTTTGTTTGAAGAAAATACCTGGCTCTTGCTCCTTCAAGGTAGAGAATATTTTTCCTCTCTTCCAGGTCTGGTTTCTCTTCTGCAGCAAGAATGGTTAGAAGCTGATCCTCTAAACCCACTGGAGTAATCATGAAATTGATCAGTGTCACCTATAAATTTGAAAGGGAAATTGGATAAGTCATTTTAGAATAACAAGTCATCATGTTTTAGAGTTTCATTCATCCAACAATTGTAAATGGACAGACTATAGTGTACTTTGCATATTGAAGAATTTGATTTATGATATCTGCAAATCGTCTCTTCAGAGAGGAAGAGGACTATAACTCAAGTGTCATCTATAGGAAGAAGCAATCCTAAAAGTCAATATCGACCCTTTAACGAGTCTTGTCACATGACTTAGAATAAAAGCCAAAACCAGAATCTCAATTTGCAGACACTGTGTTTCAAGGTACTGCCCCTCATCAGTGCAAAGTGTGAGATCTGGTTGTGCTGTGTGAGAGGCGTCTGACTGGGATCCAAAGGGTAACATTACTCTTTGCGGAGAGTGAAATGTCAAGCCTGACATGGCGAGGAGAGGAGACTTTTAAGCCACAAAGCTCTTCTGGGAAATTTGCAAATTGTCTCTTCGGAGAGGAACAGGACTAGAACGCTAGTGCCACTATAGGAAGTAGCAATCCTAAAAGTTAATATCGACTCTCTAGCGAGCCTTGTCACATGATTTAGGCTTAAAGCCAAAACCAAACTCTCAATTTGCAGACACTGTGTTTTGGGGTACTGCTCCTTGTCATCCCTCAGCACGTCATCCCATTTTGTCATCCCTCAACACTGAAGGAGAAGGAAAGGGAGAGAAGGAAAGAGAAAATGTTTGTAGTGCAAGAAGGATAAGAATTGTTTAATTGGAATACAGTGATCAATTTCACTGACACTTCTGTTTCCTATCAGATCTTTCCTCTTATTGATGTAACTAAATATTAATATATTTTTTTTAGCTTTATTTCTGTTTGTACAGTATGTGGAATGAGCTGTGTATTCTAAAATGGTGCTACTTGGCTGGCCACCATCTTTTATACTGGCTGTGATTGTAACCCATGTTTGGCTGCGTTAGGTCATGTGATGTGATAGCTGCAAGGCATCATGAGGAAGCCCATCTAACTGTGCCTGCCATCTTTAGCTCACTTTGTGACTCTTGTCTATGAAATGGTGCCATGCAATTTTTTTTTGGTTGATCTGCGCAAATCGAATCATAAACTGTTTGAATTCACAGGAGCCTGCTAACTTCAGGAAATTCGACTCAAATTCGAATAGCTGGAGATTGATCCATTCTTCTCTAGTATTCATACATATCATTGTGGATTTTGTTTATTCGTTCCTGTTTCATGTTCTGTCTGCTCTTATTTATGAGATTTACAGTGACCTTTAGATTCCACTGAATATGTCTGTATATTTGACTGAATTTATTACCAAATGTGGATAAGTATTTGAGTTTATTACTCTTTATGACTGCTTACTGTACAATTCCTCATTGTGATTATACCATGGGGAAAATAAGTATTTGATACACTGCCGATTTGCAAGTTTTCCCATCTACAAAGAATGGAGAGGTATGTAATTTTTATCGTAGGTACACTTCAACTATGAGAAAAAGAATCTTAAAAAAAATCCAGAAAATCATATAGTATGATTTTTACATAGTTAATTTGCATTTTATTCCATGAAATAAGTACCGCATACACTCGAGTATAAGCCAAGGCACCTAATTTTACCTAAAAAAAACTGGGAAAACGTATTGACTTGAGTATAAGCCTGGTATGCATTGTCTCCTCATCCCCATCCTGGTATGCACAGGCTCCTCGTTCCCATCCTGGTATGCATGGCTCCTCATCCCAATCCTTCTATGTATGGCTCCTCAATCATATCCTGGTATGCATGGCTCCTCACCCCTATCCTGGTATGCATTGTTCCCTCATCCATATCCTGGTGTGCATGGCTCCTCATCCCTTTCCATGTTTGCATGGCTCCTCATCCCTATCCTTGTCTGCATGGCTCCTCATCCACATTCTTGTATGCAAGGCTCCTCATCCCTATCCTGGTATGATTGGCCCCCATCCCTATGCTTGTATGCATGGCTCCATCCCTATCCTTGTATGCATGGCTCCATCCCTAACCTTGTATGCATGGCCCATCCCAATCCTTGTATGCATGGCCCCATCCCTATCCTTTTTGAGCCTGGCCCCATCCCTATCCTGGTATGATTGGCCCCATCCCTATCCTTGTAGGCATGGCCCCATCCCTATCCTTGTATGAAGGGCCCCATCCCTATCCTTTTTGAGCATGGCCCCATCCCTATCCTGGTATGATTGGTCCCATCTCTATCCTTGTATACATGACCCCATACCTATCTTCGTATGCATGGCCCCATCCCTATCCATGCATGCATGGCTCCATCCCTATCCTTGTATGCATGGCCCCATCCCTATCCTTGTATGAAGGGCCCCATCCCTATCCTTTTTGAGCATGGCCCCATCCCTATCCTGGTATGATTGGTCCCATCTCTATTCTTGTATACATGACCCCATACCTATCTTCGTATGCATGGCCCCATCCCTATCCTTGAATGCATGGCTCCATCCCTATGCTTGTATGCATGGCTCCATCCCTATCCTTGTATGCATGGCTCCATCCCTATGCTTGTATGCATGGCTCCATCCCTATCCTTGTATGCATGGCCCCATCCCTATCCTTGTATGCATGGCCCCATTCCTATCTGTGTATGCATGGCTCCATCCCTATCCATGCATGCATGGCTCCATACCTAGTCTTGTATGCATGGCTCCATCCCTATCTGTGTATGCATGGCTCCATCCCTATCATTGAATGCATGGCTCCATCCCTATCCTTGTATGCATGGCTCCATCCCTAACCTTGCATGCATGTCCTCATCCCTATCCTTGTATGCATGGCCCCATCCCTATCCTTGAATGCATGGCTCCATTCCTATCATTGTAAGCATGGCTCCATCCCTATCCTTGTATGCATGACTCCATCCCTATCCTTGTATGCATGGCACCATCCCTATCCTTGTATGCATAGCTCCATTCCTATCTGTGTATGCATGACCCCATCCTTATCCTGGTATGATTGTCCCTCATCAAAAAACATAAAAAATAAACCATTATACTTACCTTCCTGCGCTCCCTCGCAGCGTCTTGTTCTGGTGTCAGCAGCTGCTTTATGCTTGTAAGCAGCACATGTCAGGAACATCATGTGCTGCTCACAAGCAGAGCACATCTTCCGGAATACTCACCGCTCCCCATGCCGGAACTATGTGCGTTGATGGCAGTGAGTATTAAGTAGCGCACACAGTGTCAGCCACCTGGTGGTCACGTGTGCCACTACTTAAGAGAAATGAATATTCACCTCTGTCCACTCCCATGGACGTGAAAAGAGGTGAATATCATTTCTCTTAACTAGCGGCACACGTGACCACCCGGCAGCTGCAGAAGCTGAATGCTGTGGCTGACACTGCGCACTATTACAGAAAAATGAATATTCATTGCCAGTGCAGTGAATATTCATTTCTCTTTAGCAGCGGGCACAGGAGCTCCTTCTTCCTGTGACCCGCTGCTTAGCCACTGCCCCTGCTCCTCCATGTTCTGGACACCTCATTCGAGTATAAGCTGAGGGGGGCGTTTTCAGCACAAAAAATGTGCTGAAAAACTTGGCTTCTACTCGACTCTATATGGTATTTGATACATTAGAAAAAGAGATCTTAATATTTGGTACAGAAGTTCTTGATCAAATTTGTACACACTGCAGCAGGGATTTTGGCCCATTCCTCTATACAGTTCATCTACAGATCTTTCAGGTTTCGGTGCTGTCACTGAGCAACATTGAGTTTCAGCTCCCTCCAAAGATTTTCAGTTGGGTTCAGTCCTAGAGGCTGGCTAGGCCACTCCAGGACCTTAAATTGCTTCTTACGAAGCCACTCCTTAGTTGCCCTGGCTGTGTGTTTTGGGTCATTGTCATGCTGGAAGATCCAGCCATGACCCATCTTTAATGCTGTTACTGAGGGAAGGAGGTTGTTGGCCCAAATCTCACAATACATGACCCCATCCATACTCCCTTCAGTACGGTACAGTCATCCTATCCTCTTTGCAGAAAACCATACCCAAAGCATAATGTTTCACCCACCATGTTTCACGGTTGGGACAGTGTTCTTGGGTTTGCACTCATACTTCTTCATCCTCCAAACATGGCAAGTGGAGTTGATACCAAAAGGTTATATTTTGGCCTCATCTGACCACATGACCTTCTGCCATGCCACCTCTGTATCATCCAGATGGTCATTGAAATGTGCCTGAACATGTGCTGGGGTAAGTAGGGGGACCTTGCGTGCCCTGCAGATATTAATCCATGAAGGCGTAGTGTGTTATTAACAGTAATGTTTGATACTGTGGTCCCAGCTTTCTTCCAGTCATGGATCAGGTCTTCCCTTGAAGTTCTGCTGATTCCTGACCTTTCTCAGAATCATCCTTACCATGCAAGATTTTGCATGGAGCACCAGAGAGAGAAAGACTGACAGTCATCTTGTGTTTCTTCCATTTTTTAATAAATGGCCAACAGTTGTTGCCTTATCACCAAGCTGCATGCCTAAGGTCCTCTAGCCCATCTCAACATTGTCCAGGTCGTCTACCATTTTTTCCCTGGTGTCTTTAGCATGCTCCTTGGTCTTGGCCATTGTGGAGAGGTTGGAGTGTGATTGATTGAGTGTGTGGACAGGGGTCTTTTATACAGGTAGTGAGTTCATACAGGTACAATTAATCCAGGTATTGAGTACAGAGTAGGAGGGCTTCTTAAAGAAAAACAAACAGATATGTTAGAGCCAGGCTTCTTGCTGGTTGGTAGGTTTCAAATGCTTATTTCATGCAGTAAAATGCAATTTAATTATTTAAACATCATACAATGGGATTTTCTGGAGTTTTTTTTAATTTCTGTCTTTCACAGTTGAAGTGTACCTATGATAAAAATGACAGACCTCTCCATTCTTTGCTGGTGGAAACTGACATGAAAAGCTGGCCTGGGACTGTTCAGAATCATGTCTCTCCCTATTGTCGCCAATCAGGTCTTCAAACTATGATTTCTCTGAAAAGCATTAGAAATTCAAAAAATGTCATGCCTGACTGCAATTACACATTTAGGCCTTGTGACAAATGACCTTTAATGATTTTATTACAATTTAAATACTTAAAATATTATTTTGAAAAATCAATGAAAATGATAAAGGTAGAGTAAAATTAGGAAACAGAAAAGCTTTTTACAGATTGGTACCCATAACACCAGAAGATGAAAATTCTGCTTCTCAAGTAGACATGAAGTCCAACCTCCGGGACCACTGCTAATCCTGACAATAATTGGACAGAATTCCTGTTTATGCAACTTATAGTGCAGGAAGCTACAATACAATTTTCAATTTAGTAAATGGGCCTTTGTTGCATTTCCCTGCACACCAGTTTGAATGGAGCAGGTACTTGCAAGGAAAAACTGTGGAGGAGACATTAATTTTTAGAAATAGAGGGTCCCTGGCAGTCAGACCCACACTAATCAGAGAGTGATGGTGAAAACTAGAACTGTGTCATATATGAAAACAGAGTGATTGAAAGGGATTCTATGAGTAGTAGGGATGGGCGGACCATGGAAGTTCTGGTTTTAGGACCCGACCCGAAATTTAGTCCAAAGTTCGATTCAGGTAACAGAACTGTACCCGAAACTGAATCTGAACCCAATTGGATCTGGAAAAAATTATCTCTCTCTCTGCAACGGCCTTCCCCTGGAACTCTGAACTTGGCAACAGATTTCTGGGAGAAGCCCGTGTTCGGCGTTTAGCGCTGGACACTAACTCTTCTGAATGAACTTTGAATTTTAAGTTTGGGTTTGCTCATCTCTAGTCAGCAGGTTGTATCTAAATAATGGAACAGAAGAAAAATATAGGGCAAGAATTCTGAATCCAGGGATGTGTCGCTTACTGGGTTGTTTGATGTGGTTTCATAGAATCCTTATTTTGTCTCATATACATATAGCAGAGCTAAGATTTTTGGGCTATGTATATCCCCGCCCACACCCCTGACTGACAGCTTTGTTTGTACACTATGAATTGTCAGCATGCTACCAATCAGTGGGGGTGGGGTTACACAGATTAGCCTGACTACCTGGCATGCAAGATGTAGTCCTGTAGTGATAATCTCCGGCTTATAAAATACTGATTGTATTGAAACTACAACACACAGCCTAATAAGTGACACATTTCTGTAATCAGGGTCTCAACTCCTATATTATGCTGCTGTTTGATTACATAGTAAAACTTGGTGACAGATTCCCCTTAAATAGCTTTGATTACTTAGCTACTGAATCCCCACTAGAGGTGGTAAGATTTCATGGCAAGGATATAAAATATGTATATTAGTCTGATTTTGCTGTATATACACTGTAAATACATTCCACAAGGATTACCTTGCAGTCAATTAAGTGAAACATTATAGTGTATATTCATAATATTTTACAGTGTTCAACAATACAATACAGCTTTTAAATGTGTATCCACGCAAGACAAAATATCTAGTCCTTGGTAAATGATCATGTTTTCACTGTATTATCTGCTAAAAGAAGCAGCTAGCTGTGAAAAGCAATAGCAGCTCTAAAATCTAATTAGAATAGAAAAAAAAAATCCTCTCACATCCTGCCTGTGCGATGGCACAGCTGTATTATTTTGACATCCACATAAATACGAGAATAATACTATTAGAAATGGGAAAACAATTCCACAGTCCAATTATAACTTCACAGTACTTCATTCATTATCCCCAATGTATTTGCATTTCCACCAATTTTACTAATTCCTATAATTTCCTTGTTCAGTGGATAGCAGGAGGAAAACATACTTTGACAGACACTTCTGGAAGGTAATGAGGATTTCGGAGGCGGGTGGTCATATAGAGTTTAAAATCCTGCTGTAATGAATAACAGACTCCCCAAGCCGGATGTATTCCACTCCATTCTGTTTAAATGTCTGTCTCAGCAGTACGGGCTCCAAGATTGGATCAAGCTCTTCTGTGATATTTTCTATTAAGACAGGTGTCCCAAACTAGGAAAATAAAATAAGACATTTTAAGAGAAGGAAAAAAAAATTCAATCAACCCAGGCATATAAACAAAGAATCGCTGAATTAAATCAGGGAAATGCTGTCAGCCATAATGTGATGTAGTTTATGTGTTACAGCTCGGATGCCATGGGAATCTGAGTGACAGATCTGTTAAGCGAATACGAAATTGGAGAGCTTTACGTTATTTATTTCCTCAGCTCCAATCCCGTAACATTTCCATTTTCTATGCCGGTAGCATCATTGTATAGAAAAAAAAAGAAGCAAAAGCTCTATATTAAAGTAGGTGATATAACTATGAATTGAATCTGTGCAGAGAGCTACGAGCTGTCAAAGTGCTTAATATGAGAGATTTGTCCGCTGTTTGCTTTATCGATTCCCCTTGAACAGAATGTCGCTGGTGGCCTTTGCTTTATTCCTGTAGAGGTCACGCGGTGTGGAATAACCAGAATAAACTCTTGCAGCGGCAGTAATGTTAATGAGTGTAAGGTCACAACAATCAGATACAGCCCAGTAATAAAGCAATGACAAGACTGTGAACAAAAAACCCTTCAAGTATAATGAAAGCCATGGATTTATATTTACTAACAGGAGACGCAAAGACAAATCTATTCTTGTAGTATTGATGGCACTCACCGATATATACAAGGCAAGCAATATCACAGTTTTCTCTTAATGTTTTCTCTTTAGTGAATTGAGTAAATTGCACACATCTCCTAAAAGCAACATTAGAAGTAAAATGTAAGGGCTCATCCAGGCGGCAGTGATTTTACTCCTAAGCAAAAGAAGTTCCGGGTTTTATCAGTGTTTTTACTCAGAGCTTCTCCAAAATTTGGTCAATTTTTATTATCAGAGTTTGATCTAATTCTCGGTAGAAAAAATAAACTGTCGCAGATTTCTCAAGCTTTTGATATTAAATAATCCGTGAAAAATGGACAGCACATAGATGGCATTCGAGTGTTGTCTGATTTTTTCACAGGTCCATAGACTTGCATTGGTGAGATTTGATCCAACACTTGGATCACAATCAGACATGTCTCTGTGACCCTGCGAGGACCACTTATCTGCAAAGGTACACGGAAATGTGAACAACCCCATGTCAGATTATGGCTGGGAGTATATATTGCGTACTTGCAGTCCCGTGACCACCATTCCCGTCGCTGACACTGGAGAATCTTCATAGCACGCAGTGCATGTGTCATGTGTGCATCGCCACGAAGATCGTCGCGGTTGCACATTCTGACTTCTCACAGCTGAGTTGCTGTTTCTTTGTGTTTGGCAGTTAGGGAGTTAATTCTGTCTGTGCTCAGTTCTGGGAATGGGTGCAGTTTCTCCCGGCTGCAATTAATTATTTGTTGATTGGTTTCCTTTAAATCTCTGGTTGTCTGTTTGGGAGTTGCCAGTGAAATTCTTCATGCAGACCACAGATAGGATTGTATCTGTATAGACTTAAGTTAAAGAGCTCCTTAGTTGTTTTAAGCTCACCTTGCTTAGAGTTTAATATCCCAGATCATTTATGTTCCTTCTGTGTTTGAGTGTGTATGCAAGTCTGTGTTTTCTCCAGTCTGTCTTATAATTCTAATCTGTGTATTTAGCAGAGATCAGCCCATATCCCTTTGGTGGTAATCAGAATCCTTCTTAGGACTGATTACAGGGTTCAGGGACTGATAGGAGACAGGGTTAGGCTGGAGACTTGGACCTCTGAACCATTATCAGTACCTCCAAGGTGAGGGATTAGTTAGGACCCCAGTTTAGGGTCAGGTTAGACCCCCGGTCCTCTTATTTCCTGTGACAGTGTATCAAGTCCTCAAGATTAATCCTGAGTTCAACGGATATCGTGTCAGGTAAATCTATTCTATATTTACATGCTGATGTTGCTAATCTATATGTTGTATAGAGTGTTGTTCTTTTAAGAATAGTTTACTGACATGACACATATATAGACCGCGTGACATTTTTCACTGGCCCATAAAATTATTCCCAGTTGCCATGGATCCAGTAGCCCAGCTGGCTCTGCAGTTGCAGGGATTATCCATGGAGCTGACGGACATTAAGTCCAAAGTTTTGTCTCCCCTGGAGCAAACCAGAGTTGAACCTAAGGTTGCTCTCCCGGACAGGTTCACTGGTGGGCGAGACAAATTTTTTACCTTCAGGGAAGCATGTAAATTGTATTTTCGGCTTCGGCCTCGATCATCAGGGAGTGAAGAGCAGAGAGTGGGAATTGTTATCTCGCTCCTACAAGGGGACCCTCAATCCTGGGCATTTTCCCTTCCTCCGGGATCCCCGGCTCTACAGTCAGTAGATCGATTTTTTACTGCCCTGGGTTTGGTATATGATGACCCAGATCGGGTCTCTCTTGCTGAGACAAAATTACGTAAGATACAGCAGGGAAATCGTCCGGCGGAGGAATTTGCTTCTGAGTTCCGTAGATGGGCCACAGATACTCAGTGGAATGACCCAGCTCTTAGGAGCCAGTTTTGTCATGGGCTTTCTGACAAATTAAAGGACGTTTTGGCTCAGTATGATTCTCCTCCATCACTGGAGGCTGCTATGGCCCTGGCTATCCGTACTGATAGACGGCTCCGGGAGAGGTGCGAGGTAACTCCGCCCCTGTTGTTACTCCACCTACTACTAAAGTCCCTTATGTTGAGGTTCCCCTTGTCTGTTCGGAGGAGCCTATGCAGTTGGGAGGGACATCATTTCGTAGGAGGGGATTGGCGGTACGCCGCAGGACTAGAAGGTGTTTCTTCTGCGGGAAAGAGGGACATTTTGTTGGGGGATGTCCGTCCCGTGCCTTGTTGAGCAAGAAGTCGCCGGAAAACTGTTAATCCCAGGTTGTGTGGTGGACGACAACCTGGGAGTATGTATTTCGTCCGCTAGTTCTTCTCAGTTCCTTGTACCAGTGGAGGTGGTGGTTGGTACGAGAGTGGAGAGATTTTCTGTTCTTCTTGATAGTGGGTCCGGGGCTAATCTGGTTGACGCTCAGTTTGCTCAGGCTCAAGGTATGCATCTGAGTGTATTGGTCAAACCGATCCCTATATTCTCCATTGACGCCAGGCCTCTCGGCCAAGGTAGCTTTGTTCATGAGGTTCATAACATTGACCTTCGGGTAGGGGCAATACATAGGGAACTATTATCTTGTTATGTGTTGGAGGGTCTACCTACTCCTATTGTGTTGGGACTTCCTTGGTTGGTTAAACATAACCCTGTGATTAATTGGCAGTCCAGAGAGATAAGCCAATGGGGTGAGTTTTGCAAAAGTAACTGCATGAACACAGTCATCAGTGCGGTCGTGCCTAGTACTTTGCCTCCTTTTTTGGAGGACTTTGGGGATGTGTTCTCTGAGGAGGGGTGTCAGGAGTTGCCTCCTCATCGTGTGTATGACTGCTCTATTAATTTACTTCCTGATGCTAAGTTACCTAAAGCTAGGTTATATAACCTTTTGGTCCAGAGAGGCAGGCTATGAAAGATTATATTTCGGAAAGTCTGGCTAAAGGGCATATTAGACCTTCATCTTCCCAGTGGCCGCGGGGTTCTTCTTTGTGAAGAAGAAAGATGGAGGCCTACGCCCTTGCTTGGATTTCCGCGAACTTAATCGGATTACTGTTCGAGATCCGTATCCACTCCCTCTGATTCCTGATCTCTTCAATCAAATTGTTGGCGCCAAATGGTTCTCTAAATTGGATCTCAGGGGGGCGTATAATCTGATTAGGATAAAAGAGGGGGATGAGTGGAAAACGGCGTTTAACACGCCGGAGGGACATTATGAGAACCTTGTCATGCCTTTTGGTCTGACTACTGCACCAGCAGTATTCCAACATTTTGTTAATGACATTTTTCGTCATCTGGTGGGGCTGTTTGTGGTCGTATATTTGGATGACATTTTAATTTACTCGCCAGATCTTGTGTCTCACCAGGAGCATGTGAGACAGGTGTTGCAGATCTTGCGAGACAATAAACTATACGCCAAACTGGAAAAGTGTGTATTCGCCGTACAGGAACTTCAGTTTTTGGGTTCTTGGTGTCAGCCTCCGGTTTCCGTATGGACCCTGAAAAGGTGAGAGCAGTGCTTGAATGGGATCAGCCAGAGGATCTTAAGGCTCTGCAGCGTTTTCTGGGGTTTGCTAACTACTACCGGAAATTTATTTGTAATTTCTCATCTGTTGTCAAACCTCTCACTGACATGACAAGAAAAGGGACGGATTTTTCTAAATGGTCGGACAAAGCTTGCCAAGCTTTTTCCTCTTTGAAAAAATGTTTTGCTTCGGCACCCGTTCTCATCCAACCAGATGCATCACAGCCGTTCGTTGTGGAGGTGGACGCGTCTGACGTAGGGTGGGTGCAATATTGTCCCAGGGTCCGTCCCCTGGTAAATGGCACCCGTGCGCTTTCTTTTCTAAGAAATTGTCGTCCGCCGAAAGGAATTATGATATCGGCAATAGGGAACTTTTGGCCATTAAGTTGGCTTTTGAAGAATGGCGTCACTTTTTGGAGGGGGCAGTCCACCCGGTCACCGTCATTACTGATCACAAGAACCTGCTGTATTTGGAATCTGCTAAGCGTCTGAATTCCAGACAAGCTCGATGGTCGTTGTTTTTTACCAGGTTTAATTTTGTTGTCACTTATCGCCCTGGATCTAAGAATGTTAAGGCGGATGCCTTGTCTCGCAGTTTCCCAGGGGCCGGGAAAATGGATGACCCGATTCCTATCCTTCAGGAGGGGGTGGTAGTGTCGGCTGTATGTTCTGAGCTTGAGGAGGAGGTATTAAAGGTTCAGGGGGACGCCCCTGCAGGACCTCCAGGGAGACTGTTTGTCCCAAATCAGTTGAGACAAAAGGTTATTGAGGCACATCATAATTCTGCTTTAGCAGGACATCCAGGGAGTAAGGCTACTTTAGATCTCCTTTCTCGCCGGTTTTGGTGGCCTAACGTTAATAAAGATGTTTTAACTTTTGTCGCGTCCTGTGGGGTTTGTGCTCGCTCTAAGACCCCTCATACCCGTCCGTCTGGGACCCTCTTACCCTTGAAACTTCCGGAGCGTCCATGGACTCATTTGTCTATGGACTTCATCACGGACCTTCCTCAGTCGTCAGGGAAGACTGTCATACTGGTGGTTGTTGACAGGTTCAGTAAGATGGCACATTTCATTGCTCTTCCTGCCCTCCCTAATGCTAAAACTCTGGCGCAGGTGTTCATTGGGGAGATTGTGAGACTTCATGGGTTGCCTTCTGATGTGGTGTCAGATAGGGGGTCTCAGTTTGTGTCCAAGTTTTGGAGGGCATTTTGTTTACGTCGGGGATGCAATTGTCATTTTCCTCGGCTTTTCATCCGCAGACCAATGGTCAGACAGAGCGTCTGAATCAAAGCCTAGAGACTTATCTTCGGTGTTTTGTCTCAGAGAACCAGGAGGACTGGTCTTCTTTCTTGCCTCTGGCAGAGTTCGCTCTTAACAACAGGCGGAGCGAGTCCACTGGTAAATCCCCGTTTTTTGGGGCATATGGTTTTCATCCCCAGTTTTGTACTTTCAATGGGGGGGGCCCTTCTGGGGTTCCTGAGGAGGAGCGTTTCTCGTCGTCACTTGCTTCAGTGTGGAGAGGTGTATTGAATAATCTGAGTGCTATGGGGAACCGTTATAAACGTATGGCTGATAGGAGGAGAGTTTCTGGTCCAGATCTTAATGTGAACGATCTGGTATGGTTGTCTACCAGGAATATAAAACTTAAAGTTCCCTCCTGGAAGCTGGGCCCCAGATTCATCGGGCCGTACAGGATCAGTTCCATAATTAATCCTGTGGCATTTCGTCTCGACCTCCCTCCTACGTTTAAAATTCATAATGTGTTCCACAAGTCATTACTTAAGAGGTACGTGGCACCAGTCATACCATCACCTCTACCTCCTCCTCCAGTGGTGGTCAATGGTAACTTGGAGTTTCAAGTGTCAAAGATCATTGACTCACGTCTGAATCGCCGGTCCCTTCAGTACTTGGTGCATTGGAAGGGTATGGTCCAGAGGAGAGGACGTGGGTTCCTGCGTCTGACATTAACGCAGATCATTTGGTGCGGACCTTCCACAGAACTCACCCGGGCAAACCTGGCCCTGAGGGTCCGGAGGCCCCTCGTAGAAGGGGGGGTACTGTCATGTGTGCATCGCCACGAAGATCGTCGCGGTTGCACATTCTGACTTCTCACAGCTGAGTTGCTGTTTCTTTGTGTTTGGCAGTTAGGGAGTTAATTCTGTCTGTGCTCAGTTCTGGGAATGGGTGCAGTTTCTCCCGGCTGCAATTAATTATTTGTTGATTGGTTTCCTTTAAATCTCTGGTTGTCTGTTTGGGAGTTGCCAGTGAAATTCTTCATGCAGACCACAGATAGGATTGTATCTGTATAGACTTAAGTTAAAGAGCTCCTTAGTTGTTTTAAGCTCACCTTGCTTAGAGTTTAATATTCCAGATCATTTATGTTCCTTCTGTGTTTGAGTGTGTATGCAAGTCTGTGTTTTCTCCAGTCTGTCTTATAATTCTAATCTGTGTATTTAGCAGAGATCAGCCCATATCCCTTTGGTGGTAATCAGAATCCTTCTTAGGACTGATTACAGGGTTCAGGGACTGATAGGAGACAGGGTTAGGCTGGAGACTTGGACCTCTGAACCATTATCAGTACCTCCAAGGTGAGGGATTAGTTAGGACCCCAGTTTAGGGTCAGGTTAGACCCCCGGTCCTCTTCTTTCCTGTGACAGTGTATCAAGTCCTCAAGATTAATCCTGAGTTCAACGGATATCGTGTCAGGTAAATCTATTCTATATTTACATGCTGATGTTGCTAATCTATATGTGTTATAGAGTGTTGTTCTTTTAAGAATAGTTTACTGACATCGTACACATATCATAAGACCGCGTGACAGCATGCGCTGGGAAGATTCACAAGTCCGTAGTCACATAGAGTGATGTACCAATTAGAAGTGTACCAATAAGTGCACATATGATCAATGAGCCATGAGCCACACTATGTGGTTAGTTATAACAAATTATAATGATTATCCTCCATCACATAGTCCAGTGCCCATATACCCATCACACATCCTCCATCACATAGTCCAGTGCACATATACCCATCACATATCCTCCATCCTATAGTCCCGTGCCCATATACCCATCATAAATATCCTCCATCCCATAGTCCAGTGCCTATATACCCATCATACATCCTCCATCCCATAGTCCCATGCCCATATACCCATCATACATTTCCTCCATCCTATAGTCCCGTGCCCAAATACCCATCATACATATCCTCCATCCCATAGTCCCATGTACATATACCCATTACACATCCTCCATCCCATAGTCCCTAGCTGGATGGCACTGAGCAGGGAGGTCCTGGAGATGTAAATTGGCAGTGCGGCTCTGTGTGCGTCCGCAGGTGATGCGATTTCCTATGCCAGTAACAATAGAGCGCAGCAGTAATAGAGGAGGGGGTGATTAATTTCTGTCATGTGCTCTCTGCTCCTTTCTGAGAGGCAGACAATGGCTGGGAGCTTATGTCCCCGGAGATGCTTGATTTCTCCCACCCGGTCAGTGTCTGCTGAGGTGTTGTGGAGTGGGATAACTGTTATATATACAGTATATATATACAGTACAGACCAAAAGTTTGGACACACCTTCTCATTCAAAGATTTTTCTGTATTTTCATGACTATGAAAATTGTAGAATCACACTGAAGGCATCAAAACTATGAATTAACACATGTGGAATTATACATTATACTTTACAAGAAAGTGTGAAACAACTGAAAATATGTCTTATATTCTACGTTCTTCAAAGTAGCCACCTTTTGCTTTGATTACTGCTTTGCACGCAGAAAAGGTGAACGGCTGGACTCTACATGCCTGGTTCCCACCGTGAAGCATGGAGGAGGTGGTGTGATGGTGTGGGGGTGCTTTGCTGGTGACACTGTTGGGGATTTATTCAAAATTGAAGCGGTGAGCGGTCCAGCTCACCCCAAACCATCTCGATTGGGTTCAGGTCTGGTGACTGTGGAGGCCAGGTCATCTGGCGTAGCACCCATCACTCTCCTTCTTGGTCAAATAGCCCTTACACAGCCTAAAGGTGTGTTTGGGGTCATTGTCCTGTTGAAAAATAAATGATGGTCCAACTAAACGCAAATCGGATGGAATAGCATGCTGCTGCAAGATGCTGTGGTAGCCATGCTGGTTCAGTATGCCTTTAATTTTGAATAAATCCCCAACAGTGTCACCAGCAAAGCACCCCCACATCATCACACCACCTCCTCCATGCTTCACGGTGGGAACCAGGCATGTAGAGTCCATCCGTTCACCTTTTCTGCGTGCAAAGCAGTAATCAAAGCAAAAGGTGGCTACTTTGAAGAACCTAGAATATAAGACATATTTTCAGTTGTTTCACACTTTTTTGTAAAGTGTATTGTATAATTCCACATGTGTTAATTCATAGTTTTGATGCCTTCAGTGTAATTCTACAATTTTCATAGTCATGAAAGTACAGAAAAATCTTTGAATGAGAAGGTGTGTCCAAACTTTTGGACTGTACTGTATATATATATATATAATTAGATATTTTTTATACGGGGCTTTGCATGTAGAGTGAGTGTGGCTATGCGGAGTTGATATATATCAACTTTATATATGTAGATATAAATTAGCTTTCATTTTATGTTTTTTATATTATCTTAAAGTGTCAGAAATGCTACACTATAAATATGTTGGATCCTTGTCTTTGCAGCAGGCTCAGAAGCTGAGATTTATTGCTGGCAGATGATAGCTGTGTTATTCAGCCAGCATCTGCCTCTAATAGCAGTAGAGCTGAGTTCTGCCCATTGATTTGAATTTTTTAAATGCCGCTGTCAATCTCTGACAGCATCAACGCAAGGCCCAAGGGGGCGCTGTTCCAAGTGCCCATTGGCTCCCACTGCCGCTATGTGATTGTGGAGTGCCAAGGGGTTACCATGGCAACTGGGGGAGTGCTGAAGATACGATGATGGTACTCCTATGAAGATTAACCTATGGTGGTATTGCAGTATATAGTATATGTGATCGGCTGATTGGAGATTCAAACAAATCAAGTAAAGCGGAAACAAAGAGTTTTAAAAACTATTATAGCATGTAAATTTCTCCTTTTTTTCTCTCTCAATGCATCATGAACTTTGAGCTCTTAGATGTAGATCTTTTAAGTATCCGTCCTCATTGCAGAGATGCAGACTGTCATTACCTCTTAACATTATGTAAAGTATATGCATGAGAGGCTTTCAGCTCAGCTAGCTACTTACCTTTGTGCCTGTAATTATATGTTATTTTAATCGTGCTTTAATCATGTCTCAATAAAGAATATATTTTTTTCTAACTTTACTGAGCCCTGCACATTCTTTGTTTAGTTTTTGTTAGTATTTATTGTGCATATGGAATTTTGTATACGCTCATAGGATAAAGATGTCCTGTAGGGTTAGGTTAAATTTCCTATAGAAGAAAGAAAACTGTTTCTCTAATATCCTCTTTAGGGTGTGTACACACAATGTTGATTTCAGCCAGGTCCACTTCAAAACCTACAGTACCTAAAAGAATGGCCAGTAAATGCTCAAAAAAATGAGCATTATGTACTTCTATGTAAAAATTACTTGCTGTTCATATATTCCATATTCAGTTTTTTGAACGGCTTTTCATGTTTCCAGTGATACCAAAGGGTTCAAAGAAGTGTCTTGACTAGGGATGTGCAAATCCATGGACGTTCGGGTTCTGGTACATGACCTAAACCTTATTCAAGAGCCCGAACCCCACTGAAAACAATGGGGACCTGAACTTCTGAGCTGGAAAATCTCTCTCTCTCTCCCAACAACGGACTTCCCCAGAAACTCCTGGGAGAAGTCTGTTTAACGTCTAGCACCGGAAACTAACTGTCCAATACAAACCCTGAACTTCATGTTTGCTCATCTCTAGTCTTGACCATTCTTCAGGCACCTTCTGCTCTGAAGATACCCTGTATTTTACAATAGAAGTCAAAAGGAAGGTTCAAATACGATGGAAGATGTCGTGCACCTTTCTGAGTAATTTTCCTGCATTCTAGCAGTTTCTTTATTGTTGAAGGGAGTTTGAAAAAGCATTCAGAAAAACCACAGTAAAAAAGATGCCATCAAAACAATGGAAAAGCACTCAAAACACTTATGCAAATTGCCTCTTCAAACAAAGAGGACTTGTACTCTATAGCGCCACCTATTGGAAGTAGCGATCCTACAAGTCACAATCAACCCTTTAACGAGTCTTGTAATATGACTTAGGATAAAAGCCAAATCAGAATCTCCATTTGCAGACACGGTGTTTCGGACTGTTGGTCCTCGTCAGTGCAAAGTAGGAGAGATCTGATTTGGCTAGCTGAGAGGCTCTGGACTGGGGTCTGGGGGGTAAGGTTACTCCTTGTGGAGAGTGACATACCAGCTCTGGCGTGTCGAGGTAAGGAGGCTTATTCGCCGTGCAATGCTCCTCTGGGAAATTTTAATATGCAAATTGCCTCTTCAAACAAAGAGGACTTGTACTCTATAGCGCCACCTATTGGAAGTAGCGATCCTACAAGTCACAATCAACCCTTTAACGAGTCTTGTAATATGACTTAGGATAAAAGCCAAATCAGAATCTCCATTTGCAGACACGGTGTTTCGGACTGTTGGTCCTCGTCAGTGCAAAGTAGGAGAGATCTGATTTGGCTAGCTGAGAGGCTCTGGACTGGGGTCTGGGGGGTAAGGTTACTCCTTGTGGAGAGTGACATACCAGCTCTGGCGTGTCGAGGTAAGGAGGCTTATTCGCCGTGCAATGCTCCTCTGGGAAATTTTAATATGCAAATTGCCTCTTCAAACAAAGAGGACTTGTACTCTATAGCGCCACCTATTGGAAGTAGCGATCCTACAAGTCACAATCAACCCTTTAACGAGTCTTGTAATATGACTTAGGATAAAAGCCAAATCAGAATCTCCATTTGCAGACACGGTGTTTCGGACTGTTGGTCCTCGTCAGTGCAAAGTAGGAGAGATCTGATTTGGCTAGCTGAGAGGCTCTGGACTGGGGTCTGGGGGGTAAGGTTACTCCTTGTGGAGAGTGACATACCAGCTCTGGCGTGTCGAGGTAAGGAGGCTTATTCGCCGTGCAATGCTCCTCTGGGAAATTTTAATATGCAAATTGCCTCTTCAAACAAAGAGGACTTGTACTCTATAGCGCCACCTATTGGAAGTAGCGATCCTACAAGTCACAATCAACCCTTTAACGAGTCTTGTAATATGACTTAGGATAAAAGCCAAATCAGAATCTCCATTTGCAGACACGGTGTTTCGGACTGTTGGTCCTCGTCAGTGCAAAGTAGGAGAGATCTGATTTGGCTAGCTGAGAGGCTCTGGACTGGGGTCTGGGGGGTAAGGTTACTCCTTGTGGAGAGTGACATACCAGCTCTGGCGTGTCGAGGTAAGGAGGCTTATTCGCCGTGCAATGCTCCTCTGGGAAATTTTAATATGCAAATTGCCTCTTCAAACAAAGAGGACTTGTACTCTATAGCGCCACCTATTGGAAGTAGCGATCCTACAAGTCACAATCAACCCTTTAACGAGTCTTGTAATATGACTTAGGATAAAAGCCAAATCAGAATCTCCATTTGCAGACACGGTGTTTCGGACTGTTGGTCCTCGTCAGTGCAAAGTAGGAGAGATCTGATTTGGCTAGCTGAGAGGCTCTGGACTGGGGTCGGGGGGGTAAGGTTACTCCTTGTGGAGAGTGACATACCAGCTCTGGCGTGTCGAGGTAAGGAGGCTTATTCGCCGTGCAATGCTCTCCGTGCTCCGTGTCACTCTCCACAAGGAGTAACCTTACCCCCAGACCCCAGTCCAGAGCCTCTCAGCTAGCCAAATCAGATCTCTCCTACTTTGCACTGACGAGGACCAACAGTCCGAAACACCGTGTCTGCAAATGGAGATTCTGATTTGGCTTTTATCCTAAGTCATATTACAAGACTCGTTAAAGGGTTGATTGTGACTTGTAGGATCGCTACTTCCAATAGGTGGCGCTATAGAGTACAAGTCCTCTTTGTTTGAAGAGGCAATTTGCATATTAAAATTTCCCAGAGGAGCATTGCACGGCGAATAAGCCTCCTTACCTCGACACGCCAGAGCTGGTATGTCACTCTCCACAAGGAGTAACCTTACCCCCCAGACCCCAGTCCAGAGCCTCTCAGCTAGCCAAATCAGATCTCTCCTACTTTGCACTGACGAGGACCAACAGTCCGAAACACCGTGTCTGCAAATGGAGATTCTGATTTGGCTTTTATCCTAAGTCATATTACAAGACTCGTTAAAGGGTTGATTGTGACTTGTAGGATCGCTACTTCCAATAGGTGGCGCTATAGAGTACAAGTCCTCTTTGTTTGAAGAGGCAATTTGCATATTAAAATTTCCCAGAGGAGCATTGCACGGCGAATAAGCCTCCTTACCTCGACACGCCAGAGCTGGTATGTCACTCTCCACAAGGAGTAACCTTACCCCCCAGACCCCAGTCCAGAGCCTCTCAGCTAGCCAAATCAGATCTCTCCTACTTTGCACTGACGAGGACCAACAGTCCGAAACACCGTGTCTGCAAATGGAGATTCTGATTTGGCTTTTATCCTAAGTCATATTACAAGACTCGTTAAAGGGTTGATTGTGACTTGTAGGATCGCTACTTCCAATAGGTGGCGCTATAGAGTACAAGTCCTCTTTGTTTGAAGAGGCAATTTGCATATTAAAATTTCCCAGAGGAGCATTGCACGGCGAATAAGCCTCCTTACCTCGACACGCCAGAGCTGGTATGTCACTCTCCACAAGGAGTAACCTTACCCCCCAGACCCCAGTCCAGAGCCTCTCAGCTAGCCAAATCAGATCTCTCCTACTTTGCACTGACGAGGACCAACAGTCCGAAACACCGTGTCTGCAAATGGAGATTCTGATTTGGCTTTTATCCTAAGTCATATTACAAGACTCGTTAAAGGGTTGATTGTGACTTGTAGGATCGCTACTTCCAATAGGTGGCGCTATAGAGTACAAGTCCTCTTTGTTTGAAGAGGCAATTTGCATATTAAAATTTCCCAGAGGAGCATTGCACGGCGAATAAGCCTCCTTACCTCGACACGCCAGAGCTGGTATGTCACTCTCCACAAGGAGTAACCTTACCCCCCAGACCCCAGTCCAGAGCCTCTCAGCTAGCCAAATCAGATCTCTCCTACTTTGCACTGACGAGGACCAACAGTCCGAAACACCGTGTCTGCAAATGGAGATTCTGATTTGGCTTTTATCCTAAGTCATATTACAAGACTCGTTAAAGGGTTGATTGTGACTTGTAGGATCGCTACTTCCAATAGGTGGCGCTATAGAGTACAAGTCCTCTTTGTTTGAAGAGGCAATTTGCATATTAAAATTTCCCAGAGGAGCATTGCACGGCGAATAAGCCTCCTTACCTCGACACGCCAGAGCTGGTATGTCACTCTCCACAAGGAGTAACCTTACCCATCAAAACACTTAGGCAGTCAAAAAGATTGAAAAATCACTCTGGAACTACAAAAAAGGATGTTAAAGACACTCACTTCAGGAAAAAAATTGCTGCATTTCCATAAGAAAGAAACATTTCGATAACACTAATATTTTTGTTTATATAGTGCCAACATATTACACAATACTTTACAATCAAGCAATTAATTATAATATTCACTTCTCCTGTGAATGGGTCCCCCCCCAAGGTCTCAAACTTGTGTCTCCATGTTCTCAGCAGCAACTCTAGCTATGAGCCACAGCCCAAAACTAACTACTACTGTTTAATATTATTTTTTGCTATGATGCTGTTAATGAGTTTATTAATAATCGTAATTCAGAAAGTATGGTACAGATCTAGCACATGATTTAAATATTCCATCTTTATTTCTTAGCTTGAAAAAAGGATTCATGAAACAGCTTAGTACTGGCTTGAATATTTTGAATTTTGTAACTCCAAGTCATAGCTGTATTTGGCTAAGCACTAAAAACATAAAAATGCAATACTGAAAAATAGAAATCAGTGGATCAGGCAAAGTGTGAATTCACCTGTTTGTGCAGATTTTCCCGTTAACTTCGATTTATGAAGATGTTATTCTCTGAGAATTTAATGTAATAATTAAAAAACACTTATATTCACCTTATCACTCATTTCTCTGGCCTCTCGGTCCATAAAGATGGTGGCCGGTGGCAGCAGACTTTTGTAAAATTTGAGTAAAATTCAATTCTACATTATTGACAAATCAGAAAATCACACCTACAAGATGTGATTACTTAATTAATTGGTAACTCTGACTCAAGTTTGCCATAGTTGAGAACACACATTGTATATTACCATTAGGCCAGGTTCACACATTTAGTATTTGGTCAGTATTTTACATCAATATACGTAAGCCAAAACCAGGAGTGGAACAGTCAGAGGAAAAATATAATAAAAACACGTGACCACTTGTGCATTTTTCGATCTCTCCTGGTTTTTGGCTTACAAATACTGTAAAATTCTTTCCAAATATTGAATGTGCGAACTAGAGATAAGCGAACCTTTTAAAGTTCGGTCTGCATCGACAAATGTCCTGATGTTTGCCGAATGGTTTAATGAACATACCGAACCCCATTGACTTCAATGGCAGGCAAAACCAAAGACATAGACAACACCTTAAAGGGGGCCAAAAAGCTGCCAAAACAGCTAAAATTGGGGCCAAACACCAGCAAAACTGGCTCAATATACCCATCAATTGTGCTATAAATAAATAATTTAAAATAAATTTGACTTGGGTTCCCCTGTAATTTTGATAACCTACCAGGCAAAACTAACAGTTGAGGGCTGCAACCCTCAGCTGTCAGCATTAGCAAGGCTGGTTATGAAAAATAGAGGGGGTCCCCATGCTGTTTTTCTAATTATTTAAATAAATAATTTAAAAAAAATGGCTTTGGGGCCCCCCATTTTTGACAAACAGCCAAGCTAAAGCTGACAGCTGAGGGTTGCAGCCCGTAGCTGTCAGTTTTGCCTGGCTGGCATCAAAAGTAAAGGTGACCCCCAGTCATTTTTTTTTAGTATTATTTATTTATAGTGCAGGTGGCGGCTGATGAATACTGTCATTATCCACCGCCTGCTCTCGCTATTAACAGTTGAATACAACTCACAACATTGTCCCCTGCTAGTGCTGATTGCATGATTGCAGGGCGGGCAGGGTATGGTGATGTGAGCAGTTCTTCCTCAGCACCTGGTGCCAGGGAACCGTTTGTACACTACCGTTGATTTGCAGGCGCCGGTACTTGTCACACTGATGATTACAGGGATGTCATTCGTGTGTCATCAGTGTGCACATGTGCGGGACATTTTGTGGTCCGTGCTGCTGCCAGAAACACATCTGAAAGAGCCCTTAGGGAACTTGGTCATTTATTGAACTTTGGCTTTTTTTGGCCATTTTCTAGGAAAAAAAAGCTTGGGAATCCAAACACGAATCCAAATGTGTAACGTTCGTGCCGAATTTTATGATTGGTTAACATTTTCCAAACAAGTTTGTTGAACTCCAGTGTGAACTTGGCCTTATGATGAGGGCTTCATGCAAATGTAATACTAAAATTAGGTGACCCACCTCTATGCATTTTATTCTCTGTTTCTTTTTTTAAAACTTTTTTTTTATTTTTGCTGAACAACTTTGCATATGCAGATGTTTTAGTCAGGTTTATGAAGTGAGTGGACTTACCAATTTGTTCAATTTTCTGATGCATCTCACTCCAGTGCTTCCCTGGAGTAATAATCCTGTTGGAGTATTTAATTTGGCGCAATTTAGACAAACGTGCTACTTTTTGAAAGGTTTACAGCTTTTGTACTGAAAAACTCCAAAAAATTAAAAAATATAGAGCATTATTGATTTTACTCCAAATTCATGAACCATGTGCACCATTTTGAGGGAAATTAAGGCAAAAAAGTCAGCAAATACAGAAAGACAAAATAATTGCAGATGAAATTGGCCCCTTGTCTTTTTCTAGCTTTCAAAAATGACTTCAGGGTGTATTTTTAACTTCCAATTGATTTCTATTGTAAAACATTGTGTGTCTTCATAACTGTTACTTATTTTAAATGCTTGCATGTTTCCAAGTCTGAAGAATTGAAAAAGAGCCTGAACATATGAACAAAAACTTGTCTTCCCATACAAATGAAAGGACCCCTTCATTTGATCATTTTGTAAGCGCTTTTTTCCTCTATTTTTCTTAGTAGAACCCCTTTTAATACGGTGAAAAAAGACAGTATGAATATTCCTTTATTTCTCTTCCAGCAACTCTGAGATGAAGTGATTTTCAAGTAGGTGAAAGTAGCTCATTTTCAGGTAAATCTTTGGCAATTATCTACTGTCTATCGTTACTTCAAGCAGTAACAGTAAAATAATGGAATTGGTTAGACATTAGTCTGTCCTTATCCAATGTGCTTTTTGCTTTTCACACGCTGTTAAGGGTCTGGGAACACACCAAAAATATAAAGTAGAGAGGTGCGTTCGCAGCCCGGGTCCACCGTGCAAGCGGAGCCTGCTGCTAGTAGAAATGGCGCGAGAAGCAAACTTCTGTTATCCCGCAGAGTCGCCAACATAAACCCGTAATGCGCTGTGGCAATAAGTGCGAACTCTGTTACTCCACAGAGCCGCTAGAAGGAGAGCCGCAGCGCTATATGGCGATGTGTGCGCACTCACTAGACACAACTGAGTGGCAAAGAAAACACGCTAGGGCGCTGTCTAGCGTTGAAAGCGAACCCTGTTACGTCACAGGGCCGCTGAGAAAAAGTACTGTGTCCTGTCAGGCTCTCAGGTACACAGTTAAATGCTACGCGTTCAGAAAGCGTGATCATGTGCTAATGTCCCCGCGGGAGTCACCCACAATCTATGGCGTCTGAACGCCAGACCTGAATCGGCAATCAAAACTCCTCACGGTTATGCCGGTAATCTAGGGCATCTAGGACACCGACCCGACCAGTACCATACCAAACTTTCCCCACCGATTAAGTCAGTATTCTAGTGGCTTATTTCAGCCGGGTCCCTATCCACAACATACACATGACCACACTGGCGCATAGCATACAATGTTTGATATTAGCGCATGGCGGCCCAGCCATGCTACCCTTTTATAGCAACAGCTACAGGACCTTCCAGGAACAAGAACCAATGAGAAGCTGTTACAAACAAACGTAGCTACAGTGCCTACAAGTGTATTCAACCCCCTGCAGATTTAGCTGGTTGACACATGCGGAATTAACTTGGCATTGTGAATTTGTACTGTAGATCAGCTGGAAGTGGGAAATGCAACTGCAGCAAAAATTTTTGCTTTATTTTTTATTTTTATTTTTAAAAACGTTAAAAGTTATTCAGAGTGTCATTTATTATTAGAGTTTGGCGATACTTTCCGATATCCCAAAAGTTATCGAATCGGAATGGTATCAACGATACCCAAAAAAATATCGGCGATACCCGATACCGATACCGGAAATCCAATGTAAGTCTATGGGAACAAAATATCGGAATTAAAAAAACCCCATTCTTGCCTTGTTGGTTAATTGTACATGAAGGAAAACAACAAAGAGTAATGTAGATGTATTGGGGAAGGTTGAGGAGACATTAAAGGCATAGATGTTTAACCCAATCAAATGGAATAGCATAAATATTTTTTTTTTTAAAAGATGTTCGGATTGACGAAGGAAATTGACAATGTTTGTAACGTTTTTTCTATTTTGGCAAATATGTATATTTCACAATTCCATGCTCTTCACCTTTTTAACTTTTGACACACTTTCTCCTTCATAATCTTCAGCAGAATCATCTTTTTTCATCAAATTATTCTTCATCTTCATCTTCTTCTTAAAACTTCTTGCTATTCATCTTTTTGTTTAACATTACTCATATTCTTCTTATTAACTATTATTCTTATTCATATTGTACTTCATCTTCTTCATCATATTCTTATTTGTGGACAGAGATTCCTGTACTTGTAATCTGTCAAAGTATGAATTTTTTCATCCTTCCGTTCTTGCTGTCACAAAAGATTTAAATTACAACAGTATTTGTCCGTGTTCAGTTTAGCCTGCAGCAGCAGGAATTTTCCAGGGGCACCACGAGGAGGAACGGACTCCCCCCTACACTGCTTAGTCTTCTTTGCTTATAATTTAGAGCATATATTTTTGCTCTTCATTTTGGTCTTATACTTCTGTTTCTTCTGCTTTTTGATCTTCTGCTTATTGTTCTTAAGTCTCTTGTTCTGTATCTTGTAGTTTGTCTTAACCTTCTTAGTCCTGTTTGGGTAATCTTTTATTTCTTCTTTGTGGATGGTATTTAGGCTGGGTTGGCTTGATGCTCGTCGTCTTGTGGTCGTCATCTTCGGGGTGGTCATCAGGGTCTCATCTTCATTGTTGGAGATCCAGAGTGATTACCCAAAAAAGCATTGAAAAAATCTTCAATTTGTAAATGTAGCAGAAGGTACAAGAGCCAATGCAAGTACGAGGACCAGCTGACTGCGCTGGAACCCGGAGGGGCAGCAGAAGGAAAAGAGCCAATGGCACAACCAGAGTACAGCTGACGTTACTGGGACACGGTTACTAAGCAGGAGGTACCTGTGCTCCAAAGCACTACCAAGGACCAGCAGACGTTGCTGGAACTCGGATACCGAGGTGGGAGGCACCTAGGCCAAAGGCAACTGCGGAGAACCAGCTGACGGTACTGGAACCTGACGGGTAGCAGAAGGTACAAGAGCCAATGCAAGTAACGAGGACCAGCTGACTGCGCTGGAACCCGGAGGGGCAGCAGAAGGAAAAGAGCCAATGGCACAACCGAGGACCAGCTGACGTTACTGGGACACGGTTACTAAGCAGGAGGTACCTGTGCTCCAAGCACTACCAAGGACCAGCAGAGTTGCTGGAACTCGGATACCGAGATGGAGGCAACCTAGGCCAAAGGCACTGCGGAGAACAGCTGACGGTACTGGAACCCGGACGGGGTAGCAGAAGGTACAAGAGCCAATGCAAGTAACGAGGACCAGCTGACTGCGCTGGAACCGGAGGGGCAGCAGAAGGAAAGAGCCAATGGCACAACGAGGACCAGCTGACGTTACGGGACACGGTTATAGCAGGAGGTACCTGTGCTCCAAAGCACTACCAAGGACCAGCAGACGTTGCTGGAACTCGGATACCGAGATGGAGGCACCTAGGCCAAAGGCACTGCGGAGAACCAGCTGACGGTACTGGAACCCGGACAGGTAGCAGAAGGTACCCATGGAAATTTAAGTTGACAGGCGCGAGCCGGCGCAGTTACCGAATCCACAGTACTACAGTGAGTGATTGTCCTATTGTCACAACGGAAACAGCCTTTATTTGCATATCCCGCAGCACAATAGGAAGCACCTAAACTCCAGGCACCATGAGAGTCGGCTAACCGACCGCAACAAGACAGGACAACTTATTGGAGGCTTAAGTGACTTTTTCACTGACGGGGAAAAAAGATGGCGTGTGTAACCAGTATGGCAGGGGGGAGTACCCGTGCCAATGAATTTTCCGAGCAAACAATGGCGGGGGTTTAAAAGCCCAGGGATAGAAGACAACAGGGTGGGGCAGCAGGACTTTTTGCCGTTCCACGCAGGGGAAAGCTGAATTACGGGAAACCCAAAAACACAGGAGAAGTGTTGATGTGCTAAACGCCCTTTCCGAGCAAAAACTGGCGGTGTTGGAGCCCAGGGAGAGAAGCCAAAAAGGGTGGAGGCAGCGGACCTTTTTGCCGTTCACACAGAAAGGGGAACAGTTTGACTTTTAATGAACCCAGAACACAGGAGAAGTTTTTGGACTGTCTAACCCCACTTCCGAGAAAAAACTGGCGGTGTTGGAGCCCGGGATGGAAGACAACAGGGTGGGGGAGCGGGAGGGAAATTTTTGCCGTACACACGCGGGGAACAGCTGACATTACTGAACCCCGAAAACACAGGGCAAGTTTTTGACTGTGCTAACAGAAATTTTCCGAGCAAAATGGCGGTGTTTCCCGGATGAGAAGAGAACATGGTGGAGGCCCAGGACTTTTTGCCGTTCCACAGCAGGGGGAAAAAGTGACATTACTGAACCCCAGTAAAAAAGGGACCCAAGTGTTGACTGTGCAACAGCCCTTCCGGCAAAATGGCGTGTTGTAGCCAGGGATTGGAAGGAACATGGTGGAGGCGCGGATTTTTGCCATTCAACAGCGGGGAAACAGTTTCCCATTACTGAACCCCAGTAACACAGGAGCAAGTGTTGACTGTGTTAAACAGCACTTCCGAGCAACAACTGGCGGTTTTTGTAGCCCAGGGATGGAAGAGAACATGGTGGAGGCAGCAGGACTTTTTTGCCGTTCACACAGCAGGGGAACAGCTGAATTACTGAACCCCAGTAACACAGGAGCAAGTGTTGACTGTGCTAACAGCATCTTCCGAGCAACAACTGGCGGTGTTGGACCCCCAGGGATGAGAGACAACAGGGTGGAGGCAGCAGGACTTTTTGCCGTTCACACAGCAGGGGAACAGCTGACATTACTGAACCCCAGTAACACAGGAGCAAGTGTTGACTGTGCTAACAGCACTTCCGAGCAAAAACTGGGGTGTTGTAGCCCAGGGATGAGAAGAGAAAGGTGGAGGCAGCAGGGACTTTTTGCCATTCACACAGCAGGGGAACAGCTGACATTACTAAACCCCAGTAACACAGGGGGCAAGTGTTGACTTTTGCTAACAGCACTTCCGAGAAACAACTGGCGGTGTTGGAGCCCAGGGATGAGAAGACAACAGGGTGGAGGCAGCAGGATTTTTTGCTGTTCACACAGCAGGGGAACAGTGACATTACTGAACCCCAGTAACACAGGAGCAAGTGTTGACTGTGCTAACAGCACTTCCGAGCAACAACTGGCGGTGTTGTAGCCCAGGGATGAGAAGAAACAGGGTGGAGGCAGCAGGACTTTTTGCCGTTCACACAGCAGGGGAACAGCTGACAATTACGAACCCCAGTAACACAGGAGCAAAGTGTTGACTGTGCTAACAGCACTTCCGAAGAAAACAACTGGCGGTGTTGGACCCCAGGGTAAAGGAGGATGTTTAAATACTTATATCAAGTATTTCCTTGTTACGTGTCAATTAAAAATGTCTATACTCCAAAGAAGAGAAATAACCTTTATTACCATAAGATGATGATTTTACTTAAAAAAATATATGTAAAAATTAATAATTTCAAACATAAACGCATACATTAACATGTGAAAAGGCAATGCAAACCACAATTAAAATAGGTTAAATAATCTGCTATACGGTTTAAATAAAAGCATACAGTACATATCAGAATCCATTAATGATGGCTAATAGTGTTGAGCGATACGATAATGTAAATATCGGCTATCGGCCGATATTAGCTCTATCGGCCTTTCGATAATTCGTTTCGATATTTTCGTCTTATTGAAATACCGGAATCGGATTTGTCACTGTCACTGTCTGTGTCCGTCGGTCGCGTCTGTCACTGTCAGTTTTCCGTCGGTCGGGTCTGTCAGGAGTCAGCGGCACTTACCTGGCAGAAGATCTCCGGCGGTCAGTCCTGGACTGCTTATGGCCGCCATCCTCTTCTCCACCGGCGGTCACATGCAGTTTCTCGCGATAACTGCAGTGATGCTGGGTAATCCCGGGCCGTTAAAGCAGTCAGTCGATGACGTCACCGCCGGGGAAGAGGTAATCAGCTGTGCTGCGTCGCGATGACAGGCTCTGCCTGTCTTGCGATGTAGCAGAGCTGGATCGTCGTGGGACTGTCGTTATGGACTGCGTCGGACAGGTGGTTATACTGTTGGTATGTTTTTTTTCTTTTTTACAGGAGATCGATGGCGTCGCAGGGAATGAGAGTACAATAAAAGAAATGAAAACTGTGTTGTCTCTTTTTATTTCATTAAAAGACTTTTTTCTTGCTTTGTCTTTTTTTTATGCATTTAATAACTTTGGGATTAATAATGGATCGGTGTCTTATTGACACCTCTCCGTTATTAACCGGGCTTATTGTCACCGGCAATCAACAGTGACATTAACCCCTTATTACCCCGCTTGCCACCGCTACAGGGCAAGTGGGAAGGAGCCGGGTAAAGTGCCACAATTGGCACATCTTTTGATGCGCCAAATGTGGGGCTGCTGTAGCCTGGTATTATCAGGCTGTTTGAGGGCCAAAATCCATGGGCCTTGACAGTCTTTTAATACCAGGCCGCAGCAGTCTGCATTTCACTTGGCTGGTTAACAAAAATAGGGGGACCCCTACGCCGTTTTTTTTTTTCGAGGGGATCCCCTATTTTTGTTAACCAGCCAATCTAAGCAGACTGCTGTGGCCTGGTATTATCAGGCTTGCAAGGTCCATGGATATTGGATCCTTACCAGTTTGAAAAACCAGGCCTCAGCGGTCTGCTTCATCTGGCTGGTTAACAAAAATAGGGGGGACCCCACGCCAATTTTTTTCGAGGGGATCCCCTATTTTTGTTAATCAGCCAAGATATGCAGACTGCTGTGGCCTGGTATTATCAGGCTTGCAAGGTCCATGGTATTGGATCCTTACCAGCCTGAAAAAACCAGGCCTCAGCGGTCTGCTTCATCTGGCTGGTTAACAAAAATAGGGGGGACCCCACGCCATTTTTTTTCGACGGGATCCCTATTTTTTGTTAACCAGTTCCCTCTGACGTCACTGATTGTGTCCCTGGCTGACCTGAAGTGAAAGTGGAAAGCAATCAATTAAGCTTTTCACTTCCTCTCCTGTCAGCAGGAGAGGAACTCATTCATTTGGGGGTTTACTGTGAGGCTGCAGCATTAGCTGCGGTCCCTGCAGTAAACATTAACCCTTTCTGATGGATTACACCGTGGGACCTGACTGTACATCGGATTGGTAAGAATAATTTTGCTTTATTATTTTACTTTTATTACAGGAAATGGTTTTAGCAGGTAAATAAAATATGGTCAAAACTGTGTGATTATTTCATTAAACTTCTTTTTTATTAAAGTGTGTTGTGTTTGATTTTTCTTTCATACAATAGGATTAATAATTGATAGTTGTCTGATTGACAGCTCTCAATTATTAACCTGGCTTAAAGTGACCTTTCAATTGCAAGGTCATTTTAACCCCTTATTAACCCATTCGCCACCGCTACAGGGCAATGGGAATAGACGGGCAAAGTGCCAGAAAGGGCAAATCTAATTAGAGATTTGCCCTTTCTGGGGTGTCTGGGGGCAGATGTTAGTAGCCGGGGGGGGCCAAAATAATGGTCCCTCTCTGGGCTATTATTATCTGCCCCCACTCACTGGCTTTGTCTGTCTGGTTGCGAAAATAGGGCGGGAGCCCACGCATTTTTTTTTCAGCAATTTTACACCTCATATATATATATACATGTCATTGAATTTGTGACACATATATATATATTTATATTTATAGTTCATACACTTCTACATAGTTAATAGCCGCTAATTCAATTGCCGGCTTTTGTGAAAATGCAGAACCCGACATGAAATGACACTTGGTTTACATAGAGTTAACCATGTCTTTTCATTGTAGTTTCATATCTGATTTGCACAAACAATTACATGAGTGTAAGTGTGCAAAATTTCACACCTGTAGGGGTTAATTAAAGGTGTAAATTCGTAGCAAAAAAGTTCGTTTTTTTACAACGAATTTACACCTTTAATTAACCCCTACAGGTGTGAATTTTGCACACATAGACTGATGTAATTGTTTGTGCAAATCAGATTGCAAACGACATGAAAAGACATGGTTAACCCTATGTACACCAAGTGTCATTTCATGTCGGGTGCTTCTGTATTTTCACAGAAGCCGGCTTTACCCGGCAATTGAATCAGAGGATATTTTACTATGTAGAAGTGTATAAACTATACATATATGTATATATATATGTCACAATGACATGTATATATATATATATATGTATTCTATGTGTGTATATTTAGTGTTTACAAGGAAATAAAGGTTTTTTTCAGTTGCGATATTTTGTTCCCATAGACTTACATTGGACTTCCGGTATCGAAATCGGATATCGACGATATTTAGTGCTATCGGCGATACAATTTCATACGATATTTTTAGATATCGAGCACTATCGCTCAACACTAATGGCTAAGTAACAGTATGTACACCATTTTTATTGTGTAGACAATGAATGGCTGACTTAAAAAATAATCAGCATTACAAGTTATCTTTGACATTCATAAAAACTTTACATTTGGTGAATAATATCACTAAAATTTTTTTAAAAAATATCTAAAATTTCCATCATGTAATACTGATAATATGTGCCAATCATTTATATTAACAAACAAAAAATTTAAAAAGTGCATAGTGCATAGTGAAAACAGATATTTATGCCTGACTGTGGACTTGCAAGCATGACAACGGATAGATAAGGTATATATAGATGAGACTGCATAGCCACAGATGGTGAATGGCGATGTAATACTGTACCTCAATAAAGTGTGCGTTACTACTACATCCTTTTTTTTTATATAGCTTTATAAAAGGTTACGTGCATGTATGGTTGCGCCTTTGTTTGGACGCACAGACTGGCTTCCTGCTGTGACGCATTGGACATTGGAGCGTCTGTACGTCTTATGACGCAGACTAACATTCACGTTGCGCATCGTTCATCATCGCAAGCGTACCGACAACACAAAGGCGTTGTCATGACTGCTTTACTCAGTAAACATGCACCTATGATGAAACATACACGCATGTGCCCTATTACATAACAAGCTACAAGAAAAACGAGTGTGAGGTGTGACACAGCTGTTTTGTTAAGGTACAGTATTATATCGACATTGTACAGGTGTCGCTATTCAGTCTGATAAATAGATATCATTCACCTATTCTATCAGTTGTCGTTCTTTCAGCACCACTTACAGGTATATATTTTGCTATTGTGACTATGCACTATTGACTTTAACAAGGTAATGCATGATTTTTGTTAGCGATTATCATGTTTACATGAAGGACCTTTATGATATGGGCTGTTAACTTTCTAATTAAATATGTATTTTTTTAAAATGACACAAATATAAGTAATGTTGAAGAGGACTATTCCTACATGGCATTGTTTGCACAATATTACAGGTGTACATCACGTCCTTAATCAACATTGGATTATTATATTTACTTGTATGCTTTTATTTAAAAGGCAAGAACACTGAAGTATAACCTTCGCACTGCAGCAGTTGTCAAAGTTCAACCCACATTATGCACTTCCAACATTGCAGCATTTGAGTCATGATGTGAGTTGGATTTCTCTAAGCTATGGAGTGACAAGGTTGACCATCAGTATCCTATAGCATAAGTAGGCTTTTGTGTTTGCATTTGTTTTCGACATGTGCATATCTGTAATAATATGTCACAATTATTTTGTTACAGATTTGTGACAAAGACTAATCATTTTATGGTTTTAAAGCTGACGTTTCAAATGTTTACAGCTTAGAAATCAGGGTGTAGCCTCATATCTATGTGTAGCACTAGACACTTTGACATGTCATGTTTTTTTCACCATGATTAGGTAGCTAGCAGTAATTTTTGCGGACACACAGCAGGGGAACAGCAGGCGTTACTGAACCCCACAAACACATCAGCGATTGTTTTCATCTGTGCATCTAACACTTCTGAGCAGCAACTGGCGGTGTTGAAGCCCAGGGTCAAGGAGGGTGTAGGCAGAGGACTAGTATGAGATGTTTGAAGTTGAAGTTGTAGTTAGCAGCAGTAATTTTTGCCAGACACACAGCAGGGGAACAGCAGGCGTTATTGAACCCCACAAACACATCAGCGATTGTTTTCATCTGTGCATCTAACACTTCTGAGCAGCAACTGGCGGTGTTGAAGCCCAGGGTCAAGGAGGGTGTAGGCATAAAATATTGAGTTATTGCCTTGTTACGTGGCCATTGCAAATGTATGTACTTCCAACAAGAATAAATGAAGTTTTACTAGGACAATAAAATGATGAATTTCAATTCCAAGAATAGAAAAATATTTATACTTGAGAGTCCTCTGTGGTTGATACCGTTTAATGGCTAACTGAAAATATGGTAACAAATTCCAAGCTTTCGAGACTACTCAGGTCTCTTCATCAGGCTAAGACTAAAACAAAAAATGAAGAATCACATATTTCTACACACAACAGGACACAGGAATAGGTAAGACAAGTGAGGGAGGGACAAGTGAGGGGAGACCGGCCAAAAAATGAGAACAAGGATGAATTATCAGCGCCACACAATAAGAGAAAAAATAATGGATTTACCTGTGGCAAAACATTTTGTATGCCCGGTCATAGCATGATGGATATGGAATTACTGGTATTAAAATATAACTTCAAATATGAGAAAGATACAAAGGTTTCAGAATATAAGCTCATCATGACCTTTGACACTGTTACTGATGGAATGAATAGATCACACGGATTTATGTCATTCTATATCAATTAAGGAATCTGCGTCTCTGCCCTTCCAGAGGCATGAAAACACAAAACCAGACCCAATCAGAGGGCAATAAAACTTTCTATCCTTATCTAGGAACTGTTCCAATATTTATGTTCATCCCTCTGTGATAATGACAGTTCTGCTACACGTCACTTACTTGTCTTACCTATTGCACTATTCCTGTGTCCTGTTGTGTATAGAAATATGTGATGCTTCATTTTTTGTTTTAGTCTTTGCCTGATGAAGAGACGTGAGTAGCCTCGAAAGCTTGCAATTTGTTACCATCTTTTCAGTTATCCATTAAAAGGTATCAACCACTGCGGACTCTCAAGTCTAAATATTTTTCTATCTACTGGCTAACACGGAACGAAGATACACATGTTTCCTAACTTCAAGAATAAAAATAAAGACCCTGGAAATATAAACGCATATATGCACATGCCAACAAGAAATGGAACAACACACCACCCAAAAAATTGGTTACAAAATATAGTGTTGTAAATTTAAGAATAAAAGTCCATTTTTGTATTTATGAATAATGCTTAAGGAACGCTATGTTAAACCATAACATAGTGAAGACAATGGATTTTGGAATAGTCACTCATCATCATCATTGCAATTTATATGTGACAGTCACAGACATTTCAATTATTTAAGTTAATAAAATTACTTTGTACAGCATGTATGACATGTCCAGCATGGACTCATCAATGTGATGACGCAATAATGTACGAAAAAAAATAACCATTTAAAAAAAACATTATGCATTGTCACAATTTAAGTGTGTGCCTGCAAGTGTAGGTGAAACAAAGGCTACGGATAGCAAAGGTATATTCTATGTCTGTATCAGACAGTGGACAGCCTCTGATGGGTAATGGCGATGTTATACTGTACGTCAATAAAGTCTGCGGCTGCAATCATGCATTTTGCATGTCTGGTTGCGCAAGGCTTTATCCGTCAACAACACTACCTTCCTACTGTCACTCGTAGGGTAGGGTAGCGTGTGTCAATTAGATGACTCTATAAAATGTGACGTTACGCAGCGTTATTGTGCCCTAGGGACGCCAAAAATACGACAGCAGTAATCATTTACTGTCTAATACTCCACCTATGACCAACAAAAAAAGCACGTTCCCTCTTTAACAATCTACAAGACTAACAAGCATAATGGTTGACGCTGACTTTATTGAGGTACAGTATTACATCGACATTGTCCATGACTAACTATGCACTGTGATACCTATATACCATTATTAATTTATATCTGTTGTGGTTGTTTCAACAGCACTTGCAGGTATAACTACCTATTGTCAGTATGCATGATGCACTTTCTAGATGTAATAATTTATTATTGCACATTATTACCATGTTTAGATGCTGGCCATTTCATATATGGTGTGTGAAGTTACAGTTGGCATCAGTATGTGTATTTTATAATGTCTGTCATAAATAAAACTCGTGATGATGATGATGATGATTTTATGATTCGTACATCCATTGACTGCATTATCTTACAGGTACAGATAAAGTTCCTTAAAAAGCATTAATTGATAATTAAGAAATGTACTTTTAATGCATTAATTTCAAAAAGTGAACACTATGTTTTAGTTTTTGTTACCATTTCTAATAGAAATTTGTGTAGATATGCGCTGTGATGACAAATTATTATTTGTCCATATTTGTTATAAAAATTTATCATTGTAGGCCTGGAAAAATTCACAATTTCCTGTTTTAAGCATAACAATCAGGGTGACGGCTCTTCCCTATTTGGAGCATGTTCCACATGGGTTTTTCTGTGCATGTGTAGGAAACAGGAGACTTCTTGCCGGACACACAGCAGGGGAACAGCTGGCGTTACTGAACCCCACTAACACTATAGCTTGTGTATTGGTCTGTGGACACGACACTTCTGAGCAGCAACTGGCAGTGTTGTAGCCCAGGGAGTAGAGTTCAGGTGGTAGAAAGATGAACATAACAGGAGACATGGATAACGTTGCGAACCAGTTATTTAATCTGAAAACGGACAGACAAATTCTGGCGAGATCCATGCCTTGTTCATTTTCAGAAAAGTAAGCCGGTCTACATTATTGGAGGATAGTCGCATGCGACGGTCTGTTAGTACACCACCTGCAGCACTAAAGACACGCTCCGATAATACACTGGCAGCGGGGCAAGCCAGCACCTCCAATGCATACTGGCTAAGGTCTGGCCATGTATCCAGCTTAGAGACCCAAAACTTGAATGGGGAAGAGCCATCTGGGAGTACACTGAGAGGGAAAGACAAGTAGTCTGTCACCATCTTATGGAAACGTTGCCTCCTGCTGACTGGAGCCGTCTCGGATGGTGTAGACATTTGTGGCGCTGCCACAAAACTTCGCCACATTTGGAACATACTGGTCTTGCCCTGTGCAGAGGTGCTGCTTGAGCTCCCTCTTGTTGCAGAGCTGTCTCCACTGCCTCGACGCACAGAGCTGCTTTGTAAAGCAGTAACAGCAGCAGTGCTCTCGGCTGGAATGGAGAACATTATGGATTGCACCAGTGTCTCTTTGTACTCCCGCATTTTACGCTCCCGGTTCAACGGTGTGATGAGGCTTTGTAAGTTGTCCCGGTAGCGAGGGTCTAGGAGGTTGTACACCCAATAATCAGACGTGGTGAGAATGTGGGCGATGCGGCGGTCGTTTCTCAGGCACTGCAGCATGAAATCAACCACGTGCTGCAGACTCCCAACTGGCCAACAAACGCTGTCCCCTGCAAGAGGCGTCATCTCTGCCTGCTCTGCATCACCCCACCCTCGCTCTACATACTGACTAGAGCGTTGTGTACCTCCCTCTGGAGCGATGTCTTCCTCCTCCATTGACTCCTCCTCATCCTCCTCACTAAGTGAGCCCTGCCCAGCCCTTTGTGAGGAACCACGTTGCGCTGACTGTCCAGAAGGTGATGGAATTTGTGACTCCTCATCCTCCACCTCTTCCAAAACCTCATCCCTTAGTGCTTGCAGTGTTTTTTGAAGCAGACAGATAAGGGGGACAGTCAGGCTCACTAGTGCATCATCTGCACTCGCCATCCGCGTTGACTCATCAAACGCACGCAAAACGTGGCAGATGTCCTTCATAGAGGCCCACTCAGTAGTGGTGAAGTGTGAACGACGCAAATTGCGAGTTGATTGCGCCTGATGCAGCTGATACTCCATTACTGCTGGCTGCTGCTCACACAACCGCTCCAACATATGTAACGTGGAATTCCACCTGGTGGGTACGTCACATATGATGCGATGTTCAGGAAGGCGAAATCTGCGTTGCAGAGCTGCAATGCGCGATCTGGCCATGCTGGAACGTCGCAAGTGAGCACACTCTAGGCGGACCTTGTGCAGCAGTGCATCAAGATCCGGATAGTCCCTCAAAAAACTCTGCACGACCAAGTTGAGCACATGTGCCAGACATGGTATGTGAGTGAGGTTGCCAAGGCCCAGAGCTGCCACAAGATTTCGGCCATTGTCACACACTACCAAGCCTGGCTGGAGATTCGCTGGCAAAAACCACACGTCGCTCTCCTGCTTGATGGCATTCCAGAGCTCCTGCGCTGTGTGGCTTCGATTCCCCATGGAAATTAATTTCAGGACGGCCTGTTGACGTTTGACCACGACTGTGCTCATATCGGTCGCAACAGGTAAGCGTTCACGGGTCCATGTGGAGGTAGACCGTGACGGCTCCTGCAGCGATGATTCTGAGGAACTGGAGTAGGAGGAGGAGTCAATGTGGACAGACTTGATTCCTGCAATCCTTGGAGTTGGCAGAACACGTACAGCGCCACTTGCAAGATCTGTACCCGGCTCCACAACATTGACCCAATGGGCAGTGAGGGAAAGGTATCGTCCCTGGCCATGGGTACTGGTCCACGCATCGGTGGTCAGGTGGACCTTGCTACTGACGGCGTTTAGTAGCGCATGTTTAATTTTTCCCTCAACATGCTTTTGCAGACCAGGGACGGCTTGCCTGCTGAAATAAAATCGGCTGGGCACATTGTATTGTGGGACTGCCAATGCCATTAAGTTACGGAAACTGTCAGTCTCCACCAGCCTGAATGACAGCATTTCAAGGGACAGGAGTTTGCAATGCCAGCATTCAGAGCCTGTGCTCGTGGATGATTTGCCGAGTATGGCCGTCTTTTATCCCATGCCTGTGCTACCGATGGCTGTTTTGTGGCCTGGGAGTGTGAGGATGACAGGGAACTTGCAGCTGTGGGTGGAATAACACTGGGTCTCTGGACAACAGTGACAGAGGTTCTTCCATGGCGATCCTGTGAGGAAGCCGAACCAGCTGTGTGTGAGCTGGAGGAAGAGGCTCCAACACGAGCTGAAGATGTAGGTGCTGCTGTAGGTTGGCCTACATCTCCAGTGTGTCTTTGGAACTCAACCACGTGCTTTGACCGCACATGTTTCCACATATTTGTGGTATTAAGGTTACTGACACTTTTACCTCTTTTTACTTTTTGATTACACAGCTTGCATTTGACATAGCAAATATCATCTGCAAGTGTGTCAAAAAAGGACCACGCAGTGCAAGTCCTGGGAGCGCCCGTTTTGGCTGTTGGAAGAGAACTGCTACGAACGGGTGCCAAACTGGAGGCTACAGGCAACCGAGTCTGCAGCCTACCTCTCCCTACTGTTTGGACCGTTGGGGCAATCTCTTCCTCAGAGCTGCTACCACCACCTTCCTGGTCCTCACGCCATGTTGGGTCTTGGACCTCATCATCTCCACTACCCTCTTCCAACACCTGCTGCTGTTGGGTTGTCTGGCCAGCACCATGCTCAACAGAAACTGGCACCTGAGTCTCATCATCATCAGATGCGTTCTGCGGTGTGCTGACCATCGGCACTGGCTCACCCGCCTCTTCAGATTCAGAGAGACACAGCTGTTGCGCATCACTGCATACTGCCTCTTCTTCACATTCCAGAATGCTGCTTGGCTGGGCCCCTGTTTGCAAGCCAACAGATTCTGAGAACAGAAGCAGAGACTCAGCTGGCTCCAGTTCAGAACTCTCTGACTGCCTGGGCAATTTGGCAGGCGGTGAAGAGACAGATGGTTGTTCAACAGTGCTGTGGTCCTGAGAGGAGGTGGAAGCAATTGAAGTCGATGCATTGGCTGCCATCCAACCAACAACGGCTTCAATTTGTTCTTCCCGCAGCAGGGGGGTACGCTGAGCTCCTACAAAAGTGCGCATAAAGGAACGCTCACGGGGAAAACTGGTGGATGCTGTGTCACTGGGTGCGGCAGCAGCCACAGAATCCCCACGTCCTCTCCCTGCTGAAACTCTACGGCCACGACCACGTGCCTTACTCCCTGCCTTCTTCATCTTGGTAGATTGATAAAGAAAGTCAGAAAAGTTATAAGGCCTAAGTGTGGTTATTCCTCAGAGACTGCAGTGAACACTGCAGACAACTGTTCAGTAGCTGTGAAAGGCCCCTTTGTGTACTTCTATAGTGTTTGCAACCAATGTATTGTATACGGATGGAAGCGCGTCACACTAATAGATTAGATTTTTTTCAAATATAATGGAGCAGCACCAATTAGAGAAAAATGTGAAGGATGAGGCAGTGACACACGCTCAGCAGACTACAACCAGCAGTGGTTGAAGAACTAACTGGAGCGTAATCTGCACTCAAAAAATGAAAAGCTCACAGACTACAGTGAACACTGCAGACAACTGTTCAGTAGCTGTGAAAGGCCCCTTTGTGTACTTCTATAGTGTTTGCAACCAATGTATTGTATACGGATGGAAGCGCGTCACACTAATAGATTAGATTTTTTTCAAATATAATGGAGCAGCACCAATTAGAGAAAAATGTGAAGGATGAGGCAGTGACACACGCTCAGCAGACTACAACCAGCAGTGGTTGAAGAACTAACTGGAGCGTAATCTGCACTCAAAAAATGAAAAGCTCACAGACTACAGTGAACACTGCAGACAACTGTTCAGTAGCTGTGAAAGGCCCCTTTGTGTACTTCTATAGTGTTTGCAACCAATGTATTGTATACGGATGGAAGCTCGTCACACTAATAGATTAGATTTTTTTCAAATATAATGGAGCAGCACCAATTAGAGAAAAATGTGAAGGATGAGGCAGTGACACACGCTCAGCAGACTACAACCAGCAGTGGTTGAAGAACTAACTGGAGCGTGATCTGCACTCAAAAAATCAAAACCTCACAGACTGCAGTGAACACTGAAACACAACTGTTCACTATCTGTGAAAGGCTCCTTTCTGTACTTCTATAGTGTTTGCAACCAATGTATTGTATACGGATGGATAGTAATGTGAAATGCAGGGCGCACCAATTTATACACAATTAAATAGGGAGGTGCAAATCGGTAGAAAAAACAACCGCAATGTAAGAGAGAAAAGAACTACCGCAGTAATGCACACTACTCAGATAATGGAAAGTAGAAAAACAGTCAATTTTATTGGTATACAAAGAGTAAAATAAAACACAAGTAAAAAATAACTCCAAATCAATAATTGTGAAGTGAGTCCCTCCCTGAGGAAGCCGCACAGGCTGCGGCGTAACGCGTGGGACCTTGGTGTCCTCTGGTCCTGACCGCCCGTTTGTTCTCTCATGCCTTTATCATGAGGTTTGTTCTGGTTTATATCATGTGCTAGTGGATTTTTTCATGGCTTTGGTTTCGCTTCACAATTATTGATTTGGAGTTATTTTTTCAGTTCACAGGTGGGGGACTATCTCACCCTTATTTGAGCTTGTTTATAATTATTTGATATATTTTTTGTATCATTAATATTTTTTCTGCTATCCATACAGGTTCTCTCATCTTAGGTGGACCATTACATATTTTCAAATGTTCATTTCATGATCATAGGTTTTTCTAGTTATTTTTCATGTTTTTGTTATTTTTGAGACATTATTCATTATATACCTTGATCAGGGTTAGGGGCGGGCGTTTGGGACCAGAGTCACTTTGATTTTACTTGTGTTTTATTTTACTCTTTGTATACCAATAAAATTGACTGTTTTTCTACTTTCCATTATCTGAGTCTTGTATACGGATGGAAGCGCGTCACACTAATAGATTAGATTTTTTTCAAATATAATGGAGCTGCACCAATTCCACAAAATAAAATAAAAAAAGAGTCAGTGAGTGACACGTGCAGATGCCTACAAACAGCGGTGGATGCAGAGCAAACTGCAGCGTCACCTGCACTCTCACACACACCTTGCACAGAGCTGTTAAAACAACACTGGCAAAAGGAAGCTTTACACAGCGGTTGGTAAACTAGCCTGCCTAAAGCACAGTACACAAAATCGCAATGTCTAACTGTCCCTCAAAGTCAGCAGAACAGCGTTCTGTCCCTAACTGAGTTCACAGCACAGTGACGCTAAAATGGCGGCGGCGCCTTTTATAGTGCATTCTGACATCATTTCAGCAGCCAATCACAGCCATGCCATTAGTTAAGATGACCGCAGCATTACAGGATGTGCCCACACTTCATAAGATTCCTCATTGGCTGACTAAAATCACATTGCCTCTCAAAGAATTATGGGAACTTCCGATTCCGGTATACGATATTGGAAAAATATCGGAACTAAGTATCGGAATTCCGATACAGCGAATATCGGCCGATACCCGATACTTGCGGTATCGGAATGCTCAACACTATTTATTATTCAACCCCTCAAACCACAAGAATTCTGTTTGGTCCCCCTAAAGTATTAAGAAGTAGTTCAGGCACCAAGAATAATGAGCTTCACATGTGTGGATTAATGATCTCTTTTGCCAGCCTTTTCTGACTATTTAAGACCCTCCCCAAACTTGTGAACAGCACTCATACATGGTCAACATGGGAAAGACAAAGGAGCATTCCAAGGCCATCAGAGACAAGATCGTGGAGGGTCACAAGGCTGGCAAGGGGTACAAAACCCTTTCCAAGGAGTTGGCCCTACCTGTCTCCACTGTTGAGAGCATCATCCGTTAGTGGAAGGCTTATGGAACTACTGTTAGCCTTCCACGGCCTGGACAGCCTTTGAAAGTTTCCTCCCGTGCTGAGGCCAGGCTTGTCCGAAGAGTCAAGGCTAACCCAAGGACAACAAGGAAGGAGCTCCGGGAAGATCTCATGGCAGTGGGGACATTGGTTTCAGTCAATACCATAAGTAACGTACTCCACCGCAATGGTCTCCGTTCCAGACGAGCCCGTAAGGTACCTTTACTTTCAAAGCATCATGTCAAGGCTCGTCTACAGTTTGCTCATGATCACTTGGAGGACTCTGAGACAGACTGGTTCAAGGTTCTATGGTCTGATGAGACCAAGATCGAGATCTTTGGTGCCAACCACACACGTGACGTTTGGAGACTGGATGGCACTGCATACGACCCCAAGAATACCATCCCTACAGTCAAGCATGGTGGTGGCACCATCATGCTGTGGGACTGTTTCTCAGCCAAGGGGCCTGGCCATCTGGTTCACATCCATGGGAGGATGGATAGCACGGCCTACCTGGAGATTTTGGCCAAGAACCTCCGCTCCTCCATCAAGGATCTTAAGATGGGTCGTAATTTCATCTTCCAACAAGACAACGACCAAAAGCACACAGCCAAGAAAACCAAGGCCTGGTTCAAGAGGGAAAAAGTCAAGGTGTTGGAGTGGCCTAGTCAGTCTCCTGACCTTAACCCAATTGAAAACTTGTGGAAGGAGCTCAAGATTAAAGTCCACATGAGACACCCAAAGAACATAGATAACTTGGAGAAGATCTGCATGGAGGAGTGGGCCAAGATAACTCCACAGACCTGTGCCGGCCTGATCAGGTCTTATAAAAGACGATTATTAGCTGTAATTGCAAACAAGGGTTATTCCACGAAATATTAAACATAGGGGTTGTATAATAATTGACCCACACTTTTATGTTTAAAATTTATTAAAATTCAACTGAGCAACATAACTTTTTGTTTTGTAAGATTTATGCTTCTGTTAATAAATCCTACTCTCGTTTGCAGTTTGAAGGCTCTAACTTATTTGCATCTTATCAAACCAGCTAAATCTGCAGGGGTTGAATACTACTTGTAGGCACTGTACATGACCTTCCTGGCGGACCAATAGGAGCCGCTGCAGCACCTGAACATGTGACCCCTGATCTCCAATGAGAGATCTCACTCTGGGCATGCTCAGATGGGAAAACGCAGGACTTTGTCTCAAAGACGACTGCTCCAGCACTGGCTATAATAGCAGATCCAGGAAAGGCAGCAGCAAGTCACTGCACAGTAGAGGAGTGGGCAAGACGCCTGGACCTACGTCTCTGCTGAGCAGGCTCCACTGCGGCCGGAGATGAATGGGAGACCGCAGTGGGACGGGTTCGAGACTCCCCTTGTGCAGCAGCGGGAAATCGAACCCTAACACACGCCAGTTGAGGACGAAAGGATGAAATGTGTTGGGGCCAGGGGTAGTTCTTCACAACATTACAAGGGGTAAGCTGTGATTACTGTCTTTGAAGTATGGATATTTGCATGGGTTCCCTAACTTTGATGCAGGCACAGGAGCTGAGCCTACATCTTTCCTGGCAGATGATGCTGGAGTTATTCAGCCATCATCTGCCTTTAACAGTCATGAGTGGAGCCAAGCTCAGCCCACAGTTATTAATCTGTTAAGTGCCATTGTCAATCTCTCACAGCAGCATTTACAACACGCGGCCCAAAGATGCGTCGTTCTAAGTTCCCATCGGCACCCATGATCATGTCAGCTGCTGGCTGGGCTTCATAGGAGAATGTTTTTTGCTACACACAGCAATATTGTGGAATTGTTATGTATAGTAGAGGTTGTTTGGGTCTGCGAAACGCACCTAATAGATATTGTAGAGAGGTGCGTTCGCAGCCCGGGGTCCACCGTACCGGCGAAGCCCGCTGCTAGTAAGATAGCGAGAATAGCGAACTCTGTTATCCCGCAGAGTCGCTAAAATAAACGTCGTAGCACGCTGTGGCAGTAAGTGCGAACTCTGTTAATCCCCAGAGCCACTAACGGGAATGCCACAGCGCTATATGGCGATAAGTGTGAACTCACTTAGCTTCAGTGAGCCGCAAAGTAAAACGCTAGGGCACTGAACCAGCGTTATAAAGCGAACCCTGTTGCGTCACAGAGCCGCTGAGAAAAAGACTGTGTCCTGTTAGACTCACAGGGATACACAGATAACTGCTGTGCGGATAGCAGTCCGTGATCATGTAGACAGCAACGCAATCAAGCAATCTCCTCACCGGAGAAGCCGGTATTCTAGGGGCTTATTTCAGCCAAGCCCTAACCACTTGCACCCAAATCTCCTCACCAGAGGTGCCGGTATTCTAGAGGCTTATTTCAGCCGAGCCCTAACCACATGCGTACATGATCACACTGGTGCATAGCACATAAAGCATTTGATACTAGCGCATGGCGGCCCAGGCATGCCACCCTTTTATAGTAACAGCTACATGACCTGCCAGAAACAAGGACCAATGAAACTGTTCCAGAACACCAGTAGTCACAGGACCTTCCTGGCGGACCAATAGGAGCTGCTGCAGTACCTGAGCATGTGACCCCTGATCTCCAATGAGAGATCTCACCCTGGGCATGCTCAGAAGGGGAAAACAAGGACTTTGTCCTAAAGACGTCTGCTCGCCACTAACCAGTACTGGCTACAATAGCAGAGCCTGGAGAGGCAGCAGTAATCCTCTGCACACTGTTAGACTGGGCGAGACGCTGGGACCGACGTCTAAGCTGAGCAGAGTCCACTGCGGCCGGAGACCAATGGGAGACCGCAGCCGGAATGGCTCGAGATTCTCCCTGTGCAGAAGCGGGAGCTTGACCCCTAACAGAGGTGATCAGACTATTGAAGGTTGAAATCCCCTAACGGGTCTAAGAAATACAATAAAAAGTAAAAAAAAAAGTTACAAGTATGAAAAAAACACAACTTTCACTCATTGAAAATAAAGAAATCCAAAAATACACGTTTGTGGTATCAGCACATCCCTATAGGTAGGATTTGTCAAAATATAAAATTAATTAACCTGATCGTAAATGCTATAAAGAAAAAGAAAAATCAAAACCCCAGAATTAAATTTTTATGACCTCTACAACCCTCCAAAAAATCAAAACATTGTATCTACTCCAAAATGGTGTCTATAAAACCATCAATTCATCCTGCAAAAATCAACCCCAAACACAGCTCCATCCAGAGAATAAAGAAAATGTCTTAGAAAATAGCTATATAAGTAAAACGTTTTTTACCAACTTCCAATTTATTTCTCAACACTTAAATAAAAAAAAACTATGCATGTTTGATATCTCCATAATCATACTGAGCGGTAAAATCATATTGCTAGGTTATCTTACCACGTAATGAATTCTGTAAACAGAATACCAAAATCACAATGGTGGAATTAATTTTCTTTTGCAATTTTGCCACACTTGGAATTTTTATTACCGTTTTCCAGCACATCTGGAAAGCTTGGGCTCATAAATGGAAAATGAGCTTTAATGGGGATAAATGTAAGGTCATGCACTTGGGTAGAGCAAACAAGATGTATGATTATGTGCTTAATTGTAAAACACTGGGCAAAACTGTCACTGAAAAAGACCTGGGTGTATGGGTGGGCGACAAACTCACATTTAGTGGCCAATGTCAGGCAGCTGCTGCCAAGGCAAATAAAATAATGGGATGCATTAGACGAGGCATAGATGCTCATGAGGAGAACATAATTTTACCTCTATACAAGTCACTGGTGAGACCACACTTAGAATACTGTGTGCAGTTCTGGTCTCCGGTGTATAAGAAAGACATACCTGAACTGGAGCGGGTGCAGAGAAGAGCGACCAAGGTTATTAGAGAACTGGGGGGTCTGCAATACCAAAACAGGTTATTACACTTGGGGTTATTTAGTTTGGAAAAATGAAGGCTTAGGGGTGATCTTATTACAAAGTATAAATATATGAGGGGACAGTACAAAGACCTTTCTAATGATCTTTTTACTCTTAGACCTTTGACGGGGACAAGGGGGCATCCTCTACGTCTGGAGGAAAGAAGGTTTAGCCATAATCACAGACGCAGATTCTTTACTGTAAGAGCAGTGAGACTATGGAACTCTCTGCCGTCTAATGTTGTAATAAGTGATTCCTTACTAAAATTTAAGAAGGGACTGGATGCCTTTCTTGAAAAGTATAATATTGCAGGCTATATTCACTAGTTTCCTAGATACTGCGTTGATCCAGGGAGCTAGTCTGATTGCCGTATGTGGAGTCGGGAAGGAATTTTTTTTCCCCAATGTGAAGCTTACTGTTTGCCACTTGGGTTTTTTTTTGCCTTCCTCTGGATCAACATGTTAGGGCAGGTTAGGATAGGATATGGGTTGAACTAGATGGACTTAAAGTCTTTCTTCAACCTTAATAACTATGTTACATCTCATGGTCATTTCATTCAAAAGTACAACTCGTCCCTCAAAAAACAAGACCTTGTATGGCTGGAAATATAAAAAAGTAATTGCTCAAGGAAGAAGGGGAAGAAAAAAGAAAGTGTAAAGACAGAAAAATGGCATATCGTGAAAGGGTTAATAGTCGTCAACTTTGAAAAATGTTTATGGAGCGCTCCTGAAGGTATAGCATCACTATTATGCTTATGTGCTTTCCACCTAATCTATTGCATTATTCATTTTATTACCATGATGTTGCTACCCCATAATCTGGATCATTTTTCTATTCGTAATTTTAATGTGTATTAATAAACATTATTAGTAATATATGATCCATGTGCATTTTGTATTTAAAAAGTGACATATTTCTGGAGAAAAACTGTATCTTCTAACTATGAACCTAAAGTGATTGGATTTCTAATGTGCTTTTTGCTGTCTGACAAATTATCTTTCATAGATGAGGGCTTGGCAATCTGAATATTAAGCATTTCCAAATGCCCTTAGCCTTTTTTATTGGCTAAAACTCAAGCAGAGCTTTGTGCAAAAATTGGCCACGAAACCTTCATATGCATTGTGTATGCCTTGGGCTTGAAAAAAAAACTTGGATTTATGTCTGAAAGTATTGCATGAAATATGAGATTTACATCAATTAGCACTTTATTACTGTTTCTAATTTGCTCACATAGGTACCTATAATGGCATATGACAATGTCCTGCAATTTAGTAATGTGTTATACACCATGCTGGTGCTGAATTTTGCACCCTATGCATTTTATATAGTGGCAATTCATTTTTAAGCTGCAAAATGTATATTTTTTATCTTTAGAACTGGTAATTTGAAAAAAAATATATACGCAAAACATTCTTTTTTGTAATTTTTTAACTCATTGCTTTGACCTGTAATCCTCTCACCTTGTTTATTTTTTGTTACTTGTAAAATGCCAAAATATAAATTTAGATAACATGGTTAGATAGATTTTCCAACGGCTATTGATAGCATACACATATAAAATCTATACAGCAATAATAGCAATAATAATCATTTACATGCTAAGACTCCAGAAAAGATACATTTAATTTATTCTACGAAAAAAGTTTGAGATCTTGGGAAAAGATGCAATTCTAAATTATTACCTACCTTAGCTCAAAGCAAAATCTATATTTACTCTGTAGTTGGCAAACACGTTGACATACAGCTGGGTTTTTAGCAAAAACATCCAGCTGTTAAAATTAAGCCACTAATCTACAATGGATGGTTTGCATTTTTAGTGTAAAACTGTTAACAAAAACCCCACGAGGCTGAGATTCGCCTGTTTTGCTTCTTGGTGAAGTGAAACGGACTTGAAAGAAAAATAAAAACTGTGTCAGTCTCTCTCTGTGCCAACTGACCCCATGGGAAGAAACAGACAGATTTCCGGCTCCAGAGGGTCTTTTTTGAGATTTTTTTTATTTCTAAAAACCTCCAGGCATACTTGCTCAACCATGTAGAAATAACAATTCCACCTACATAAAGGAGTCTGCACAAAGAACAGTTTTTCAATTTATCCTAGTCTATATGAACACTCTACATTCTGATTATCTGGTTCACACTGAAAATGTCCACATTTTAGCAGAGAATGTAACAAAACATCGTAAGAGCAGATGAATACAAGCATCATAAATATACTGTAACAAATCAACAAAGCAAGCCTAACCAATAAAAATATCTATTTTCCAATTTTTTTAATAGAACTTTTCAATACTCTTAGTGAGGGTATGAATGTATTATTCCCATTGTGATATAATATGTGTTTAGGCAGTGAAAATGATGGGTGTACATGTGAAATGTGTCCATAGGGTTACATTACATGATGGAGGCCAAAAGAATGTCATTGCCATTATATCTCAATATACTATGAAAATTATATAGAATATCATCATAGACTACGCTATTCCGTGCAAAAAATCCATAACTCAAAGTGTACATTAAAGGTGATTTTCAGGTTTAACTTTTTTTTTTATTTCATAAGTATCTTTGTGTAAAAAATAAGATAGACCTTATTTAAACCTTTGTCACTCAATCACTACCTCCCTGCTGCTGCCTGCAGTCATTGTTAGTAGACAGCACGTGACCGCTCCAGCCAATAATGAGGCACAGCAGTCATACAGATCTAGATGGCACAAAACCATTGAGCCCTGTGGTTGGTGTGAATTAAGTCACTGCTCCTGCATTGTCAACAAAGATCTCTAAGATTAGTGGGAAGACAATGATGGTATGGCAGAAGCTAACTAGAACCCTAAGACAGAGAGACAAAGAGAGAGAGTATGGTATATATACCTCAAAATAGGCAAAGAAATTGAACCATAGATGCATATTCCATGTGTGGATTGGATCTGTTGTTACCGACATCTTTGCTAATTTCATGCCAATAGCACCTTTAGGCCAAGGTCTCACTTGCGAGAAACTCGCATGAGTCTCGCACATCAATACCCGGCACTGCGGCCGGCACCGGAGTGTGCGGCTGCATGTATTTAATAATAATAATAATCTTTATTTTTATAGCGCCAACATATTCCGCAGCGCTTTACAGTTTAACAGTTTCAAAACACAAGTCATAAGTAGCAACGTTAACAATACAATAATTAAAGCAAAATAAGACGACCCTGCTCGTGAGAGCTTACAATCTACAATGAGGTGGGGGAGATACAAAGTACAGGTGTGTATATACAATGGTGTATTTACAATGATGGTCCAGCCATCTTGAGGGAGTGAGGGATGGATGGAGATAGTGAATGGGCTACACACTTACACATAGAATGACTTTGATTAGTGAATGTGATAGGCCGCTCTGAACAAATGTGTTTTGAGGGAGCGCCTGAAACCATGCATATTGTGGATAGTTCTAATTTCTTGGGGTAGAGCATTCCAGAGGATTGGTGCAGCACGGGAGAAGTCTTGGAGTCGGGAGTGGGAGGTACAGATTAGTGCAGAGGTTAGTCGAAAGTCGTTTGCAGAGCGCAGCAGTCGGTTAGGCCGATAGATAGATAGAAATGAGGGAGGAGATGTATGGGGGTGCTGCACCGTGGAGAGCTTTGTGGGTGAGAACAAGTACTTGTATTTCTATGCAGCTGAACATAGTCAGAGTGCCGGCGGCAGTGCCGAGTATTGAGGTGCGAGACTCGTGTGAGTTTCTCACAAGTGTGACCCCGGCCTTTGAAATAAATTACTTGGAAAATTGGTGTTGTGTTCATTACTTATTTCATCCGCTGTATAGGGCTCAGATGGGGCAACCAGGCAAAATTTGCGAAAAGTGGTAATCAATAGTGCATGACCCCGATCTCAGCAAGCTAACAAAGCTATAAGATATACATTGACATAAGAAACAGTAAATGTGCAATTAGCAATAAGGATACTAAAAACTATTTTCTTTGTCTGGGGATATAGGGTTAGAGGTGACAAACATGAAGAAACATGTGTCAACTTACCCTAGTAATTAGCTAGTATTTAAGCAAGACACTGGCACAAAATATCTAATATAAAATATGTCCAAATAACGCAGCTATAAAATATCTAATGCTAAATAAGCAAACAGGAATCAATCACCAAATAATCCCTCAGTAAAAGAATGCATAACAACTTATCATTCTGACCTGTTTCCCCTCACAATATAGAGGTTCATCAGGGGAACGTCTGAGAGAAACAAGGCTAGAGGACATTCACGGTGGTCCCCTGGCGAACGTCTAGATTGTGAGAGGAAACATATGTCAGTATATAATTGACCGATGCTGTTACCTTGCGCAGATCGGGGTCATGCATCTATTGAATCCCTTTTTTCAGTAATTTTGCCTAGTTGCCCTGTCTGCGACTAACAATATATGTATATATATTAAAAAAAAATTTAAATTGAAGGTTTCATTGAATTTATAATAAAAGTAGACACCAGTAAGTACAGAATTTCAAACAAACACTTGTGTAAGAGTGGTGTACTATTGTGTTCCTACCACTGAAGACACCAATCGCACTGTGCTGTATATTATAATGTGAATAGTGTCATGCGGTTTTAGATATATTCTGCAATATATAATGTATAGAATGTGATAAGCACTATTAGTATAACAGGCATAGTGTGCAGCACAACTATAGTGAATATAAAGTATAAGATGTTGTATAATAGGTTAGGTTTTAGGACATGAGGTGACCATAGGATAAGATAGACTTTGGTAAACAGTAGTGATAAGCGAACGTGCTTGGGTAATATCTTACCTGATAATGGTCAGGTGTTAGCCGAGCATCTGGGAGTGCTCATATATTATGTTCTAGTCTCTGCGGCTGCATGATTTGAGGCTATTAGACAGACTGAACATATATGGGGATTGCATAGCAAAGAGGCAATCTCCTCATTTGTTCACACTCTCTAACAGACCCAAGTTATGCAACTGCAGAGACTAGAACATAATATACGAGCACTCCCAGATGTTCGGCTTACACCCGAGTGAGTTCGGATAATACGTTATCCAAGCACGTTTGCTTATCACTAGTAAGCAGTACAAAAGTAATATGTTAAGTGTATGCAAATGCTATGCATAATGTTTGTAAAGGTATACCTGTTAGCTACAAACAAATGGACATATTGTGATAATAAAGTAGTGGGCGCACACCTATCAATCAATAAGGTAAGAATATGCAAATGGGTGCAAAACCTGGTCTCCAGATAGGGAGAAAAAAGACGAGACCAATGATGGTATGCACAACCACAATGTAAAATAGAAAACCTTTATTGCACCACAAACATAACAAACCATTAAAACCATTTAAAAATATGGATACATAGCAATCAAACTACACCCCATAGTATGACAAAGCTGCTGAGTGCAGCGCTACGCGTGGGGTCTCTCCACACCCCCCTTTTCCTCTTATTGTGGACCCGCATCTATATGGCTTTATTATAAGCCTCTTTTTGAGCTACTATTGTGACTGGGATCATCCTTATCCTTTTCATGGCTATTATGCCTTTTTCATTTACCTGCATTAGATCGCCAGTTACCAGGTTGTATATTTATTTTCTCTTGTGAATGCAAGATTATCTTATTATCTGTTGATCTTTGTTGGTGTGCTTATATATTGGTTCATTTTATACAGATAATTGTTAGCACTTTGCTCATAATACTATAGGTTATCATCAGGGAACTTACATTTATAGCACTCCACATGCGGCCATACAACTTGGCATTATTGCTATAATGGCATATTTGTAATCATTGTCAGGACTTATCATTGATACTTTGTTTGCATACATGAATATCATTCTATTTGTATCTTGTCCTGATTTTTATATGTGCCTTATGCATTAGTTAGCTCAATTATCATTGTTATTGATGGTGGATTTTTCACTGATTTGATTCATACTAGGGGGTGTAGTTTGATTGCTATGTATCCATATTTTTTAAATAGTTTTAATGGTTTGTTATGTTTGCGGTGCAATAAAGGTTTTCTATTTTACATTGTGGTTGTGCATACCATCATTGGTCTCGTCTTTTTTCTCCCTATCTCACAAACAAATAGACAGACATAGTTAAAGGTTTGCGACTAGCTCATAATGGGAGGGGAAAGCCTCAGTAAAAAATGACTGCTTCCTGATAACAGATCAGAAAGGGCAGTACAGTAACCAAGGTCAAGTTCAAGTTGCAGTGGTCAAACATCTATAGTATGGGGCATTGGAAAGCCTTACTGGAATCCCTTGTGGACATTCCTGCAACGTCCAGAGCTCAAGGCTCAATACAGGCACTATGAAGAGTGCCTTATTCTCTGGCGTACAGGGAACGATGGACATGGAACCACATAAATGGAAGTAAAAGATCCCTGGAGCACTGCCGAATTGGAATGAAAATCCTTGGGGCTGACAGGAACAGTAAATATAGGGATAATCAAGAACGATCTGATAGTAATGCTGAAGATGTACTGTACTAAGGAAACAAGAACTAAGTGTTGTGCCCAATACTGCATGTTACAATATGAAGAACTTGAACCGTCCAGTAAACTTTGGCTTGTTGAAACTAACTGCATGTCCCCTGAGTTATATGCGGCGGCTTCTGAAGATGGATGCCTGTGGCCTACAAGGGAGTGTGATGCACCTCACACCTGATAGCATAGTTTTTTTTTTGTCCTGTGGTTCTACATATATTTTGTCCCCCTATTGATTTTTACTACTGTTTTTTTTTTTCTCAATGACAGAAGGTAAGTCTGACTCTCTTATTATTACTTAGAATATGCTTGTAAACTGAAAACAGATTCTCTTTAGCAAGTGAAATGTAAAATAATGCTAACAGTACAGCTATTGAAGTGACAAGATAGTCTGGCACTGATTTGGGTATTTCCCTCCGAATGATAAACCACAAGCTATGAGAGAATGGAGCAGGTTACTTTCTATTCTTATGGCATTTAGGCACCAAAAACTGAATTTTTCCACTGATCACCATGGACTGGATGCTAGTTAATATCTAGCTGAAGTTGAATATATCACAAAAAAATTACAGGGTCTATATATTTGACTGACATTGAGAGAATATGCACTGTATATAAACATCTATATCCATCATAAACACACCAATAAGTACACTTACGCTGAAATAGCGCTACAGTGGTGTGAAAAAGTGTTTGTCGCCTTCCTGATTTCCTATTCTTTTGCATGTTTGTCACACTTAAATGTTTAAGATCACCAAACAAATTTAAATAATAGACAAAGATAACATAAGTAAACACAAAATGCAGTTTTTAAATGAAGGTCTTTATTATTAAAGCGAACCGGTCATCGGGATTTTGCTAAGTAAACTACAGGGACTGTCAGTTTGTCGCCATAGCACTGATTAAAATGATACCAGGATTGATGAAATCCGTCTTGTGGTTGTTATTTAATCTGTATTTGCAGTTTTCAGTTAATGAAATTCTCATGCTTCGGGGTGGGGCTGTGTTATAATCTTTATGTGGTGCTCAGTAACCTGCCTCCTATTTTAAATACTGCACACACACAGTTCTATTGCGGTCTTAGGAAAAAAAATTTTTTTATCTACAGTAAAATGTCGCTGCGGAGGCGCATGCGCAGTAGCATCTTTTGTTTGCCAATAGATGCTACTGCGCATGCACTGCTGGTGGTTCCATTTTTTTGGAGGAAAAAAATTAATTACAGCAAAATGGCGCTCGCGGCCCTTGCGCAGTAGCATCTATCGATGATGGATGCTACTGTGCATGTGCCACTGGCAGAGCCATTTTGTAGGGAGAAAACATTTGACTGTAGCAAAAGGGTGCTGGCACCAGTGTTGCGCAGTAGCATCTATCGTTGATAGCTGATACTGCGCAATCTAAATTAATTACAGCAAAATGGTGCCGGCAGCCCTTGTGCAGTGGCATCTATCGATGCTACTGTGTATGCACCACAGCCATTTTGCTATAGCCAACTGTTTTTTCCAAGGATCACAATGTGAACTGTGCAAGCATAGTATTTAACCCCTTAACGACTGAAGATATTTTCGTTTTTGTGTGTTGCTCCCCTTCTTGTTAGAGCCATATCTTTTTTAGTTTTTGGTCAAAATGGCCATGTGAGGGCTTGTTTTTTGCAGTACAAGTTGTACATTTGAACGACAGGATTGGTTTTAACATTATGTACTGGAAAATGGGAAAGAAATTGCAAATGTCATGAAATTCCAAAAAAAGTGCAATTCCACACTTGCTTTTTTTTTTTACCATGTTCACGAAATGCTAAAACTGACTTGCCATGATATTCTCCAGATCATTAAGAGTTCATAGTCATCAAGCATGTTTCGTTTTTTTTTTTATTTAAGTGGTGAAAAAAAATCCATACTTTGGTAAAAAAAAAAATGGCGCAATATTCCGAGACCTGTAGCGTCTTCATTTTCCAAGATTTGGGGCTGGGTGAGGACTGATTTTTTGCACACCGAGCTGACGTTTTTCTTGGTACTATTTTGGTGTAGATACGATCTTTTGATCACTCGTTAATGCATTTTATAGCAAAAAAATGTTATTCTGGCGTTTTGAATTTTTTTCTCATGCCGTTTAGCGATCAGGTTAATTCTTTTTTTATATTGATAGATTGGGCGATTCTGAACGCGGCGATGCAAAATATGTGTATGTTTGAATTTTTTAATTGTTTTATTTTGAAGGGGATGATTTGAACTTTTATATTTTTTTATTTTTTTAAATATTTTTAAGAACTGTTTTTTAACTTTTTGCATGCTTCAATAGTCTCCATGGGAGACTAGAAGCTGTAGTTTTCTGATCGGCTCTGCTAAATACAGATGATGAACAGATCACCTTTATGTAGCATAAATGCTCACTTGCTATGAGTGTCGACCACCAGGTAGCGCTCATAGCAATCCAGCCATGATAACCATAGAGGGTCACCAATGGGCGGGATTTCCAGTGCGCTTATTGGAAGCACAAGTTAAATGCTGCTGTCAGAGATTGACAGTGGCATTTAACAGGTTAACAGCAGTGGGTGGATCGCAATTTCACTTGTGGCTGTTAGAGGCACATGTCAGCTGTTCAAAACAGCTGACATGTGCCAGGAAAGATGTGGGCTCAACACCGGAGCCCACATCAAAGAAAGGGATTCTGACGTGGGTGTACTATTACGCCCAACATTGGAAAGGGGTTAAAATTGGAGGCAGGTCAGTGAAGGTTCAGTATAATTTTAATAATTTAACAGCGCCAACCTGACAGTGCCTATAGTTTACTTACAAAAGTCCTGATGGCAGGTTCACTTTAAGGGAAAAAGTTATCCAAACCTGCAGGGCCCTGTGTGAAAAAGTGATTGCCTCCCACTTAAAACATAAATTAACTGTGATTTATCACATATATTGGAAGCTGAGTTAAAATTCCCTGGCCACACCTAGGCGTGATTACTGCCACACCTGTTCTCAATCAAGAAATCACTTGCATATGACCTGCCTGACAAAGTGAAGTAGACCAAAACATCCTCAAAAGCTAGACATCATGCTGCATTTCAAAGAAATTCTGGAACAAATTAAAAACAAAGTCATTGAGATCTATCAGTCTGGAAAAGGTTATCAAGCCATTTCTAAAGCTTTGGCACTCCAGCAACATGGAACAGTGGTGAACCTTCCCAGCAGTGGCCGGCAGACCAAAATGACCCCAAGAGTGCAGCGACAACTACTCCAAGAGGTCACAAATGACCGCACAACAACATCCAAAGAATTGCAGACCTCACTTGCCTCAGTTAAGGTCAGTGTTCATAACTCCATCATAAGTAAGAGACTGGGCAAATATGGCCTGCATGGCAGAGTTCCAAGACAAAAATCACTGCTGAGCAATAAGAACATAAAGGTTCGTTTTAGTTTTGCCAGAAAACATCTTCATGACCTCCAAGACTTTTGGGAGAATACTCTATGGACTGACAAGACAAAAGTTGAACTTTTGGCATTTGGAATGTGTATGTCCCATTATATCTGGCATAGAAGTAACACAGAGCATTTCAGAAACGTCATACCAACAGTAAAATATGGTGGTGGTAGTGTAATGGTTGTGGAGCTGTTTTGCTGCTTCAGAACATGAAAGACTTGCTGTGGTAAATGGAACCATGAATTCTGCTGTCTACCAAAAAATTCTGAAGGAGAATATCTGGTGTTATGTTTCGGTAACTGATGAGAAATAGCAAAAACAGTAATACACCAGAGAGGCTGGAACCTATTGGATTGCAGTAACCTGAACTAACCACACAACTAGAGGTAGCCGTGGAGCGTTCCTACGTTGATCCTAGATGCCTCATCACAGCCTGAGAGATAACTACACCTAAAGGCAGAAAGATGAAAGCTATCTGCCCCGGAGCAGATCCTCAAAGAAAATAGGAAGCCCCCAAACATGTAATGGCGGTTAGACAAGAAGAAAGCATGGACACAGACAGAAAATAGAGTGAGCAAATGCTGGGGCCCAATCTGTCTAGACAGAAAAGTACAGGAAAGAATTCTGACTGCAATCCAACAAAAACCCTAAAAAATACCAACACGTCTGATTGCCAAAAAACCTGAGATCACACGATCTCATCCACCTAAATCAGATCTTTGGTGTAACAAACGCTATTCAGCAAATAAAAAGTAACAAAGGAGAAAGCAAACGTTCAGACAAAGACGGCGCACAATTGCAGCGCCAGACCCCCAAAAGGGGACAGGCTGCAGTCCACTGCAAGCAGCAAACCAGCAATAAAAATCAAACAGAGGAAAAAAAACCAGCAAACTCTTATCTGAAGGAGAGCATGTTGTGAATGTGTTAGAAATGAATTCTGAGCAGAAGCTCCCTCTGGTGGTTACAAACAGTACTGAACCATTCAATGAAGATTGGCAATCAGGAGTTACAGACTGGTCTTATATAAGGGAGGTTCCCTCCCATCCTGGTTGCCGGTGATCAATTGTTCTTGTCTCAACTGTGGTTCCTGGTTCACTTGGAAGCTTGCTGAGTCTTGCCTGCATCTTCTGCTATCAGATAAGATATTTTCTGCTTTTATTTTTGTGCTTGCTTTTTGCATTGTTCCCTGCACTTCTGTGGAGGTCAGCCAGGTCCCCTCCGGGGGCTTGTGCTCCTCTCAGTTTATCTGAGCCACTGTTATTTGTTCATTTGCCTTTTCCAGTTTTTCTGTGGCTGCGGCTTAGTTTTGTGACACCAGAGAACTAATTTAGATGGTAGAGGTCGTGTGATCTCAGGTGTTTTTGCAATTAGTAGAGTTGGTATTTTTAGGGTTTTTTGGATTGCAGTAAGTGTCCTTCCTATCCTTTTCTGTCCAGGTAGATTGGGCCCCAACGTTTGCTCATACTATTTTCTGTCTGTTTCTGTATTTCCTCTTGTCTAACCGCCATTACATGTTTGGGGGCTTCCTATGTTCTTTGGTTATCTGCTCCAGGGCAGATAGCTTTCCTCTTTCTATCTTTAGGTGTAGTTAACCTCTCAGGCTGTGACGATGCGTCTAGGACCAATGTAGGTACGCTCCACGGCTGCCTTTAGTTGTGGTGGTTAGTCAGGGTACTGCAATACAGTAGATTCCAACCTCTCTGGTTTATTGCCGTTTTTGCCTGCTCTCCTCAGCTACCAAATCATAACAGTATCACCGGCCAAACTGAAAATTATATGGTACTCAACAGAAGGGAAAAAGAAAAAAGGAAGTTGTCAGAATTTTTTTTTCTCTGTTTGTTGCATTTTTTCCCTCTTTTTCTCTGGGTGCTGAGGAGGATTTTTTTTTCTCTCAATGGAGTTTGCACAGTTGTCTGGCCGTGTGGATCAGCTTGCCACTGAAGTTCGGAGTATTGCTACCTATCTTGCTAGGTTGCCGGTTGTGGAACCAAGGATCCCCATGCTAGATTTACTTTTGGGGGATTGAGCTAAATTTCTGAATTTCAAAAATAACTGTAAGTTGTTTTTTGCCTTAAAACCTAAGTCCTCAGGGAACGCAGCACAGCAGGTTCAAATTGTCATCTCTCTCCTGCGCGGCGATCCTCAGGATTGGGCTTTTTCCCTGACACCTGGGGACCCTGTTTTGAGTAATGTTGATGCATTTTTTCTGGCTCTGGGGTTATTGTACGATGAACCTAATGTCACTGATCAAGCTGAAAAAGCCTTGTTGGCATTAAATCAGGGGCTTGAGGACGTTGAGTTGTACTGTCAGAAATTCCAAAAGTGGGCAGTCCTGACCAAATGGAATGATGATGTTTTGGCAGCCCTTTTTCGGAAGGGTCTGTCAGAGAATGTAAAAGATGTTATGGTGGGTTTCCCTGCTCCCTCTGGTCTCAATGATCCTATGTCATTAGCGATTCAAATTGACAGACATTTGCGTGAGCGTAGAGGTATGCGTGGAATAGTGTTGCCTTGTGAACCAGCTTCTGAGTCCATGCAGTGTGATAGAGTGGCTTCTGGGGCACAGCTTCATGAGTTTCGAAAACGCAATGGGTTATGTTTCTACTGTGGTGACGCCTCTCATGCTATTTCAGTCTGCCCTAAGTGGGGAAGACGTTTTGCACGCTCAGTTGTCTTGCGTAGTGTTCAGACTAAATTTCTGTTGACTGTTACCCTGATTTGCTCCCTGTCCACATTTTCTGCTCAGGCTTTTGTTGATTCGGGAACAGCTATTAACCTGATGGATTTTGATTTTGCTAAACGTTGTGGGTTTCCTTTGATACCCCTACGGAATCTATTCCCTACTGGGGATTGATTCTACCCCTTTGGCTGGGAATAAACCCCAGTTCTCTACTCAGGTAATAATGAGGGTTGAACCTGATCATCAGGAGAGTTGCAAATTTTTAGTGCTGTATAATCTGCATGACATTATTGTACTGGGTTTCCCTTGGTTACAGTCTCATAATCCTGTTTTGGATTGGAAATCTGTGTCTGTGACCAGTTGGGGCTGCCAATGTGTTAATGCCAACACTCCTGTTTTTTCTGCCTCTCCCCAGGCTCAGGATGTTCCTGACTTTTTGACAGATTTTTCTGATGTGTTTAGCGAAAGTAAATCTGCATCCTTGCCCCCCCATAGGAGCTATGACTGCGCTATTGAATTAGTTCCTGGTAGTAAATTCCCTAAAGGTCGCCTTTTTAACTTGTCGGTACCTGAACATGATGCTATGCGGTCTTATATCAAGGAGTCATTGGAGAAGGGTCATATCAGACCATCCTCTTCACCCTTGGGTGCCGGTTTTTTCTTTGTGGCCAAAAAGGATGGTTCATTAAGGCCGTGTATTGATTATCGTCTCTTGAACAATATCACTGTGAAATATCAATATCCGTTACCCTTGATTTCTGACCTGTTTTCCAGGGTGAAAAGTGCTACTTGGTTTACCAAGCTTGACCTCAGGGGGGCGTATAACCTTATTCGCATTAAGCACGGGGATGAGTGGAAGACGGCGTTTAATACCCCAGAGGGGCATTTTGAGTACCTAGTGATGCCCTTTGGGCTCACTAATGCTCCTTCCGTCTTCCAGTCCGTCATGAATGACATTTTCAGGGATTTTGTGGTTAAATTTCTGATTGTTTATTTGGATGATATCTTGATTTTTTCCAATGACTGGACTCTCATGTGAAACATGTTCGGACTGTGTTCCAGATTTTGAGAGAGAATGCTCTGTATGTGAAGGGATCAAAGTGTCTTTTTGGCGTACAGAGGATCTCATTTCTGGGATTCATTTTGTCTCCGTCTGTTATTGAAATAGACCCGGCCAAGGTTCAGGCCATCTGTGATTGGGTCCAACCAACTTCATTAAAGGCTCTTCAGTAGTGTTGAGCGATACGATACCGCAAGTATCGGGTATCGGCCGATATTAGCTCTATCGGACTTTCGATACTTAGTTCCGATATTTTCGTCTTATCGGATACCGGAATCGGAATTGTCACTGTTACTGTCAGTGTCCGTCGGTCGGGTCTGTCAGGAGTCAGCGGCACTTACCTGGCAGAAGATCTCCGGCGGTCACGGGCTGGACTGCTTGATGGCCGCTATCATCTTTCCCCGGCGGTCACATGCAGTTTCTCGCGATAACTGCAGTGACTGCTGGGTAATCCCGGCCGTAAAGCAGTCAGTCCGATGACGTCACCGCCGGGGAAGCAGGTAATCAGCTGTGCTGCGTCGAGATGACAGGCTCTGCCTGTCATTGCGATGTAGCAGAGCTGGATCGTCGTGGGACTGTCGTTACTATGGACTGCGTCGGACAGGTGGTATACTGTTGGTTTGTTTTTTTTCTTTTTTACAGGAGATCGATGGCATCGCAGGAATGAGTGTATAATAAAATTAATGAAAACTGTGTTGTCTCTTTTATTTCATTAAAAGACTTTTTTCTTGCTGTGTCTTTTTTTTATACATTTAAAAACTTTGGGATTAATAATGGATCGGTGTCTTATTGACACCTCTCCATTATTAACCGGGCTTATTCTCACCGTGCAATCAACGGTGACATTAACCCCTTATTACCCCGCTTGCCACCGCTACAGGGCAGTGGGAAGAGCCGGGTAAAGTGCCACAATTGGCACATCTTTTGATGCGCCAAATGTGGGGCTGCTGTAGCCTGGTATTATCAGGCTGTTGAGGGCCAAAATCCATGGCCTTGACAGTCTTTTAATACCAGGCCGCAGCAGTCTGCATTTTACTTGGCTGGTTAACAAAAATAGGGGACCCCTACGCCGTTTTTTTTTCGAGGGGATCCCCTATTTTTGTTAACCAGCCAAGCTAAGCAGACTGATGTGGCCTGGTATTATCAGGCTGGCAAGGTCCATGGATATTGGATCCTTACCAGCCTGAAAAACCAGGCCTCAGCAGTCTGCTTCATCTGGCTGGTTAACAAAAATAGGGGGGACCCCACGCCAAATTTTTTTCGAGGGGATCCCCTATTTTTGTTAACCAGCCAAGATATGCAGACTGCTGTGGCCTGGTATTATCAGGCTGGCAAGCAGGGTCGGACTGAGGCACCGGGACACTGGAGAAACCTACTGTGGGCCCCAGCTCCTGCGTGGTGGGCCCTGATTTGAAAGGATAGGTCGCGGGGCAGAGGGGGCGGTGGCCCCAGGGCCCGTGCTCTGAGGGGGCCCACCCGGAGCTACGATACAGTTACATTCTGCGGCAGAGCAGGGAGAATCGCTCTCCCTGCTCTGCCGCCCGGAAGCTATGGGCCTGAACAGGCGTTGGGGGGGCCCGGTGCCAGCAGTGGGCCCCCCACCCGTCATCGGAGGGTCAGCTGTATCGGCATCCAGCCGATAAAGCTGACCGCATGGAGAGAGAAGGAGCGAGCACTCCTACTCTCCCATAATCCCCCTCTCAGCGTATGACAGCGGGCGCAATAACATCACCTGCCGGCGCCCGCTGTCAGACGCTGAGAGGGAGAACAGTGAGCAGCACAGGAGCCGGGAGGTGAGTTTTTTTTTTATTTTTTTTTAATGGGGGTGCAGTCGAGTCCTGGCTGGAGAAGTCGTCATGTCGGTGTGGGCCAGATGGAAAAGACATGAAAAGTGAACAATTCCATTAGAAAGAACATCAGCGGTAAGTCATTATCTGTACCTGTGCTGTAATCTATTATATGTTCTGTAGGACTGGTATTATTTAACACAGACCATATGGCGGTAATATCAATATTGGTCTTTTTATATATAGATTATTTTGGCCAACAGCGCGGTCATTTGCTGAGGTTCTCTGATGATGGGCCCACTCAGAAGTTTTGCCCCCACTAAACCAAAACCCTAGCTACGCCTATGGCTCTCTCTCTAGTCTTTCTTTCTCGCTCTCTGTTCTTTCCTTTTCGCTCTCTGTTCTTTTTTCTCTCTGTTCTTTCTTTCTCTCTTTTCTTTCTTTCCTCTCTTTCTTTCTCTGTTTGTTCTTTCTCTCTCGCTGCTCTTTCTTTCTTTTCCTCAGTACCAGCCACTGTGCCCTCATTACCAGTCAGTGTGATCAGCAGTGCTAAATGGTTACGCTTGGGGCGAGGATATGGGTGTGATTAGCTGTGAAATGGGTGTTGTCGGGGCGTGGCCTAAAATTTTCAGCGGCGCCCAACACGCGCCGCAGCCTTTAATCCTCTTTCCTGTCTTCCAAATTTGGGAGGTATGCTGTATGACCTCCCTACAACTTCTGGCCATGCTCCTGATGAGCGCGACGGATGGTCTCATGAGGGATCTCCTCCCACACCTGGACTAAAGCATCCACCAACTCCTGGACAGTCTGTGGTGCAACGTGGCATGGCCTAAAATTTTCTGCAGCATGCACAGCGTGCCACAGCCTTTGTCCCTCTTTCCCTTATTCAAAGGTTGGGAAGTATGATGTTGGGCCGCAAGAATATATTTTCTCTGGTGGGCCCAAGGTACTCCAGTCCGACGCTGCTGGCAAGGTCCATGTATGTTGGCTCCTCAATAGCCTTAAATACCATGCCTCAGCAGCAGGGGCGTACATATAAATCATGGGGCCCCATAGCAAAAGTCTGAATGTTCCCCACCCCCCCAAAAAAAAAACCCAGAGGCATTGTAAATGTAAAGTGCCAGCACAGTGAGGGAAGTTGAGTCGCACAGAGACAGGGGTTTTGGGGGTACTCGGCACCGATCACGTCGACTTCTATGGGGGATGTCACGAGTAGCACAGCTCGGTCCGTGACCTGGGCGATCACTGGAATGTGGGATATTTCCAGGGGATGATAGAATGTTCGTGTAGTTTGTCGTGACGCCACCTGTAGTACCTGGTCAGGGTGTCCAGCGCTGCTGTGCAGGTCCTCTGGAAGGGATGGTGTAGTGCAGGTAGGTGAAAAGTCTTCTACAGGTAACACGCTATCCTTCCAGGGCAGATAGATGTGAGATAGAGCAATGGTGCAAAGTGATGTAGCAGAGTGGACTATGCGACGTAGTAAGAAAGCAGGAAACACTTCAAGTTAAACGTTGCATAATAAAATTTTTAATAATAACATTACAAAAGTGCAAATAGCATTAGTGCCGAAGTTCGTGGAGACTTCTTAGGACTACCCCCACCGGGGTAACTTCACAGTGTCCTTTACTTGTGCTTGTGGAGGACCCGCTCCAAACCTCGAACTGTGGTCTTGGGTGGGCTGCAAGACTTTCCTTGAGCAGACCTCACTTTCGGCCACACCAAACGGGTTTTTAGTTTCTGAGGTAGTTGAAAATAGTGCTCAGTTAAGTTTTTTGTAAAACCAAGATGGAGCACCGAAGTGCCAACTATTTACAGAAAAGTTTGTGAGCCAGTACAGTTCATGGCTTCAAAGTTCAACATTTTGATTACAGTGAAACACCATTACCCAACCTGGGTATATTAAGGCAACAATAAACTTGTTCTTCTGAACATTCACCCGTCCGGGTACATCAAACCATTACCCAACCTGGGTATATTAAGGCAACAATAAACTTCTTTTTATGAACATTCACCCGTCCGGGTACATCAATAATTTAACTATTTACATACAGAGACCCTGTCCGGGTTATTTAGACTTCTTTGGCTGGCCTCTTACAGGTACCACCTGGTACTGTTCTGGAGCTTGCCAAACATCCGTGACAGGAGGGTCCACCCAGACCTGATGACGTCGTGTGGCCTGTACAGTGACGTCGTGACCCGCTATCTGGGTCTGTGTGGCCACCTCTTTCGTCTCCCTCCGGGTCTGGACCCCTATGTCCCGGACTGAACGAACCCCAGGGGGCCTAACAGGCCCCGGGTACGGGCCAGCTATCATTATCATGTCCATAGCTGGGGCTGCTGAGGAGACCACTGAGGGAGGCTGGGGAGATTTACGGCGTGGGGTGGGCACTTGTGCAGAGGCCTGGTTGGGGGAGGCTGAAGGCTCGTAGGGTCTGTCAGTTTCCTGACACTCTGGGGAGTAGGGGTCGCACCTGGTAACATTTAGGGCGTACCATCCAATGTAACCCCAGTGTCGGGTGTAAGTCACCAAGTCTCCTGGCAACAGGTCCCTCCCCGGGTGTCCTTCTGGGAGGTGAGCCTCCACGACCCGCCGGGTTACAAAAACTTCTAAATAAAGTCCAGGCTCCTGGATGAAGCCCTAACACCTTTTAACTTAAAGTTCCGTACTGCACCCTTACGCCGCGGCTCCCTCACTGTACTTTTATCCTTTCTCATACGTGCCTTCTCTGCCATGTCCTTCTCCAGGTGACATTGCCGAAGCTTTTGGGATTCTCGCTGCTCCCTTTGTCGCTCTGCTTCCCGCTCCCGACGTCTCCACTCTTCCTCCTGACGCCGGTTGTAATTCTCCTCCACCAGCAGCTCCATGTCTCCACCATCAAACGCCAGCTTACGATGTACGGTTTGCGGCAGCTCTCCTGGCGCCCGCCAGTCCTGGCGGCGCTCACCTGTGGCGGAAGCAGCCGGCTCTGGAACAGATGACGGTCGGGGCTCCGGTACAGGCAGGTAGAGCTCTGGTGCATGCGCGGCCTCCTCCATGAGGACGGGTGTCGCCTTCTTCGCCTCAGCGACGGGGGCAGACAGCGGGATCTGGGGTGCTGGTGCGGCGTTTTCTGCAGGAACAGGTGCCTCCACTGTGATACTGGCAACCGGTTCAGATTGCAAGGGCTGGGATGCCCGCACGGCCTCCTGTACTGGAACGGGTGCCTCCACTGAGATACTGGCAACCGGTTCAGATTGCAAGGGCTGGGATGCCCGCACGGCCTCCTCTACTGGAACGGGTGCCTCACCTTCCGGTACAGACACTTCAGGGGGTAAGAGGGATTGGCGCCGCTCCAATTGTAGTTTTAGGGCCCGCCAGCTCGCTTCCATCCTGGCGACCTCCTCCCGGTGCCGGGCCAGGTCTCTCAGGGTATCCTCCGCTTCTTCCAGCGTAGGAGGGTTTCCAGGCCGGGTGCCAAACGGTGGCTCCGTGGCGATCGGGTCGCTTCCGTGGGGGGAGAGCTCTGACTCCTCCATCCCTTCCCACTTCTGCTCACGTCCATTCGCCATCTCTGCCAAAATCACATGTGTCATTAGCATCAGGAGAGGCGACATCTTTTGTAGGGAGGCGGGACCTTCGCGTTCGTTTCCGCCCACTGAGGAGGATGAGGAGGCAGAACTCCAGAGCTGTGGGGCACGATCTTACATTGCAGTAACATTTAGAGTGTGCGGACATCGTTTTCGCGCCACGGAGTGAGTGTACGCCCACGAGAGCACGCCCTTATTCTTCACCTGTGCCTCGTGGCGCAGATATGACGGAAAAATGGCAAATACAGTCTATGATGATTTTTGCAATTCTCAAGCAAAAAAACAGTTCAATTAAGGCACACAGGACTCGCTTATAGCGAGCTTCTGAATCCTGTTCGTGACGCCAAAGTTGAGTCGCACAGAGCCACAGGTTTTGGGGGTACTCGGCACCAAGCCCGTCGACTTCTATGGGGGATGTGACGGGTAGCACAGCTATGTCCGTGCCCTGGTCGCTCACTGGAATGTGGGATATTTCTAGGGGATGATAGAATGTTTGTGTAGTTTGTCGTGACGCCACCTGTAGTACCTGGTCAGGGTGACCAGCGCTGCTGTGCAGGTCCTCTGGCAGGGATGGTGTAGTGCAGCTAGGTGATAAGTCTTGTACAGGTAAGACGGTATCCTTCCAGGGCAGATAGATGTGAGATAGAGCAATGGTGCAGAGTGATGTAGCAGAGTGGAGTATGCGACGTAGTAAGAAAGCAGGAAAGAAAACAATTCTTACTACAAAGACATGCAGCATAAGGCTGCCTCAACCCCTCCCATCCAACTAGCTACACCCTGTTCTAACCAGCCTGAGCTAGACCATCCCATTGGGTCCGCCTACACTCAGCTGGCATAGTGTACTGTTGAATGCAGTGGTTGGAGTCAATGGGGTGTTTCCTCCTTACCTGAGAGTAAGTTGTCACACCGCTGGGTGCGATGCAACATCTCTGTGGCGACTGGACCCTCGGGTGCTTCTGTCTTTTCACAAATGCCGGCTTTACCCGGCAATTGAATCAGAGGCTATTTTACTATGTAGAAGTGAATAAACTATAAATATATGTATATATATATGTCACAATGACATGTATATATATATATATATGTATTCTAAGTGTGTATATTTTGTGTTTACAAGGAAAGAAAGTGTTTTTTTAGTTGCGATATTTTGTTCCTATAGACTTACATGGGACTTCCGGTATCGGAATCGGATATCGCCGATATTTAGTGATATCGGCGATACCATTCCGATCCGATATTTTTAGATATCGAGCAGTATCGCTCAACACTACTCTTCAGAGATTCTTGGGTTTTGCCAATTTTTATCGTAAATTTATTGGTAATTTCTCTGTTAATGTTAAACCATTGACTGATTTGACCAAAAAGGGTTCTGATGTGTTGAATTGGCCTCCTGAGGCAGTCTCTGCGTTTCAGGAACTTAAGCAGAGATTCACTTCTGCTCCTGTTCTACGGCAGACTGATGTTTCTCTGCCATTTCAGGTGGAGGTTGATGCCTCTGAAATTGGGGCAGGTGCCGTTTTGTCCCAAAGAGATCCAGAGACCTCTAAAAGTAACCCTTGTGCCTTTTTCTCTCGAAAATTTTCTCCAACTGAACGTAATTATGACGTGGGAAATCGGGAGTTATTGGCCATGAAGTGGGCTTTTGAAGAGTGGAGACATTGGCTGGAGGGAACCAAACATCAGGTGGTGGTCCTCACGGATCATAAGAATCTGGTTTATCTGTAATCAGCCAAGCGACTTAATCCTAGACAGGCCAGGTGGGCCTTGTTTTTCACACAATTTAATTTTGTGGTTTCCTTTCTTTCTGGCACTAAGAATGTTAAGGCGGATGCCCTCTCGAGGAGTTTCCTTGCGGACTCTCCTGAGTTATCTGATCCTGCTGTTATTTTGAAAGAGGGTGTAGTTTCTTTCCACCATCTCGCCCAATTTGAGACTGGCTCTGGAAGGGTGTCAGGAGGATAAACCCGAGCGCTGCCCTATTGGGAAATTGTTTGTCCCAGACCGGCGGAAAAAGAGTGTGATGTCTGAGATTCATTGTTCCGCGTTGGCCGGTCATCCCGGAATTTTTGGTACCAGAGACTTGGTTAGTCTGTCCTTTTGGTGGCCTACTTTGTCTCGTGACGTCAGAGAATTTGTGCAGTCCTGCGGGACTTGCTCTCGCTCCAAGCCTTGCTCTCGCTCTAGTGGTTTGTTGATGCCATTGCCTGTGCCCAAGAGACCATGGACCCATATCTCTATGGATTTCATTTCCGACCTCACAGTTTCTCAGAGAATCACCGTTATCTGGGTGATTTGTGATAGGTTTTCCAAAATGATACATCTTGTGCCATTACCTAAGTTGCCTTCCTCCTCCGAGTTGGTGCCTTTGTTCCTTCAGCACGTGGTTCGGTTACATGGCATTCCTGAGAACATTGTGTCTGACAGAGGAGTCCAGTTTGTTTCCAGATTTTGGAGGACTTTTTGTTCTAAACTTGGTGTTCAATTGTCTTTCTCCTCGGCTTTTCATCCTCAGACCAATGGACAAACTGAGAGAACAAACCAGACATTGGAGACTTATCTGAGATGCTTTGTGTCTGCTGATCAATATGACTGGGTCTCTTTTTTGCCTTTGGCTGAGTTTGTTCTTAATAACAGGGCTAGCTCTGCCACTTTGATGTCTCCATTTTTCTGCAATTTTGGGTTTCACCCTCGATTTTCTTCGGGACAGACGGAGGCTTCTATCTGTCCAGGTGTTGACTCTGTTGTGGAGCGTATGCAGCAAATTTGGGACCAGGTAGTGGAGAGGTTGTTCCTCTCTCAGGAGAGGGCCCAGCGGTTTGCCAACCGGCATAGGACTGATTGTCCTCGGTTTGAAGTGGGGGACTTGGTCTGGTTGTCCTCAAGAAATATCCCTATGAGAGTTGCATCTCCTAAGTTTAAGCCTAGGTTCATTGGACCTTATAAGATCTTGGAGATTCTTCATCCTGTTTCCTTTTGTTTACTTCTTCCAGGGACATTTAAGATCCATAACGTGTTCCACAAGTCTTTATTGAAGAGGTTTGTCGAGCCAGTAGTTCCTATGGCTGTGCCTCCTGACCCTGTTTTGGTTGAGGGCAATCTGGAGTATGTGGTTGAGAAAATATTGGATTCTCATTTTTCTAGATGGAAACTCCAGTATTTGGTTAAGTGGAGAGGTTATGGTCAGGAGGACAATTCTTGGATGTTTGCTTCGGACATTCATGCTAGGAGACTGATCCGTGCGTATCACAGAGCTCATCCTGACCGACCTGGTTGCCCAAATGAGGGTTCAGTGACCCCTCCTCAAGGGGGGGGTACTGTTGTGAATGTGTTAGAAATGAATTCTGAGCAGAAGCTCCCTCTGGTGGTTACAAACAGTACTGAACCATTCAATGAAGATTGGCAATCAGGAGTTACAGACTGGTCTTATATAAGGGAGGTTCCCTCTCATCATGGTTGCCGGTGATCAATTGTTCTTGTCTCAACTGTGGTTCCTGGTTCACTTGGAAGCTTGCTGAGTCTTGCCTGCATCTTCTGCTATCAGATAAGATATTTTCTGCTTTTATTTTTGTGCTTGCTTTTTGCATTGTTCCCTGCACTTCTGTGGAGGTCAGCCAGGTCCCCTCCGGGGGCTTGTGCTCCTCTCAGTTTATCTGAGCCACTATTATTTGTTCATTTGCCTTTTCCAGTTTTTTCAGTGGCTGCGGCTTAGTTTTGTGACACCAGAGAACTAATTTAGGTGGTAGAGGTCGTGTGATCTCAGGTGTTTTTGCAATTAGTAGAGTTGGTATTTTTTAGGGTTTTTGGATTGCAGTAAGTGTCCTTCCTATCCTTTTCTGTCCAGGTAGATTGGGCCCCAACGTTTGCTCATACTATTTTCTGTCTGTGTCTGTATTTCCTCTTGTCTAACCGCCATTACATGTTTGGGGGCTTCCTATGTTCTTTGGGGATCTGCTCTAGGGCAGATAGCTTTCCTCTTTCTATCTTTAGGTGTAGTTAACCTCTCAGGCTGTGACGAGGCGTCTAGGACCAACGTAGGTACGCTCCACGGCTGCCTTTAGTTGTGGTGGTTAGTCAGGGTACTGCAATCCAGTAGATTCCAACCTCTCTGGTGTATTGCCGTTTTTGCCTGCTCTCCTCAGCTACCAAATCATAACAGAGCAGGAACCTAGCAGTGCTTCAAGCAAGACCAGAAGGAACAATTGATAACTGGCAAGGCTGCTGGGAACTCAGGCCACTTATATCCTACCATTCAGCGCCAGCTGAAGGCCATTCAGTAATCAGTTCATTACACTCAGCAACCACCGGAGGGAGCCCCAGCTCAGAAGCCGCATCCAGCATATTCACAACAGTACACCCTCCTTGAGGAGGGGTCACCGAACCCTCACCTGCGCAACCAGGCCTATCAGGATGGGCTCGATGATAGGCACGGATAAGTCTCCCAGCATGAATGTCCGAAGCAAACACCCAAGAATTGTCCTCCTAACCATAACCTCTCCACTTAACTAAATACTGGAGTTTCCGTCTAGCAAAACGAGAATCCAATATCTTCTCAACCACATACTTCAAATTGCCCTCAACCAAAACAGGGTCGGGAGGTGCAGCCATAGGAACCACTGCTTCGACAAACCTCTTCAATAAGTGCTTGTGGAACACGTTATGGATCTTAAATGTCCCTGGAAGAAGCAAACGGAAGGAAACCGGATTAATAATTTCCATGATCTTATAAGGTCTAATGAACCTTGTCTTAAATTTTGGAGATGCAACCTTCATAGGGATATTCCTTGAGGACAACCAAACCAAGTCCCCCACTTTAAAACAAGGACCATCAGTACTATGCCAGTTGGCAAACCGCTGGGCCTTCTCCTGAGAGAGAGAGACAACCTCTTCACCACCTGGTCCCAAATCTGCTGCATACGCTGCACATTGGAGTCAACCCCGGGACAGACAGAAGCCTCCGCCTGTCCTGAAGAAAATCGAGGGTGAAACCCGGAATTGCAAAAAAATGGAGACATCAAGGTGGCAGAGCTAGCCCTATTATTAAGAGCAAACTCAGCCAAAGGCAAAAAAGAGACCCAGTCATCTTGATCAGCAGACACAAAACATCTCAAATAAGTCTCCAAGGTCTGGTTTGTTCTCTCGGTTTGTCCATTGGTCTGAGGGTGAAATGCAGAGGAGAAAGACAACTGAACACCAAGTTTAGAACAAAATATCCTCCAAAATCTGGAAACAATCTGGACTCCTCTGTCAGACACAATGTTCTCCGGAATGCCATGCAACCGAACCACATGTTGAAAGAACAAAGGCACCAACTCGGAGGAGGAAGGCAACTTAGGCAATGGCACCAGATGTATCATCTTGGAAAACCTATCACAGATTACCCAGATAATGGTCATTCTCTGAGAGACAGGAAGGTCAGAAATAAAATCCATAGAAATATGGGTTCATGGCCTCTTGGGTACAGGTTATGGCATTAACAAACCACTAGAACTAGAGCAAGGCTTGGAACAAGAGCAAGTCCCACAGGACTGCACAAAGTCCCTGACATCACGAGACAAGGTAGGCCACCAAAAGGAGTGACTCACCAAGTCTCTGGTACCAAAAATCCCGGGATGACCCGCCAACACGGAACAATGGATCTCAGACATCACACTCTTCTTCCACTGGTCTGGAACAAACAATTTCCCAACAGGGCAGCGCTCAGGTTTATCCTCCTGACACCCTTCCAGAGCCAGTCTCAAATTGGGCGAGATGGCGGAAAGAACTACACCCTTTTTCAAAATAACAGCAGGATCAGATAACTCAGGAGAATCTGTAAAGAAACTCCTCGAGAGGGCATCCGCCTTGACATTCTTAGTGCCAGGAAGAAAAGAAACCACAAAATCAAAACGTGTGAAAAACAAGGCCCACCTGGCCTGTCTAGGATTAAGTCGCTTGGCTGATTCGAGATAAATCAGGTTCTTATGGTCAGTGAGGACCACCACCTGATGTTTGGCTCCTTCCAGCCAATGTCTCCACTCTTCAAAGGCCCACTTCATGGCCAATAACTCCCGATTACCCACATCATAATTACGTTCAGTTGGAGAAAATTTTCGAGAGAAAAAGGCACAAGGGTTACTCTTAGAGGTCTCTGGATCCCTTTGGGACAAAACGGCACCTGCCCCAATCTCAGAGGCATCAACCTCCACCTGAAACGGTAGAGAAACATCAGGCTGCTGTAGAACAGGAGCAGAAATGAATCTCTGCTTAAGTTCCTGAAACGCAGAAACTGCCTCAGGAGGCCAATTCACCACATCTGAACCCTTTTTGGTCAAATCAGTCAATGGTTTAACAATACCAGAGAAATTACCAATAAATTTACGATAAAAATTGTTAAAACCCAAAAATCTCTGAAGAGCCTTCAATGAGGTAGGTTAAACCCAATCACAGATGGCCTGAACCTTGACCGGGTCCATTTCAATAACAGACGGAGACAAAAGGAATCCCAGAAATTAGATCTTCTGTACGCCAAAAAGACACTTTGATCCCTTCACATACAGTGCATTCTCTCTAAAAATCTGGAACACAGTGCGAACATGTTTCACATGAGAGTCCCAGTCATTGGAAAAAATCAAGATATCCAAATAAACAATCAGAAATTTATCCACAAAATCAATGAAAATATCATTCATGAAGGATTGGAAGACGGAAGGGGCATTAGTGTGCCCAAAATGCATCACTAGGTACTCAAAATGCCCCTCTGGGGTACTAAACGCCATCTTCCATTCATCCCCGTGTTGTGAATGTGCTAAAATTGTTTCTGAGCAGAGGCTCCCTCTGGTGGTTACTGACAATACTGAACCTTTTAGCGAGGAGTGGCAATCTGGGATCACGGATTGGTCTGATATAAGGGAGGTTCTCTCCCATGATGGTTGCCGGTGATCAATTGTTCTTGTCTCAATTGTGGTTCCTGGTTCATTTGGAAGCTTGCTGAGTCTTGCCTGCATCTTCTGGTATCAGATAAGATATTTTCTGCTTTTACTTTTGTGCTTGCTTCTTTGCATTGTTCCCTGCACTTCTGTGGACATCAGCCAGGTCCCCTCCGGGGGGCTTGTGCTCCTCTCAGTTTATCTGGAGCCACTGATGTTTGTTCATTTGCTTTTTCCTGTTTTTTCAGTAGCTGCGGCTTAGTTTTGTTACACCAGAGAACTGATTTAGGTGGTAGAGGTCGTGTGATCTCAGGTGTTTTTGCAATCAGTAGTGTTGGTTTAATTTAGGGTTTTTTTGGATTGCAGTGAGTATCCTTTCCTGTACTTTTCTGTCTAGACAGATTGGGCCCCAGCGTTTGCTCATTCTATTTTCTGTCTGTGTCCGTGCTTCCTCTTGTCTAACCACCATTACATGTTTGGGGGCTTCCTATTTTCTTTGGGGATCTGCTCTGGGGCAGATAGCTTTCATCTTTCTGCCTTTAGGTGTAGTTATCTCTCAGGCTGTGACGAGGCGTCTAGGATCAACGTAGGAACGCTCCATGGCTACCTCTAGTTGTGTCGTTAGTTCAGGTTACTGCAATCCAATAGGTTCCAGCCTCTCTGGTGTATTGCCGTTTTTGCTTACTCTCCTCATCTACCAAAACATAACACCCGTGCTTAATGCGAATAAGGATATACGCCCCCTGAGGTCAAGCTTGGTAAACCAACTAGCACTTTTCACTCTGGAAAATAGGTCAGAAATCAAAGGTAACGGATATTGATATTTAACAGTGATCTTATTCAGGAGTCGATAATCAATACACGGACTCAATGAACAATCCTTTTTGGCCACAAAGAAAAAAACGGCGCCCAAGGGTGAAGAGGATGGTCTGATATGACCCTTCTCCAATGACTCCTTGATATAAGATCGCATAGCATCGTGTTCAGGTACAGATAAATTAAAAAGGCGACCTTTAGGAAATTTACCACCAGGCACTAATTCAATAGCGCAATCATAGCTCCTGTGAGGGGGCAAGGATGCAGATTTACTTTCACTAAACACATCAGAAAAATCAGTCGAAAAGTCAGGGACATCCTGAGACTGGGGAGAGGCAGAAAAAACAGAAGCGTCAGTATTAACACATTGGCAGCCCCAACTGGTCACAGACACAGATTTCCAATCCAAAACAGGATTATGAGACTGTAACCAAGGGAAACCTAGTACAATAATGTCATGCAGATTATGCAGCACCAGAAATTTGCAACTCTCCTGTAGATCAGGTTCAACCCTCATTATCACCTGAGTAGAAAACTGGGTTTATTCTCCGCCAAAGGGGTAGAATCAATGCCCAATAGGGGAATAGACTTCCGCAGGGGTACCATGGAAACCCACAACGTTTGGCAAAGTCAAAATCCATCAGGTTAATAGCTGCTCCTGAATCAACAAAAGCCTGAGCACAAAATGTGGACAGGGAGCAAATCAGGGTAACAGTCAACAGAAATTTAGTCTGAACACTACCCAAGACAACTGAGCGTGCAAAACGTCTTCTCCACTTAGGCAGACAGAAATAGCATGGGAAGCGTCACCACAGTAGAAACATAAACCATTGCACTTACGAAACTCATGACGCTGAGCCCCAGAAGTCACTCCATCACACTGCATGGGCTCAGAAGCTGGCTCACAAGGCAACACTATCTCACGCATACCTCTGCGCTCATGCAAACGTCTGTCAATTTGAATAGCCAAAGACATAGAATCATTGAGACCAGAGGGAACAGGGAATCCCACCATAACGTCATTTACTTTTTCTGACAGACCCTTTCGAAAAAGGGCTGCCAAAGCATTATCATTCCATTTGGTCAGGACTGCCCACTTTCAAAATTTCTGACAGTACAACTCAGTGTCTTCAAAACCCTGATTTAATGCCAACAAGATCTTTTCAGCTTGATCAGTGACATTAGGTTCATCGTACAATAACCCCAGAGCCTGAAAAAATACATCAATATCATTAAAACAGGATCCCCAGGTGTCAGGGGAAAAGCCCAATCCTGAGGGTCGCCGCGCAGCAGAGAGATGACAATTTGAACCTGCTGTGCCGCGTTACCTGAGGACTTAGGCTTTAAGGCAAAAAACAACTTACAGTTATTTTGAAATTCAGAAATTTAGATCGATCCCCCAAAAACAAATCTGGCATGGGGATCCTTGGTTCCACAACTGGCAACCTAGCAAGATAGGTAGCAATACTCCGAACCTCGGTAGCAAGCTGATCCACACGACCAGACAACTGTGCAAACTCCATTGAGAGAAAAAAAAATAAAAATCCTCCTCAGCACCCAGAGAAAAGAGGGGAAAAAAAAATATGCAACAAACAGAGTTTCCTTATTACTATTTACCCCTTCTGTGAGTACCATACAATTTTTAGTTTTTTTAGGGCCGGTTATACTGTTATGTTTCGGTAACTGAGGAGAAATAGCAAAAACAGTAATACACCAGAGAGGCTTTAATCTATTGGATTGCAGTAACCTGAACTAACCACACAACTAGAGGTAGCCGTGGAGTGTTCCTACGTTGATCCTAGACGCCTCGTCACAGCCTGAGAGATAACTACACCTAAAGGCAGAAAGATGAAAGCTATCTGCCCCGGAGCAGATCCCCAAAGAAAATAGGAAGCCCCCAAACATGTAATGGCGGTTAGACAAGAAGAAAGCACGGACACAAACAGAAAATGGAATGAGCAAACGCTGGGGCCCAATCTGTCTAGACAGAAAAGTACAGGAAAGAATTCGGACTGCAATCCAACAAAAACCCTAAAAAATACCAACACTTCTAATTGCCAAAAAACCTGAGATCACACGATCTCATCCACTTAAATCAGATCTCTGGTGTAACAAACGCTATTCAGCAAATAAAAAGTTACAAAGGAGCAAGCAAAAGTGCAGACAAAAAAGGAGCACAATTGCAGCGCCAGACGCCCAAAAGGGGACAGGCTGCAGTCCACTGCAAGCAGCAAACCAGCAATGAAAATCAAACAGAGGAAAAAAAAACAGCAAACACTTATCTGAAGGAGAGCAGGAACCTAGCAGTGCTTCAAGCAAGACCAGAAGGAACAATTGATAACCGGCAAGGCTGCTGGGAACTCAGGCCACTTATATCCTACCATTCAGCGCCAGCTGAAGGCCATTCAGTAATCAGTTCATTACCCTCAGCAACCACCGGAGGGAGCCTCAGCTCAGAAGCCGCATCCAGCATATTCACAACAATCTGGCCATTTATTCGTGACATCAAGCTGTAACGCACTTGATTTATGCAGCAGAATCATCCAAAACACACCAGCAAGTCAAAGTCCACCTTTAAGTGGCTATTGAAAAATAAAATAAAAACTTTGGAGTGGCCTAGTCAAAGTCTTGACCTTAATTCAATTGAGGTGCTGTGGCATGACCATAAAAAGGTGGATAATTCTCAGAAACCCTTCAATGTGGCTGAATTACAACAATTCTGCAAAGATGAGTGGGCCAAAATTGCTAAAGGATGTTGTAAAATACTCATTGCGAGCTATTGAAAATGCTTGATTGCAGTTGTTGCTGCTAAGGGTGGCCCAACCAGTTATTAGGTTTAGGGGACAATCACTTTTTCACACAGGGCCCAGTAGATTTTTTTCTCTTAATAATGTAGACTTTCATTAAAAAACTGCATTTTGTGTCTACATGTGTTATCTTTGTCTAATATTTGAATTTGTTTGGTGATCTGAAACATTTAAGTGTGACAAACATGCAAAAGAATAGGAAATCAGGAACCATGCAAGCACTTTTTCATATGATTGTACAGTGGGGAAATATGTACTTGAACCCTTGCTGATTTTGTAAGTCTGCCCACTGAGGAAAACATGAACAGTCTATAATTTTAAGGGTAGGTTAATTTTATCATTGAGAGATAGAATATCAAAAATAAAATTCAAAAAATCACATTGCATAAATTATGTAAATTTATTTGTATTTTGCAGTGAGAAATAAGTATTTGATCCCTCTGGCAAACAAGACTTAATACTTGGTGGCAAAACCCTTGTTTGCAAGCACAGCAGTCAGACTTTTTTGTAGTTGATGATGAGGTTTGCACATGTCTGAAGGAATTTAGGTCCACTCCTCTTTGCAGATCATCTCTAAATCATTAAGATTTTGAGTCTGTCTCTTGGCAACTCAGAGCTTCAACTCCCTCCATAAGTTTTCTATGGGATTAAGGTCTGGAGACTGGCTTGGCCACTCCATGAACTTAATGTCCTTCTTTTTGAGCCACTCCTTTTTTTCTTTGGCTGTATGTTTTGGATCATTGTCTTGCTGAAAGTCACATCAACAAAACACATTTTTAATGTCCTGGCAGAGGGAAGGAGGTTGTCACTCAGGATTTTACGGTACATGGCTCCATCCATTCTCTGGAAGTGGAAATTAGGAGGGGGGAAAAAACTTTTTCACATGATTTTACAGTGGGGAAATAAGTATTTGATCGCTTGCTGATTTTGTAAGTTTGCCCACTGACAAAGACATGAACAGTCTATAAATTTAAGGGTAGTTCAATTTTAACATTGAGATACAGAATATCAGAAATAAAATCCAGAAGATCACATTGTGTAAATTATATAAATTTATTTGCAGTTCGTAGTGAGAGATAAGTATTTCATCCCCTACCAACCATTAAGTGTTCTGGCTCCTACAGACGAGTTAGACGCTCCTATTCAACTCGTTACCTGCATTAAAGACAGCTATCTTACATAATCACCTTTATAAAAGACTCTTGTCCATAGACTCAATTAATCAGTCAAACTCTAACCTTTACAACATGGGCAAGACCAAAGAGCTTTATAAGGATGTCAGGGACAAGATCATAGACCTGCACAAATCTGGAATGGGCTACAATACCATAAGTTAGATGCTGGGTGAGAATGAGACAACTGTTGGTGCAATAGTAAGAAAATGGAAGAAATACAAAATGTCAATCAACATCGATCAGGGGCACCATGCAAAATCACACCTTGTCGGGTATCCTTGATCGTGAGGAAGGTGAGAAATCAGCCTAAAACTACATGGGGGAACTTTTTAATGATCTCAAACCAGCTGTGACCACAGCCACCAAGAAAACCATTGTTAGCACATTATACCGTAAAAGTTAATATTCTGCAGTGCACGCAAGGTCCCCCTGCTAAAGAAAACACATGTGCAGGCCCATCTGAAGTTTGCCAATGAACACCTGGATATTCTGTGAGTGATTGGGAGAAAGTGCTGCAGTCAGATAAGACAAAAATTTAGCTCTTTGGCATTAACTCAACTTGTCATGTTTGGAGGAAGAAAAATGCTGCCTATGACTCAAAGAACACTGTCCCCACTGTCAAACATTATGTTTTGGGGGTGTTTCTCTGCTAAGGGCACAGGACTACTTTACCGCATCAATGGGAGAATGGATGGAGCAATGTACTGTAAAATCCTAAGTGACAACCTCCTTCCATCCACCAGGAGATTAGAAATGGGTCTGGCTGGGTCTTTAAGCAAGACAATGACCCAAAACATACAGCCAAGGCAACAAAGGAGTGGCTCAAAAAGAAGGACATTAAGTTCATGGAGTGGCCAAGCCAGTCTCCAGACCTTAATCCCATAGAAAACTTATGGAGGGAGTTGAAGCTCTGAGTTGCCAAGAGACAACCTCAAAATCTTAATGATTTAGAGATGATCTGCAAAGAGGAGTGGACCTAAATTCCTTCTGACGTGTGCAAACCTCATCATCAAGTACAAAAAGTCTGACTGCTGTGCTTGCCAACAAGGGTTTTGCCACCAAGTATTAAGTCTTGTTTACCAGAGGGATCAAATACTTTTTTCTCACTGAAAACTGCAAATAAATTTATATAATTTATACAATGTGATGTTTTGGGATTTTATTTTTGATATTCTTTGTCTCTATGTTAAAATTAACCTAACCTTAAAATTATAGACTGTTCATGTCTTCCTCAGTGGCAAACTTACAAAATCAGCAAGGGATCAAATACTTACAGTGGATACAGAAAGTATTCAGACCCCTTTAAATTTTTCACTCTTTGTTTCATTGCAGCCATTTGGTAAATTCAAAAAAGTTATTTTTTTTCTCATTAATGAACACTCTTCACACCATCTTGACTGAAAAAAAACAGAAATGTAGAAATTTTTGCAAATTTATTAAAAAAGAAAAATCGAAATATCACATGTCTTAATAAGTATTCAGACCCTTTGCTCAAACTCTCATATTTAACCCCTTCACCCCCAAGGGTGGTTTGCACGTGACCGGGCCAATTTTTACAATTCTGACCACTGTCTCTTTATGAGGTTATAACTCTGGAACGCTTCAACGGATCTTCGCGATTCTGAGATTGTTTTCTCGTGACATATTGTACTTCACGTTAGAAGTAAAATTTCTTCGATATAACTTGCGTTTATTTTTGAAAAAAACGCAAATATGGCGAAAATTTTTAAAATTTTGCAATTTTCAAATTTTGAATTTTTATTCCCTTAAAACAGAGAAATATGTCACATAAAATAGTTAAGAAATAACATTTCCCACATGTCTACTTTACATCAGCACAATTTTGGAACCAAAATTTTTTTTTGTTAGGAAGTTATAAGGGTTAAAAGTTGACCAGCGATTTCTCATTTTTACAACAAAATTTACAAAGCCATTTTTTTTAGGGACCACCTCTCATTTGAAGTCACTTTGAGGGGTCTATATGGCAGAAAATACCCAAAAGTGACACCATTCTAAAAACTGCACCCCTCAAGGTACTCAAAACCACATTCAAGAAGATTATTAACCCTTCAGGTCTTCACAGGAACTAAAGCAACGTGGAAGGAAAAAATGAATATTTAACTTTTTAGCCACAAAAATGATCTTTTACAAACTTTTTTTTTATTTTCACAAGGGTAAAAGGAGAAAATGGACAGATAAGGTTGTTATGCAATTTCTCCTGAGTACGACAATACCCAATATGTGGGGGAAAACCACTGTTTGGGCACACGGCAGAGCTCGTAAGGGAAGGAGCGCCGTTTGACTTTTTCAAACTAAAATTGGCTGGAATTGAGATTGGACGCCATGTCGTGTTTGGAGAGCCCCTGATGCGCCTAAACAGGGAAACCCCCACAAGTGACACCATTTTGGAAACTAGACCCCCTAAGGTACTTATCTAGATCTGTTGTGAGCACTTTGAACTCCCAAGTGTTTCACAAAAGCTTATAATGCCTGGGTGTGAAAAAAAAAAAAAAATTTCCACAAAAATGATTTTTTAGTCCCAAATTTTTGAATTTTCCCAAGGAAATTGGACCCCAAAAGTTGTTGTCCAATTTGTCCTGAGTACGCTGATACCCCATATGTGGGGGGGAAACTGGGTGCACGGCAGGGCTTGGAAAGGAAGTAGTAACGTTTTGGAATGCAGACGTTGATGGGGTCATGTTCCGTTTGCAGTGCCCCAGATGAGCCTAAACAGTGGAAACCCCCCACAAGTGACCCCATTTTGGAAACTATACCCCCTAAGGAACTTATCTAGATCTTTGGTGAGCACTTTGAACCCCCAATGCTTCACACAAGTTTATAATGCCCGGCATGAAAATAAAAAATCCTATTTTTTTCCCACAAAAATTATCTTTTAGTCACTAATTTTTTATTTTCTCAAGGGTAACAGGAGAAATTGGACCACATAAGTTGTTGTCCAATTTGTCCTGAGTACGCTGATACCCCATATGTGGGTGGGAACCACTGTTTGGGCGCACGGCAGAGCTCGGAATGGAAGGAGCACCATTTGACTTTTTCCAACCAAAATTGGCTGGAATTGAGATTGGATGCCATGTTGCATTTGGAGAGCCCCTGATGTGCCTAAACAGTGGAAACCCCCCACAAATGACCCCATTTGGGAAACTAGACCCCCTAAGGAACTTTTCTAGATCTTTGGTGAGCAATTTGAACCCCCAAGTGCTTCACACAAGTTTATAACGTAGAGCCGTAAAATTTAAAAATCATATTTTTTCCACAAAAATGATCTTTTCACCCCAATTTTTATTTTTCCAAGGGTAACAAGACTCCAAAAGTTATTGTGCAATTTGTCCTGAGTGCGCTGATACCCCATATGTGGGGGTAAACCACTGTTTGGGTGCATGGCAGAGTTTGGAAGGGAAGGAGCGCCGTCTGACTTTTTCAACGCAGAATTGGCTGGACGCCATGTCGTGTTTGGAGAGCTCCTGATCTGCCTAAACAGTGGAAACCCCCATAAATGACGCCATTTTGGAAACTAGACCCCTCAAGGAACTTATCTAGATGTGTGGTGAGAACTTTTAACCCCCAGGTGTTTCACTAAAGTTTATAACGTACAGCCGTAAAATAAAAAATCTTTTTTTTTTTTTACAAAAATGATTTTTTCGTCCCCAATATTTTATTTTCACAAGGGTAACAGAAGAAATTGGAACCCAAAAGTTGTTGTCCAATTTGTCCTGAGTACGCTGATACCCAATATGTGGGAGAAAACTACTGTATGGGCGCACGTCAGGGCTCGGAAGGGAAGTAGTGACATTTTGGATTGCAGACTTTGATGGAATGGTCTGGGGGCGTCATGTCACATTTGGAGAGCCCCTGATGCACCTATACAGTGGAAACCCCCCACAAGTGACCCCATTTTGGCAAATAGACCCCACAAGGAACTTATCTAGATGTGTGGTGAGCACTTTGAACCCCGAAGTGCTTCACAGAAGTTTATAACGTACAGCCGTAAAAATAAAAAATCTTTTTTTTTTTACAAAAATGATTTTTTCGCCCCCAATATTTTATTTTCACAAGGGTAACAGAAGAAATTGGAACCCAAAAGTTGTTGTCCAATTTGTCCTGAGTACGCTGATACCCAATATGTGGGAGAAAACTACTGTATGGGCGCACGTCAGGGCTCGGAAGGGAAGTAGTGACGTTTTGGATTGCAGACTTTGATGGAATGGTCTGGGGGCGTCATGTCACATTTGTAGAGCCCCTGATGCACCTATACAGTGGAAACCCCCCACAAGTGACCCCATTTTGGCAAATAGACCCCACAAGGAACTTATCTAGATGTGTGGTGAGCACTTGAACCCCGAAGTGCTTCACAGAAGTTTATAACGTACAGCCGTAAAAATAAAAAATCTTTTTTTTTTTTTACAAAAATGATTTTTTTTGCCCCCAATTTTATTTTCACAAGGGTAACAGGAGAAATTGGACCCCAAAAGTTGTTGTCCAATTTGTCCTGAGTACGCTGATACCCAATATGTGGGAGAAAACTACTGTATGGGCGCACGTCAGGGCTCGGAAGGGAAGTAGTGACGTTTTGGATTGCAGACTTTGATGGAATGGTCTGGGGGCGTCATGTCGCATTTGGAGAGCCCCTGATGCGCCTAAACAGTGGAAACCCCCCACAAGTGACCCCATTTTGGAAAATAGACCCCACAAGGAACTTGTCTAGATGTGTGGTGAGCACTTTGAACCCCGAAGTGCTTCACAGAAGTTTATAACGCACAGTCGTAAAAATAAAAAATCCTTTTTTTTTTTTTGCAAAAATGATTTTTTTGCCCCAATATTTTATTTTTACAAGGTAACAGGAGAAATTGGACCCCAAAAGTTGTTGTCCAATTTGTCCTGAGTACGTTGATATCCAATATGTGGGAGAAAACTACTGTATGGGTACACGTTGGGGCTCGGAAGGGAAGTAGTGACGTTTTGGATTGCAGACTTTGATGGAATGGTCTGGGGGCGTCATGTCGCATTTGGAGAGCCCCTGATGCGCCTAAACAGTGGAAATCCCCAACAAGTGACCCCATTTTGGAAAATAGACCCACAAGGAACTTATCTAGATGTGTGGTGAGCGCTATGAAGCCCCAAGTGCTTCACAGAAGTTTATAATGTACAGCCGTAAAAACAAAAAAATATTTTTTTTTGTACAAAAATGATATTTTCGCCCCCAGTTTTTTATTTTCCCAAGGGTAGCAGAAGAAATAGGACAAATTGCACAATAACTCTTGGGGTCCAGAGTACGCTGATACCCCATATGTGGGGATAAACTACTGTTTGGACGCATGGCAGAGCTGAGAAGTGAAGGAGCACCGTTTGACTTTTTCAACGCAGAATTGGCTGGAATTGAGATCAGACGCCATGTCACATTTGGAGAGCCCCTGATGTGCCTAAACAGCTGAAACCCCCCAATTCTAACTCCAACCCTAACCCCAACACACCCCTAACCCTAGTCCCAACCCTAACCACAAACCTAACCCTAACACACCCCTAATCCCAACCCTAACCCTAATCCTAACTTTAGCGCCAACCCTAACCCTAACTTTAGCCGCAACCCTAACCCTAACCCTAATGGGAAAATGGAAATAAATACTTTTTTTTAATTTTATTTTTCCCTAACTAAGGGGGTGATAAAGGGGGTTTGATTTACTATTTATAGCGGGTTTTTATGATTGGCAGCTGTCACGCTAAAAGACGCTTTTTATTGCAAAAATAGTTTTTGCATCATCACATTTTGAGAACTATAATTTTTGCATATTTTGGCCCACAGAGTCATGTGAGGTCTTATTTTTTGCGGGATGAGTTGACGTTTTTATTGGTACCATTTTTGAGCACGTGACGTTTTTTGATCGCTTTTTATTTCGATTTTTGGGAGGTTAGAATGAACAAAAATCAGCAATTCATGAATTTCTTTTGGGGGAGGCGTTTATACCGTTCCGCGTGTGGTAAAATTGATAAAGCAGTTTTATTCTTCGGGTCAGTACATTATGGCGATACCTCATTTATATCATTTTTTCATGTTTTGGCGCTTTTATAGAATAAAAACAATTTTATATAAAAAATAATTATTTTTGCATCGCTTTATTCTGCGAGCTATAACTTTTTTATTTTTTCGCTGATGATGCTTTATGACGGCTCGTTTTTTGCGGGACAAGATGACGTTTTCAGCGGTACCAGTTTTTTATATCGGCCTTTTTGATCGCGTGTTATTCCACTTTTTGTTCGGCGGTATGATGATAAAGCACTGATTTTTTGCTTCGTTTTTTTTTTTTTTTAAGGGGTTCACTAAAGGGTTAACTAGTGGGACAATTTTATAGGGGGGGTCGTTACGGACGCGGCGATACCAAATATGTGTACTTTTATTGTTTTTTTTTTTATTTACAGGAAGAAGTGAATTTATTGGGGAATATTTTTTTTTTTTTATTTATTTTGGATTTTTTTTTTACACATGTTTATTTTTACTTTTTTAACTTTTTTACTTTGTCCCAGGGTGGGACATCACAGTATTTTATCAGATCGCTGGTGTGACAGTGTGCACAGCGATCGCACAGGCATAGATGCAGGCTTCTCAGTGCCTGCTCTCGGCAGGCACTGAGGTAGCCGCCTCCCTCCAGGACCCCGGCGCCATCTTGGATCCGGGTCCTGGGAGGGAGGAAGCCCTCAGAACAGCGCGATCACATCGCGCTGCTCTGAGGGTCTCAGGGGGGCGCGCAGGAGCCCCCACCCTGCGCGATCCTCCCCTGTGCCCCCAGTAGACCGCGATCATGTTTGATCGCGGTGTGCAAGGGTTAATGTGCCGGGAGCGGTCCGTGACTACTCCTGACACACAGTCATGGGTGTCAGCTGTGATAATCAGCTGACACCCGGCGGCGATTAGCTGCGCTCCCCTCAGGAGCGCACTGATCGCCTATGACGTACTATCCCGTCCCCGGTCATACGGGCCCAGGTACCATGGACGGGATAGTACGTCCGATGGCAGTAAGGGGTTAAGACACATGCTGTCCATTTCCATGTGATCCTCCTTGAGATGGTTATGCTTATTCATTGGAGTCCAGCTGTGTTTAATTAAGCTGATAGGACTTGATTTGTAAAGGCACACACCTGTCTATATTAGACCTCACAGCTCAAAGTGCATGTCAGACCAAATGAGAATCATGAGGTCAAAGGAACTGGCCAAGGAGCTGAGAGACAGAATTGTGGCAAGGTACAGATCTGGCAAAGGTTACAAAAAAATTCTGCAGTACTCAATGTTCCTAAGAGCATAGTGGCCTCCATAATCCTTAAATGGAAGAAGTTTGGGACCACCAGAAGTCTTCCTAGACCTGGCCCTCCAGCCAAAGTGAGCAATCATGGGAGAAGAGCCTTGGTGAGAGAGGTAAAGAAGAACCCAAATATCACTGTGGCTGAGCTCCACAGATGCAATAGGGAGATGGGAGAAAGTTCCACAAAGTCAACTATCACTGCAGCCCTCCACCAGTCAGGGCTTTATGACAGACTGGCCCAACGGAAGCCTCTTCTCAGTGCCAGACATATGAATGCCCGCATAGAGTTTGCTAAAAACACTTGAAGGACTCCCAGACTATGAGAAATAAGATTCTCTGTTCTGATGAGGCAAAGATAGAACTTTTTGGTGATAATTCTAAGTGGTATGTTTGGAGAAAACCAGGCGCTGCTCATCACCTGTCCAATACAATCCCCACAGTGAAACATGGTGGTGACAGCATCATGATATGGGGGTGTTTTTCAGCTGCAGGGACAGGATGACTGGTTGCAATTGAAGGAAACATGAATGCGGCCAAGTACAGAGATGTCCTGGATGAAAACCTCTTCCAGAGTGCTCTGGACTTCAGTCTTGGCAGAAGGTTCACCTTCCAACAATACAATGACCCTAAGCACACAGCTAAAATAAACAAAGGAGTGGCTTTAGAACAACTCTGTGACCATTCTTGACTGGCCCAGCCATGGCCCTGACCTAAACCCAATTGAGCATCTCTGGAGAGACCTGAAAATGTCTGTCCACCAATGTTCACCACCGAACCTGATGGAACTGGAGAGGATCTGCAAGGAAGAATGGCAGAGGATCCTCAAATCCTGGTGTGAAAAACTTGTTGCATCATTTCCAAGAAGATTCATGGCTGTATTAGCTCAAAAGGGTGATTCTACTCAATACTGAGCATAGGGTCTGAACACTTATGACCATGTGATATTTTAGTTTTTCTTTTCTAATAAATTTGCAAAAATTTCTACATTTCATTTTTTTTTCCAGTCAAGATGGGGTGCAGAGTGTACAATAATGAGAAAAAATGAACTTTTTTGAATTTACCAAATGGCTGCAATGAAACAAAGAGTGCAAAAATTTAAAGGGGTCTGAATACTTTCCGTACCCACTGTATTTCCCCCAATGTATATGTATGTCTGTAAAAGACATACCTATAAAATGCCCATAATTTGAATTACTTGGAATAAATTAAATAATTACTAGTCGAAGAATAAGAAATGTTTTTCACCAGTTGATGAGTGATGTGATATTCAATTTTGCAAGGCTAATAGGACATAAACACTTCATTAAATTAAATTTTTAAAAAATACTATTTTAAAAAGTGTAAAAAGCTGTAAATACAGAAGTTGGCTCCTTGCAATTTGCACAGTTTGCAAACAAAGCAAAAAAGCCAGCACTGTAACCGTTCATGCAGCCAATTGTTCATAATATTTTTGGAATGATCTGAATAGGCAGAAAGCCATGAGATGAGTGGTGAACAGGTGCCTTGGGGTCATAAATCATAATAAAGAGCTCGACAAGATGACAGAGACTAACAAGGTAATTATAACTTAAACAGTGTAACGTGTAAAGAATTAACCACACTTTCACTTAGCTGTTCAGATTTTAATGTTAATGCAAATATAATTCAAGTCCTGGAAAAAACACAATTAGTATTTTTAGTACCTGTATGCTGTTCCCAACTGTTCGCAAATAGTCTGCATCTGCAACTTTGCATATCTGAATCTTATTTATTTTTTCCATGTTTTTTATCCACTTATTTGCTTGACCTTGAGGATCGATTACAAGAGGCCAGCGTTGCGCAGATGTCACTATAATGGCATTTTCTAAGGAGAAACTGAAAAAGGGACAGTCAGTTATTTATTATTACTATAATTAAAGCTACACACTTGGCCAAAATTGTTGGTACCCCTCGTTTAATAACAGAAAAACCCACAATGGTCACAGAAATAACTTGAATCTGACAAAAGTAATAATAAATCAAAAATCTATGAAAACGATCAAACGAAAGTCAGACATTACTTTTCAACCATGCTCCACAGAATTTTTAAAAAAATAAAAGTCATGTAATAGGCCTGTCCAGAAAGAATGGTACCCTTAACTTAATACTTTATTGATTTATTATTACTTTTGTCAGAGTCCAGTTATTTCTATCACCACTGTGGGATTTTCTGTCATTAAACGAGGGATACTAACAATTGTGACCACGTGTGTATAATCTTATGTATTAGTGTAGAAATACATAGCATAATTAACCTCTTCCTGACATAAATCAATTCAAAACTACAACTGGTACTGCAAAAAAACTAGCCCTTATATGACTACGTCGACAGAAAAATGAAAAGATTTTAGGTGTTGGAAGAAGGGAAGGAAACAAAGAAAACTGAAGATTGATCAGTTAGGAAGTGGTTAAAAATGTCATATTGTTAACACATTAAATAGGGCCTGCTACCTACTCAAAAGTGGCCATTGATTGTTATTTATTTCTTAATTCTTCAAAGAGCATTGGAGATTTTGTTTTTAATAATCTGCCTTATGATTCCAGAGATGTGCGCCTGAGTATTAAGTGCCCCTTTTCTTCCTCTTTACCAAGGGGATGTGCTTCACAGATTTCTCTGGGTGCGTGTCTTTAAGATGCTGTGCAATTTTATCTTATAGGGACTGCCCCATTGTAAAGACCAAAATAATTAGAACAAACTTGAAAGGATTATATCTATGGAATTATTAAAGAGACTTCAAAAAATCCCACAAAAACAGAATACTCAGGAGATTGGAGAGTATAAGTGAGAGCAAAAACTGTCCATTTTTGACTTGGCAATATTTCCTGTTTAACATAAAAAGTTCTGTCAATCTTTGCCTGCAATTTTTATTTAAAGAGGTTTTCCTAAGAACAAAGTATATTTTAATCAATAGATCTTGGAATAATAATAAATGCCTCAATTGGATGTGTTTAGATAAAATATTCCTGTGCTGAGATAATCTTATAAATGTGTCCCTGCTGTGTACTGTGTAATGGCTGTGTCTGACTGTGCAGGAGCATGGTCTGATCATACCACAGCTCCTGGTCAGGGGAGGAAGCGAAAAGATCGCACACAGACAGCACAAAATTGCAAATTATTATTTCTTTGAGGTAAAACATTGTTTAAATACAGTCAGTGAAATGTTTTATCTCACAAAAAGAATAATTTACAATCCCACGTTGTCCTGCCTGTATACTCTCTTTTCCATCCTCCCCTGCCCAGGAACTGTGGTATGATCAGACCATGTCCCTGTATGGTTAGACACGGCCATTACACAGTACACAGCAGGGACATTCACACTCGTATAAGATTATCTCAGCACAGGAACATTTTATTTAAATACATCGAATTGTGGAAATTATTATTTTTCCAAAATCTATTGTCTAAAATGAACTTTGTTGGAAAACCCTTTTCATAATGTAGTACAAGATGTGAGGCATTAACTCCTTTCTTCCATCTGACGTACTATTCCGTCCATGTAACCTGGGACTTAATTCCCAAGGATGGAATATGTAACGCTGGTATTATCTGTACTTTGTTTTCCAGCGTTACTCTGCATGTCTTTTGCATTAACCCTTTTGCTCCTTTCCCCCTAACCAGCTGGGATACTGTTGTCTGTTACCTATATGGATGCTGCTCAGTTCCAGGCTCTGCTGCGTACCCGTACTTGCGTGAGTGGCTCCGCTGCTTTGCATGACCGCCCGCATGTGCGGTTCCTGACCTGCTGTGAAAGCCGTCCGTAGCTTGCAAAGTCCTCTGCAGTGGTGCATGACTTACTACGTGTGTGGCAGCAGCTTCTGTCAGGCGCCTGGCCTGCTGTGAAGACCATCCGTAGGTTGCAAAGTCCTCTGCAATGGTGCATGATTTACTACGTGTGTGGCAGCAGCCACTGTCAGGCGTTCCTCTGTGATGAGTTGTCTGGCTCTGCATAGGGGGCGCGGCCCACACCTGTCCTGCTTTTATGAGGATTGGGTGTGTATTAGAATTACTGCTCCAGCCTATTGCTGTGAAGCAGCTCATATATAAAGTTCCTCAGCCCTAGTGGGCATTGCCAGAGCTTCACATTGAATCCACACTGAATCCCTGAACCTAGCCGTATGTGGTTGTGTGTTCAGCTCCTGCTCTGAAGTTGATCAGCTCTGGAGAGCTGATTCCCTGTTCCTGCTGTTTCTTGTTCCCTGATCCTGGATCTAACCCGGTACCTGAATGTCTGAACTGTGTCTTGTGTTTCCGCCTATGCTGGGGGCTGATTACCCAGATCGCCGTTCCTGGAGGCTGTATATCCAGGCCTGTTCCTGTTGTGTCTAATTACCTGAACCCCTGATCCTGGATCGCATCCTGTACCTGAATGTCTGAACTGTGTCTTGTGTTTCCGCCTATGCTGGGGGCTGATTACCCAGATTACCGTTCCTGGAGGCTGTATATCCAGGCCTGTTCCTTCTGTGTCTAATTACCTGAACCCCTGATCCTGGATCGCATCCTGTACCTGACTGTCTGAACTGTGTCCTATGTGTTATGTTCCTGAAATCCTGCTGTGTCCAGAACCTTGTGCCAGTGACTGTGAATCCTTGCTATATAACCTGAGTTCATCTTGGAAGGAGGAGTCCGGTGTGTGCTGAGTTTCTGTTACTCTGTGCTCAGCTTCTGTGCAATCCCCGGCCAGCTCCCGTTGTGCTAGGCGGGGCTTGCACCAGACCGCTGGGGTTCCTTTTCAGGTCGCTGCCAGATGTCCGGATCCTATCCCTGATGACCATTGCCTGATATCCGATGTCCGATGACCATTGCCTGATATCCGATGTCCGATGACCACTTCCAGATGTCCGGATCCTATCCATCTCTACCTGATGTCCGGAGCCTGCTGATCGGTACCAGATGTCCGGAGTCCGATGCCTGTGTTCCAGTCCGTGTCCCTGAGACCCAGTCCGTGTTCCTGTCTGTGTTCCTGACTCTCTGAGATCCAATCCGTGTTCCTGTTGTTCCTGTGCAGTCTAACTCTGTTTCAGCCATCAGCTCCTGATTCCAGTTACCTGTCTGTTACCTGTCGGCTTGCCTGTCTGCCATCCGTCTGCAGTTCTTTCCAGAGGTTCGGACGTCATCTGCAGAGATCCCCGGCTCTTGCCTGCTCACCTAGGAGCGATCATCTGCCATCCGACTGCAGCTCCATCCGGAAGTTCGGACATCATCTGCAGAGATCCCCGGCTCTTGCCTGCTCACCTGGGAGCGATCATCTGCCATCCGACTGCAGCCTACCTGGAGGCTCCACCATATCAGGTCGTATATACTTGCCTGTCCAGAGACTGCCCAGGTCACTTGCCGTGACAACCTGCCTGTCCCAGAGACTGCCCTGGTCACTTTCCGTGACAACCTGCCTGTCCCAGAGACTGCCTGGTCACTTGCCGTGACAACCTGCCTGTCCCAGAGACTGCCCTGGTCACTTGCCGTGACAACCTGCCTGTCCCAGAGACTGCCCTGGTCACTTGCCGTGACAACCTGCCTGTCCCAGAGACTGCCTTGGTCACTTGCCGTGACAACCTGCCTGCCCAGAGACTTCCTTGGTCACTTGCTGTGACAAACCTGCCTGTCCAGAAACTACCTATATCCCCTGCCGTGATTCCCTGCCCTTTTCCCAGGTGCCACCCGCTCTCTTGTCCTGCCGGTTCCTTCTTGGTCTACCCTGTGATGACGTCTGTCCTGGGTCGGTGTCTGATGTTCTCCAGCTGAGCCTGTGCTACGCCTGAGGCCTGAGAGAGAGGCCGTCCTAGTATGCCTGTGCCAGATGACCCTGGACTTCAGCAACCCGTGATGACCCCGCCATCGTCTGACGTTCATCCTGGGCCGGTGTCTGATGTTCTCCTGCTGAGCCTGTGCTACGCCCGAGGCCTGAGAGTGAGGCCATACTAGTATGCCCGTGCCAGATGATCCTGGACTTCATCAACCCGTGATGACCCCGCCATCGTCTGAAGTCTGTCTGAGGTCGGTGTCTGATGTTCTCCTGCTGAGCCTGTGCTACGCCTAAGGCCTGAGAGAGAGGCCGTCCAAGTATGCCCGTGCCAGATAACCCTGGACTGCATCTACCCGTGATGTCCTCCAGCACTCGTCTGTGATCCTGAGTCGTGTACCCTTCTCTGATGTGCGGAATCGGAGCCCGGTCTTATGTTTCTGTTTATGTACTTTGTTTCTTTAAGTAAACTTTATGTTTCTTCTTACCTGAAGTTGTGCGGTGTTGTCTAGCCCTGCAGGTCGCCACCTTGCCCACATGCTCAGCTGCCACGGATCCCGGTCGCTGCTCTTCCCTAGTCCGGGCAGGCCCGGGTCTCCCTCCGTGGTTCAGTGGGTCCACATTCTCTTATCATCTGGGACCCATGCCTCACGTCGTCGTGGACTGGCGGCGTGGGAGCATTGGCTAGCTAGGCAAGCTATGCCATGTCCCGGCGCCCCACAGCCGTGGGAAGCGCTACAGAAAGCTCTGGCCATGGACTCCGCTGAGCATGTGCGGTCTGCAGGACTTTCTCCAAGCTCCACCTGATGTGTGAACTAGACTACTTGGTCCCCACACGGTAAGTGGACTAGATTGCTCGATTCCCCGCTTGGTCAGCGGTTCGGACTTTTCGAGCTATTAACTATGCTGCCATATTGTGAACTATGGGACTTACCGCCAAACCCAAGTGAATTTTTCTGGGGAATTTTTTTTTACTTGGGTCTTCAGAAGAGGGGGCCTGAGGAGGGGGATACTGTAACGCTGGTATTATCTGTACTTTGTTTTCCAGCGTTACTCTGCATGTCTTTTGCATTAACCCTTTTGCTCCTTTCCCCCTAACCAGCTGGGATACTGTTGTCTGTTACCTATATGGATGCTGCTCAGTTCCCGGCTCTGCTGCGTACCCGTACTTGCGTGAGTGGCTCCGCTGCTTTGCATGACCGCCCGCATGTGCGGTTCCTGACCTGCTGTGAAAGCCGTCCGTAGCTTGCAAAGTCCTCTGCAGTGGTGCATGACTTACTACGTGTGTGGCAGCAGCTTCTGTCAGGCGCCTGGCCTGCTGTGAAGACCATCCGTAGGTTGCAAAGTCCTCTGCAATGGTGCATGATTTACTACGTGTGTGGCAGCAGCCACTGTCAGGCGTTCCTCTGTGATGAGTTGTCTGGCTCTGCATAGGGGGCGCGGCCCACACCTGTCCTGCTTTTATGAGGATTGGGTGTGTATTAGAATTACTGCTCCAGCCTATTGCTGTGAAGCAGCTCATATATAAAGTTCCTCAGCCCTAGTGGGCGTTGCCAGAGCTTCACATTGAATCCACACTGAATCCCTGAACCTAGCCGTATGTGGTTGTGTGTTCAGCTCCTGCTCTGAAGTTGATCAGCTCTGGAGAGCTGATTCCCTGTTCCTGCTGTTTCTTGTTCCCTGATCCTGGATCTAACCCGGTACCTGAATGTCTGAACTGTGTCTTGTGTTTCCGCCTATGCTGGGGGCTGATTACCCAGATCGCCGTTCCTGGAGGCTGTATATCCAGGCCTGTTCCTGTTGTGTCTAATTACCTGAACCCCTGATCCTGGATCGCATCCTGTACCTGAATGTCTGAACTGTGTCTTGTGTTTCCGCCTATGCTGGGGGCTGATTACCCAGATTACCGTTCCTGGAGGCTGTATATCCAGGCCTGTTCCTTCTGTGTCTAATTACCTGAACCCCTGATCCTGGATCGCATCCTGTACCTGACTGTCTGAACTGTGTCCTATGTGTTATGTTCCTGAAATCCTGCTGTGTCCAGAACCCTGTGCCAGTGACTGTGAATCCTTGCTATATAACCTGAGTTCATCTTGGAAGGAGGAGTCCGTGTGTGTCTGAGTTTCTGTTACTCTGTGCTCAGCTTCTGTGCAATCCCCGGCCAGCTCCCGTTGTGCTAGGCGGGGCTTGCACCAGACCCTGGGGTTCCTTTTCAGGTCGCTGCCAGATGTCCGGATCCTATCCCTGATGACCATTGCCTGATATCCGATGTCCGATGACCATTGCCTGATATCCGATGTCCGATGACCACTTCCAGATGTCCGGATCCTATCCATCTCTACCTGATGTCCGGAGCCTGCTGATCGGTACCAGATGTCCGGAGTCCGATGCCTGTGTTCCAGTCCGTGTCCCTGAGACCCAGTCCGTGTTCCTGTCTGTGTTCCTGACTCTCTGAGATCCAATCCGTGTTCCTGTTGTTCCTGTGCAGTCTAACTCTGTTTCAGCCATCAGCTCCTGATTCCAGTTACCTGTCTGTTACCTGTCGGCTTGCCTGTCTGCCATCCGTCTGCAGTTCTTTCCAGAGGTTCGGACGTCATCTGCAGAGATCCCCGGCTCTTGCCTGCTCACCTAGGAGCGATCATCTGCCATCCGACTGCAGCTCCATCCGGAAGTTCGGACATCATCTGCAGAGATCCCCGGCTCTTGCCTGCTCACCTGGGAGCGATCATCTGCCATCCGACTGCAGCCTACCTGGAGGCTCCACCATATCAGGTCGTATATACTTGCCTGTCCAGAGACTGCCCAGGTCACTTGCCGTGACAACCTGCCTGTCCCAGAGACTGCCCTGGTCACTTTCCGTGACAATCTGCCTGTCCCAGAGACTGCCCTGGTCACTTGCCGTGACAACCTGCCTGTCCCAGAGACTGCCCTGGTCACTTGCCGTGACAACCTGCCTGTCCCAGAGACTGCCTTGGTCACTTGCCGTGACAACCTGCCTGCCCAGAGACTTCCTTGGTCACTTGCTGTGACAAACCTGCCTGTCCAGAAACTACCTATATCCCCTGCCGTGATTCCCTGCCCTTTTCCCAGGTGCCACCCGCTCTCTTGTCCTGCCGGTTCCTTCTTGGTCTACCCTGTGATGACGTCTGTCCTGGGTCGGTGTCTGATGTTCTCCAGCTGAGCCTGTGCTACGCCTGAGGCCTGAGAGAGAGGCCGTCCTAGTATGCCTGTGCCAGATGACCCTGGACTTCAGCAACCCGTGATGACCCCGCCATCGTCTGACGTTCGTCCTGGGCCAGTGTCTGATGTTCTCCTGCTGAGCCTGTGCTACGCCCGAGGCCTGAGAGTGAGGCCATACTAGTATGCCCGTGCCAGATGATCCTGGACTTCATCAACCCGTGATGACCCCGCCATCGTCTGAAGTCTGTCTGAGGTCGGTGTCTGATGTTCTCCTGCTGAGCCTGTGCTACGCCTAAGGCCTGAGAGAGAGGCCGTCCAAGTATGCCCGTGCCAGATAACCCTGGACTGCATCTACCCGTGATGTCCTCCAGCACTCGTCTGTGATCCTGAGTCGTGTACCCTTCTCTGATGTGCGGAATCGGAGCCCGGTCTTATGTTTCTGTTTATGTACTTTGTTTCTTTAAGTAAACTTTATGTTTCTTCTTACCTGAAGTTGTGCTGTGTTGTCTAGCCCTGCAGGTCGCCACCTTGCCCACATGCTCAGCTGCCACGGATCTCGGTCGCTGCTCTTCCCTAGTCCGGGCAGGCCCGGGTCTCCCTCCGTGGTTCAGTGGGTCCACATTCTCTTATCATCTGGGACCCATGCCTCACGTCGTCGTGGACTGGCGGCGTGGGAGCATTGGCTAGCTAGGCAAGCTATGCCATGTTCCGGCGCCCCACAGCCGTGGGAAGCGCTACAGAATAGTACGTCATACGCGATCAGCCGCGCTCACCGGGGGAGCGCGGCTGATCGCAGCCAAGTGTCAGCTGATTCTCACAGCTGACACCCGGCACTAAGTGCCAGGAGTGGTCACGGATCGCTCCCAGCACTTTAACCCCCCGGAACACTGCGATCAAACATGATAGCAGCATTCCGTTGGCATAGGGAAGCATCGCGCAGGGAGGGGGCACCCTGCGTGCTTCCCTGAAACCCTCAAAACAACGCGATGTGATCGTGTTGTTCTGAGGGCCTCCTCCCTGCAGGCCCCGGATCCAAGACGGCTGCGGGGTCCTTCCAGTTCCTGCAGGGATGTGGCTTGTCAGTGCCTACTGAGAGCAGGTGCCGGCAAGCCTCCTCCACTGCCTGTCAGATCGCTGATGTGCAAACTGTCAGATCAGCAATCTGACACTATATAGTGATGTCCCACACTGGGACAAAGTAAAAATGTAAAAAAAATAAAATAAACGTGTAAAAATATTTTTTTTAAAAATCCCTAAATAAATAATAAAAAATATATATTTCCCTAATAAATACATTATTATTATGTAAATAAAAAAAACAATAAAAGTACACATATTTAGCATCATTGAGTCCATAATGACCCGCCCTGTAAAACTGTCCCACTAGTTAACCCCATTAGTGAACCCCTTAAAAAAAAAAGGCAAAAAACCAAAGCTTTATCATCATACCGCCAAACAAAAAGTGTAATAACACGCGATCAAAAATACGGATATAAATAAACATGGTACCACTGAAAAGTCATCTTGTCCCGCAAAAATCGAGCTGCCATACAGCATCATCAGCAAAAAATAAAAAAGTTATAGCTCGCAGAATAAAGCGATGCAAAAATAATAATTTTTTATATAAAATAGTTTTTATTGTATAAAAGCACCAAAACATAAAAAGAGTATACAAATGAGGTATCGCTGTAATCGTATTAACCCGAAGAATAAAACTACTTCATCAATTTTACCACACACGGAACATGAATTGCTGGTTTTTGTTCATTCTGCCTCTCAAAAATCGTAATAAAAAGAGATAAAAAAATGTCATGTGCCCAAAAATGGTATCAATAAAACGTCAACTCATTCCGCAAAAAATAAGACCTCACATGACTCTGTGAGCCAAAATATGGAAAAATTATAGCTCCCAAAATGTGGTGATGCAAAAACTTTTTTGTGCAATAAAAAGCATCTTTTAGCATGTGACAGCTGCCAATCATAAAAAAGATATAAAAACCCGTTATAAATAGTAAATCAAATCCCCTTTTATCACCCCCTTAGTTAGGGAAAATAATAAAAATTTAAAAAAATGTATTTATTTCCATTTTCCCGTTAGGGTTAGGGTTAGGATTAGGGTAAGGGTTGGGATTAGGGTTAGGGGTAGGTTATGCTTAGGTTCTTGGATAGGGTTATGGTTAGGGTTGGGATTAGGGTAAGGGGTGTGTTGTGGTTAGGGCTGGAGTTAGAACTGGGGGGTTTCCACTGTTTAGGCACATCAGGGGCTCTCCAAACGTGACATGGCGTCTGATCTCAATTTTAGCCAATTCTGCGTTGAAAAAGTCAAACGGTGCTCCTTTCCTTCCGAGCTCTGCTATGCGCCCAAACAGTAGTTTACCCCCACATATGGGGTATCAGCATACTCTGGACAAATTGCACAAAAAATCTTGGGGTCCAATTTCTTCAGTTATCCTTCGGAAAATAAAAAATTGGGGGCGAAAATATCATTTTTGTGGAAAAAAATATGATTTTTTTATTTTTAGAGCTCTACGTTATAAACTTCTGTGAAGCACTTGGGGGTTCAAAGTTCTCCCCACACATCCATCTAGATAAGTTCCTTGGGTGGGTCTAGTTTCTAAAATGGGGTCATTTGTGGGGGTTTCCACTCCTTAGGCACATCAGGGGCTCTCCAAATGCGACATGACGCCCGCAGACCATTCCATCAAAGTCTGCATTCCAAAACGTCACTACTTCACTTCCAAGCCCCAACGTGTGCCCATACACTAGTTTTCTCCCACATATGGGGTATCAGTGTACACTGGACAAATTTGACAACTTTTTGGGTCAAATTTCTCCTGTTACCCTTGGGAAACAAAAAATTGGGGTCTAAAAGATCATGTTTGTTGAAAAAATATGATTTTTTTTTATCTTTACGCCCGGGCGTTATAAACTTCTGTGAAGCACTTGGGGGTTCAATGTGCTCACCACACATCTAGATAAGTTCCTTGGGGGGGTCTAGTTTACAAAATGAGGTCATTTGTGGTGGATTTCCACTGTTTAGGCACATCAGGGGCTTTCCAAACGTGACATAACGCCCACAGACCATTCCATCAAAGTCTGCATTCCAAAACGTCACTACTTCCCTTCCGAGCCCCGACGTGTGCCCATAAAGTAGTTTTCTCCCACATATGGTGTATCAGTGTAATCAGGACAAATTGGACAACAACTTTTGGGGTCCAATTTCTCCTGTTACTCTTGGGAAAATAAAAAATTGGGGACTAAAAGATCATGTTTGTGGAAAAAATATGATTTTTTTATTTTCACGCTTGGGCGTTATAAACTTTAGTGAAACACCTGGAGGCTCAAAGTTCTCAGAAACACCACACATCTAGACAAGTTCCTTAGGGGGTCTAGTTTCCAAAATGTGGTCACTTGAGGGGGTTTCCAATGTTCAGGCACATCAGGGGCTCTACAAACGCAACATGGCGTCCGATCTCAATTCCAGCCAATTTTGCATTGAAAAAGTCAAACGGCGCTCCTTCCCCTCCATACTCTGCCATGCACCCAAACAGTGGTTTAGCCCCACATATGGGGTATCAGTGTACTCAGGACAAATTGCACAATAACTTTTGTGGTCTTGTTACCCTTGGGAAAATAAAAAATAGGGGTGAAAAGATCATTTTTTTGGAAAAAATATTATTTTTGAATTTTATGGCTCTATGTTATAAACTTCTGTGAAGCCCTTGGGGGTTCAAAGTGCTCACCACACATCTAGATAAGTTAAGTTCCTTGAGGGGTCTAGTTTCCAAAATAGTGTTTTATGTGGTGGGTTTCCACTGTTTAGGCACATCAGGGGCTCTACAAATGCAACATGGCGTCCAATCTCAATTCCAGCCAGGAGTCCCTATTTGCTAATCCAAATGGTTTGTGATAAAACTGTGTTGCAGTGACGAATCAGGAGGACATATTTCCTCTTAAAAATTGTTAGGCCTAATATTAGGGTTCAGCCAGAAGGCCGCATTTGCTAATCCAGATTGTTTGGGAAAAAACTGTGTTGCAGTCAGGAATCGGAAGGCCACATGTCCCCTTAAAAATTTTTATGCCTAATTTAGGGGTTCAACCTGGAGTCCCTATTTGCTAATCCAAATCGTTTGGGATAAAACTGTGTTGCAGTGAGGAATCAGAAGGTCACATTTCCTCTAAAAATCGTTAGGTATAAGAGTGTTGTTCAGGCACACTATATAAGAAATTAAATAGTGATTGTTCATTTAGTGATAGGTGACTGGCAGGTGTGGGCCTACGATTGTGAAGCAGCATGTTACAAGAGGTGAAGGGTACAAGAGCAAGAGTGTTAAAAAGCAAGGTCGTGGTGGCAGGAGGAATAGGCTTGGTGTTGGATGTGTACGTGGGTTAGGTGTTAATGTTAATGTAAGCCTAACTGAACAAACATCATCTCATCCTAATCAAAGACCACTGACAACATCTGTTACTGGACAGGCTACTCTACTCTCTTTCTTTGGCAGCCGCACAGCAGTACACCATGTAGATGAGGACTAGAAAGAGCATGTGCTCCAGTGGTTGGCAAGCATTGCATCATGTGGCCTCTCTTCCTCTTTCTCCACCTTAACATCACACAAAGTACAATCCTCAGAGGTGGCACCCCAATCACCCTTGTTTCCCCTTAAGTCACAAATTTCCAATTGCCTAACTGACTGTGGGGAACCACAAATGGGCTATTCTGCAGCTGTTAACACATTCTATTCCATGGGCATCAGAGGTCTGCTCCAAAGATTCACAGAATCCAGAGGAGTAAAGCATCTGCATCGATGCCCAAAATGCTTTAATGTTGGATCCAGGGCCGGATGAAGTAAGGTCCAAGCAGAATTCAGACCCTCGTCAACAGAGGTGATCATCATCAGGTGATCCTGATGAGACTTAGATAATAGAGGCGCATGCGGATTGTACTGTGGTGTCAGGGCAGTAAGAGGAGGAGGGTGACTCTCAGGGTGAGGAATTAGAGAACAGAGAGGATGATAATGAAGTTGTAGATCCCACTTTGTGTGGACCCAGAGATACGTAGCTGAGTAGCTCAGCCGAGGAGGTGGAGGAGGGGAAGAATAGGAGGTTACATTGCGGCTTCGCACACAGACACGGAGTGATAGAACCATGACAAGCTCTGCATCCTCTGCCACAACTCTGGCTGTGGCCAGCACTGGTCATGAGTCTGCAGTTCACAGGTAAGGCAAAGGTTTCCTAGCCTAGGCCTTTTTTGAGACCTCAAAGTATGACAACTACATGCATGAACCAGCACATGTGCAATCAACATGCCGTAGTCTGTGAATCTCACTGCTCTAAAATGCCAACTAACGGGCCTCGTCAACTACTAGAAGTGGACATGCTTGCTGTTTTTTCATCACCTAGCACAACACATCATTCTCAATCCACCATAACATCTCCACCTGCTACTCACTCACAGTCCAGCAGTTTGCCCTGTTCACACTACTCCAGCCTCTCTCAGCACAGCAGCCAGCCCTCGGTCCTGTACTTGTGGCCATGTAAAAGAATGTTTCCTCCTACACATGCCAAAGCTAAGAGCTTAAACTACACCATCTCTAATCTGTTGGCCACAGAAATGCTGTCGTTCTGCCTTGTGGATACAGACGGTTTCTGAAAGTTGATGACTATCGCAGTCCCCCTGTACCAGTTTCCCAGTCTTCGCTACTTCTCTAAGAAACTGTGCCTGTGCTACACCAACACCAGCATGTTGCAGACAGCCACCTGTTCCCTGAAAAAGTCTATGCCTACCAAGGTGCATTTCACCACTGACACCTGGATGAGCAAACATGTGCAGGGGCATAACAGCTCACTGACTGTTCACTAGGTGACTCTGGAGGCTGTTGGGGCAGGCGCTCAATGGGCTGCTCCACAAGTCTTGTAATCCCCAAGGCTTGTTTAACAAAACTCTTTATCTAACACTTTCTTCAATGTTCCTGGCTCCTCCAACTCCTCTAGGGCCTCCATCTGTGCCCTCAACCTATCTCTTAATGAGTCAAGCGTTCCTACAATGCAGAGAGAATCCCATCCACTTCTGTACTGCACAGCCAGGGCTCAGCGGAATCAGGCAATGTTAAAAATAATATGCTTTGGAGATCGCAGTCGCACACTTCAAGAGTTGTGGACAGCTATCCATGCCTATTTAAAGGAATGAGTGTCTCTACTGAACCTGGTGGAGACTCTACACTGGGGCAACCTCACACATGTGCCTTGCATGGCTCACACCTCAACTTGGTGGTACAGCAATATCTTCATCACTATCCCAGCCTGAATAACTTCCAATGATTGCACCCCGCAGGTCATCGATTTGCATCGTTACAGAGGTCTTTTGACCTACCGGTTAACCGTTTGATTTGTGATGTTCCAACATGGTAGAATTCCACTCTGCACATGTTGCAGCGACTGTGGCTGCAGCGATGAGCTCTGGTGCAGTATGTCCTTTTGCATAGCCTAGGCCAACACAGTATGGATGTGGTGCAAATCACGCTTGCGAGGTGGGCACAGATGAAGGACCTCTGCACCCTTCTGAACAGTTTTGAAATGGCTACTAAGATGATTTTCGCTGACGATGCTGTCATCAAGCACACTATTCCGGTCATCTACATGTTGGAGCAGACTTTGAATAGTTTGGGTGAGGAGGTGGTGGTCTGAGAGGAAGAGGTGAAGGCAGAGGAGGATGCAGAAGGGATAACAATATCTCTAAATCCGGACTGTCATCACAAAGGCGGGTGCCATGAGAGAGTGAATTACAGTGATCGAGGTGGGGCTCATGATACTAGACAAACTGTTAGTGAAGGTGCAGGAGCCAAGGAACAAATTGAGGAGGACAAAAAGGAAGAGGTGATGAATAGGAAACAGTCAGGAGATGAAGAGGATAATGATCCCCTCTGTATTGTCTGTGGTTGGCAGGAGGGGATGGAGGAAGCAACCTTGAGTGTTACTCTGCCACCAACAAACCATGGACATGGACCTCATGGAAGCGCCCGATACATGAGCACCTTCTTGCTGCACTAACTTCAACATGATGCCTGTATTTTCAGGGTTAGAAATAGTGCTGACTACTGGGTTGCCACTCTGTTAGATCCATGGTTTTTCCAAGAGTCAATTTTGCCAGATGCTTTCCCCACCTGGAAAGGGATGCGAGCATGCTGAAATATTGTAGACAATCTTAAGAGTGGTCTCCCCATGACAGAAGTGAGGCACAGTGTGCATCATAGTTCTAGACTTCCAACCCCGGGAACGTCAAGGGGTCATCGCAAAAACATTAGCAGCAGCGTAAGTGGCATAAGCAATTTCTGTGAGTCATTTCACATATTTTTTAGACCAGGCCATGAACCAGCAGAACAGAATGCAAGTCTGACATGTTGTGAATATCTGAAGAGGATGGTGCAGGATTTGCTACTACTGCTGATATTTCAAATAATCTTTTGAACTGTGGAGATTCGAAGTTGGGTCTCCATCTGGTGGGTTGCGTGTAGTGGAAGGTGTGTTAAAGGCCTATTAGACTTTTCTTACGCTGTGGAAATTGATACCACTTTAGTGGTGTGTGACAATATATTTTTTTAAATGTGGAGACTCCAAGTTGGGTCTCCATCTGGTAGGTTGCATGTAGAAGTAGGGCTCCCAGACAGGCAGGTCTGCACTTACTTTCACTCAACTACCTGTGTTATTCTTCTTAATTTTTTCTACCAATAGTACTCTGTGAAACTGATGTTTGTGCCATCTGATTGTAGATGAGAAAAAAAATTGGAGCTGTTGCATGAAGTAACAGGGCTCCCAGCAAAGAAGGCTTACACTGCTCCCTTAGCCATCTGGTCTTCATTGAAACTTCAATTCAGAGCTGTAAATGCTGGCCCAGACCCTGATACCTCATGCATGGCCCATGTCTGACTGCTTCTGTACCATTATCAAATGTTCTACTGTGGGCCAATTGATGCCACTTTTCATGGTGTCTGCCCCTAATTTTAGCTGTTTGGGAAGCTTTTTGTCACCCCTTAAGATGTTGTGTATACGTCTTGTTTGGCCTCCTATTGAATATAATGGGGTTCAGGGAACATGTTCGGCGAACATCGGGACGTTTAGCGAACCGAACCAAATGATGAAGGTTCGCTCATCTCTAATATGGACACAGTTGCATCAGCCATCATACCTAGAAGATATGTAAAGAATACCGGAAGCCAAGTTGGAATAGGGTTCGATGGTTACAATGTCAAGGTTTTTAGTGATGCTTTCTAACAGGCATTTAGTAGATATTCTTAATGAGAGGAAATTTAGAAATAAATATTGAATTTGTATTTTACAAACACAAACAAATTACATACTTATCTTTTGGAAGCCCATGGAATTGCCATTCCATTATTTTTACAGGATCACTCAAAGTACCCGAAATTGCAAATCCATTTGAGACGGGAATATTTTTGTCTTGACACATATTAAACCAGCATTTTAAAATGTCCTTAAGGAAAAAAAAATACTATTATGTGGTAAAAAAAACATTGAAGTTCTAATAAATAATAATTTAATTAGAATGATACTGTTTTCACACTTGCACAAATATTTCAAATAATTCTCTTAAATGAAGAACCGTAAATAATTTAAAAACACATCAGACCTCAACCAATCGTTCAAATCAAAGTGCAGAAGCCCTCAAGTTGTCCTCAATCAGAAGCAGATAATTATACAAACCTACAGACTTTGTTTGGAGCCTGTACACCACTCTGCTTGTGTCTAATTATAACATAATAGTTTTGACTCTATTGTTTTGGTGTTCACTGAGAGTCTCGGTACCTGAAATTCTACTGTTTAACACTACTATTCATGGGCTATAACATATATGAAAAAAAGCTTGATTACTATCACATGTAAGAAGAGAATATTTTGATCTAATGCTATAGATACGAGGAGTGCTGAAGAAAGAGAAGGCTGATCACACTGCTGCCCACCTTGTCGTTCTGAATGTTGAGCTGCTGCTGTGTCCTGGAGATCGCTTATACCATACACTATGAAGCTATCTCCATGTCACAGCAGCCAAGCATCCCATTGCACATGCTCATTAATGTTGTAGGACAGGTTTATGCCATTGTAAAAAGTATAGGCCATTTTAATGTAGGATAGTGCTTATATATCTAGAGATAATAAATGTATTTTGCTTCTTGAAGTTATAGGGAAAATAATTAATAATGATATTTAAAACCAGTCAATTTGGTTTAATGCTTGTCTTATGGCTATGATATATTTTAAAAAATTATTTAACTATACAAAGAAATCTTTGTTACCATATTTTGCTATGTAATCTGAGCACCATAATGGAGGGGAAGAGAGCCTGATTACAGTGATGTGTCACTTACTGATCTGTGTTTCACTGTTTCAAGACAACCAATGCTTTATCAGCAGGAGATTATCAGTACAGGACAACTGGCCTGATGCCTTCTAGTCCAACCATGCCCCCATCACTTATTAGCAGCTCTCACTGTACTATGTACACAGAAGTCTGTGATGTGATGAGGTTATATGGCTCAACAACTGAGCTCTGCTAGATCTGCAGCAGAGAAAACTGTGACTCATAACTGCCTCGCCCAATAAACTAATGGTCTCTGTCCCTACTCAGGCTACTGTCAGGTTATATAGCAAAAACCAGCTGACAGATTCCCTTTAGGTAATATCTGTAGAACAATGGCCTTTATTAGCTTCTACTACAGTTGCAATAATATGATATTTTAATTTTAGCTAATAAGGTTGACTACCACTTGCAGAAATCAGGACAATTTTATAGTTTTTTGAAACAATATTGTATATACTTACTCAAATATTTTACACAGGTATGGCGTAACATGGCAATGCAATATATTCTAATATACTCTACTACGTAGTAACATGACAGTACTATGCATAGATGTAATATATAGTAATATGCATTTTTACATATTTACATCTTCAGATATAAAGTTACTCCTTAAAGTACATAAACTTATTAAAAGTTGTTATTCACTCTAATAGCATTCAAAATGACAGAAAAGTTGACAATTGGGAACAAATTATTTGAAATTATAACACCCACTCAAAATATTCTTAAACTCATGTCCATATACACGCTGACTATAATTCTTTCTCCATTCCTAAATTGTGTGCCTCGTGTTTATTGCCAGTTCATTTCCTGCTTGATAAAGCATGATGATTTTGAAGCAAACTAAAGTGAAGAAAAACACAGGCTATTCTTGTTCTTTGCAAATTTACTGTGGTGGTCTTTATCAAAACCTTTCAAACGGAATAGTGCAGCACCAGTAGAATATAAAAATACATCAAATCTGCTGAAGTAAAATGTCAATATACAAGGAAAGTTTAGAATAAAAATAAAATTGAAGCTATGTGTGTGTGTGATCCCTTTGTCTTAACCTTTTTGCTGCAATTATATTTATCTTAATCGACCATTTTCACAATCACCCAGCATTTAATGGAAACATGCACTTTTATGGGTTGTTGCATCTGAGACAACCACTTACAGAAGACAGCTGCTCTGGCAGCTGAGGGAAAACTTTGCATGGGTAAAGTGCCATAAAGTGGCTCTCTTTTCTGGAACATGGGAAAAGGGGTCCCTAGCAGTTTTCACCTTTTAATGAAGTAAAAATTAGTAGAGGTGTTGACTTTGTGAGCCAACCTATTATATAGATCAGGACATCAATATGATATCATAATGATGACATTAGCAACTCAAAAAACGATGGCGGTGATGGTAGCAGTGGTTAGGGGTGACAATCTGGAAACAGTGAGAATGGGAGAGAGGATGAAAGGGAGAGCAAGAGATAAAGAGAGGGAGTGAGAGAGAAAAGGAGAAAGCGAGAAAGGGAGAGAGAGATGGAGAGATGGAGAGAGGAAGAGATAGGGTGAGGGGGAGAGGATATAGAAAAGAGGGAGAGAGCTGAAGAAAGATGGAGAGAGGGAGAGAGGATATGGGAGAGAGGGAGAGAGATGAAGAAAGATGGAGAGAGAGAGAGAGAGAGAGAGAAGAGGGAAAGAGGGAGACTGACAGCAATCACTCTAAGAGCTCCCAGACTATGGAATGGTATAAAGGGAAAGGAAGGGATAGGCAAACCAAAAGGGGATAAGGAAAAGGAATACACCAGACAAACTTCCAAACAGCCATCTCCTAAACAACTTCTCTTTCCACGGCTTATAGCTCCAAACCAATACCAAGATATAGCAAGCTATCACTGGCAACTACTCAAGCTAAGAGGTGAATACTTATTCCAGAAGGGAGTGGAGAAAATCAGAACAGCTAAGACAACTCAGGATGGAAAGCTTTAGGAGACAAGTAGGGGCGTTTAACTCTTGCTTTCAGCAAACAATGGAAGTCTGCTAACTGGAAAGCAAAGCAGATCCAAATAGTGCAGGCATGTGTGCAGCAAAATGCTGCGATCTTCTGTCTCCTAAAATAAAGGTGCCACTGACCACTCTCTGTCATGGCATCACTGTGACAGAGGGAGAGAGAGAAGCTGTAAATTCAGGGGTTGGTGAGTCAAAACAGAGAGGAGGAAAGATGGAAGAGAAATAGGAAAAAAACTCAGAGAAAGGGCAGAGAGAAAGGGAAAACCAAAAGGCAGTGAAAAAGAAGGGAAGGAGAGAAAGTATTGTGTGGAATCTCTTCACAATAAAGTCTATTTATTCTATTTGTGACACACATGAATTTTGTATGTGAAGCAAATGCTAATGTGATAATGCATTTTCACCATGCATGATGTTTATTATCACAAATTCACACAAACATATTTTATTGTCCTTAGAATGTGCTAGTCATGACTCATTAGACATTTTTCCTCTCTTTGTCATGTTTATACTTATATTAATTAGATTAAATGTATTTACCAGCCCGGGCTTTTCATTAGCTATAACTTACAGGCGTACACCAGTTTCAACGAGTCACTGACTTTCCAAAGAATAGGTGATAACTACTAAAAAAGTGGGGGTTACATAAAATACTACTATGAAATAAGAATTGCATAAATAATTCAATGGACAATCTCACATATTAAACAAATCAAATTGATCAAACTTTGGTGGCCACTAGTCAGCTGCAGTCTTTACCATTTTGTCAGTGTTGACTTCTGCTCTGATGGAATATTGAGGAGCAGTAGCCAATCAACGACGGCTAATTGGTTGCAGCGTTTATGTGACATAACATGCTGCAGGAGACCCGGCGCTGACATCACAGGAATAATATAAGTATAAGCTATTCTTATGTTAATCAGGGGACTCTACATTTTTAGGAAAGGGTTGTCCAAGTAGTGTACAATCCATTGAAAGGTGATAAAAGGTAATAAAGCACGTTAGATTCACAGTTTCTATCTCCTGTATAAGTGGTTGCTTGTGTGCTTCTGCATAACAACCTAACCCTCGCATAAATAATGGACCAATAAATATGGCAACTGGCAATTAGCTGCATGAATGAATGAAATGTGCAGCATACATTATATTAAAACTTCATTCCATGGACACAAGGTATGTGTTATTATTTAACCACTGCTACATACTTGTCGAAATTCCGCCGTGAATGGACCCAAATAGGCTACGATGCCGGCACTTAGCAACATGTCTCCCACTATGTTCTGGTATGTATCTTCCAGTTGTATGGCTACACCCCTCCAACGTTGCTTTTCTCCACCAAGTCCATTAATTAGCTTTTCCGCTCGATTCAGCTTCAACCTTAAATAATTACCATAAATATGTTATGAGAATGGCTATTATGCCGTTATGAACAATTCTTAAGCAGCGTCGGCATTTTTCTTTAATACCATTGCTGTGCAAATGTTGCTATCCTGCTGTTACTCTTGTATGAAAGCCAGTTGACAGGATAATTTACTGGAAATGATTAGATTAGTATTTTTAGAATTTACCGGTACATGTAGCTTCATTTACATCTTGAATCTGGATCTTTGCTCACAAACAGAGAGCAGTCTGAGAAGTGACTTTGTTGTGCAGCACTGTATTGTAATACCATCTGACAAAGTCATTAGTTGCATGAGGACCTCGGCTGTGTTTCATGTGCCATCTAATATGGAAAGAACGCACATAGGCCAGAGCACGGCTGATAACTCATTTTTACAGGTTACACATTTACATTATCTACATTATTAAATGCAATATCACCAGCTACCTTGTGCAATTCATAGCCGAGAAGATAAAAGTGCATAAATCACCCAGATCTGAAACACTGAATCAAAGTAAGAGTCTTTTGATTGTGAAAGCATTTCTCTTATCATTCTGTATTCAATACCGTATTAGTAACCTGAATATATCTCATCTCACATTATATATCAAGTAAATCAGTTAACTTTGCACCCTGCTGTGTATTTTTTCAGCTCAATGTGTTCTCTTTATGACCTACATTTTTATAACTGCATAATTACCAAATTTCTATGTCCATTACCATAATTAGAGGCAATGAGCTATGCAGTAAACTAATGCTATACATGGAATTGGTTATGCAACTAGCAGGTTTCTGTATCTTATTTTTAAGTTATTTTCATCTGTCTTTCTTTTTTTAAAATTCAGGTAATACTAGCTTGGCCCGTGAGAAATTTTCACACATTGGTCGTCGGGGGCTCAGACCATTTCAGAAAAAGCAAGCTGGTCAAATGTAAATGTATTTCATGAGATGATGAACACAGACAGGTATTTATATATGTAGGTTGGTAATACAATAAATTGGTTTGATAAGTAGAGGCCAAAAAATGTCTTCCGGTTGAGGTGCCACCTGCAGGTGATTGTTTCTTTCTGCAGGTTTAAGAAAATGAATGTTTAAACTGTCTTTAGTGATAAAATCATGAATGTGTGGTTTGTTTGGCTCTTTTCTTGCTGAAGGGGGCAAGTTTACCTTTCAAATCGTGTATCATTTGTGTGTGTGGGGCAAAGTAATCAGCGAAAAAGCAGTGCATGTTTACAAAGGTGTTGGCATATGTGACTCACCTGCAGTGAAGTGTACAATCCTCCAATGTGCTTGAAATAGGCTGGGCAAGCACTTGGGCAAGCTGGAAAGACCCCAAGGCAAATGTTTGGATTTGTTTGTGATGTCTGTAAGCAGCTTTGTGGTAGTGTGCTTTGGGGTAGTGTGCTGCCACCTGCAGGTCATTTGACCTTTCAAATGGTGTATCATTTGTTTGTATGGGTGGAGTATGAATGGAGCAAGTGTGCAATTCAATAGGCAGTGCATGTTTACAAATGTGTTTGCATATGTGACTCACCTGCAGAAAAGTGTGCAATCCTCCAATTTGGCTGAAATAGGCTGGGCAAGCAGTTTGGCAAGCTGGAAAGCCCCAAGGCAAATATTTGGATTTGTTTGTGATGTCTTTGTGGTAGTGTGCTTTGGGGTAGTGTGGTACCACCTGCAGGTCATTTTTCCTTACTGCAGGTTTATGAAAATTAATGTTTAAACTGTATTTTGTGATCAAATCGTTGATGTGTGGTTTGTTTGGCTCTTTTCTTGCTGAAGGGGGCAAGTTAACCTTTCAAATGGTGTATCATTTGTGTGTGTGTGCAGTATGAACAGAGATACAAAGTCATCACCGAAAAACAGTGTTTAGAAATAATAGAATAGATTGGCAGGAAAATAAAATAAATACATGTCTGTTTTTGTCATTTTTTTTATTATTACCACAATGGACTAGTCTAATACATTTTAAGATTTGATACGCTTTCTGTAATAATAATTTTTATATATTGGACATTTTTTTTAATGGTCTGGGCAGGTAACAGTGATTTGTATTGTTAGCAGCCTTATTGTTATATATTTATTTTCTAACTACTTTTTATTTTTTATTTATTTTTATTTACTTTATATATTATTCCCCACATAAAGTTTTCACCTGTAACTGAGGTTGGCATACTAGCCTCAGTTACAGGGAAAATGCAGCTTGGCTGCATAGTAGAGATGACTGGGTCTCCAGGGACTCATCAGCTCCTTTTCCCTCCCTAAACCCAGCAATCAAATAATTGCTGGCTCAGGTGAAGGAAGGGCCTTTAGTGCTTCCTCTTACTGTATACAAAGGGCTTGTCCTGCATTATGTATACAGTGATCGGGAAAGCAGAGTCAGTAACAAACTGTCTCTGCTTTCTCTATGAGGAGCTCTGCTGTGCTTGACAGCTAGCTCTCCATTTCCATAGCTGTACGATCATGTGCAGCTGCACCAGTATTCAGTTATGTTTTAGAGTATCACTTTAGAGTAGAACACGGACTACCCGGTTGTTTAAAGTCTATGAGCAATCCGCAAGTAGTCATATACAATTTGTGTAAATGCATTATATGGAACATATGAGATATACCCTCATCCATGCAACAATAGTCATGTTATAGGGTAACAGCATTATTTTTCAGGAACGTGAATAAAAGTGGTTTAAGATATGAGATTTTATACAGCAACAAATGAACTGTCACTTAAAGGGGTTGTTGCATATTTTACATTTTCGGCACTCACCCATCCGGTAAATTTCATAATTCCCAAACAAATCAATTGAGAAAGCCACTAATGCTCAGATAACTCTCCTAGTATCTAACATTATTTGGTCACTGTATTTTTGTAATATTGGATTTATTAGCACACAGCTTTTTTTCCATTACAAGTATTACAGTATGTGATTATGATGTGGTAGTATTATTTGTCCCTTTTATAGAGACAGTATTGGAAATAGTGGCATTGGTATGCTAGGTTTTATCTATATTAATGGTATGGTGCTATTATTTTTACATTATCTATGCTCAAAGTGTGATAACTGTTTGTTATCTGTGCTGTTACATATTACTGCAGGTATCATCCACTCTATTATTTGTACTCAGAGTTATCGCTGTGTGTTATCTGTGGTGATACATTGGACTGTAAATAGCATATTGTCACAGGTTTACCATTACAGAGAGGAGCCAGAAGACCGCAGTGTCTGATTTCTCCTACTTGTGCACTGTTTAGAACCACTTCATCTTTATATTAAATAGTGTAATTTTCTTTTAGCAGTGCAGGGATTAATCTGCTCTGTTGAGAGCTCCTAAAAGCTTTCCAGCAGTGCACTGTTAGACACTCCCATCCATCTGCTATATAAGCTAGGCCCTCGCTAGCACTCATTGTCAGAGTAGCTTATGCTGCATGTCTGGAAGTTGTTGGTGGTTATTATTGGAGAAGGCGTTTGGTGGATTTATCTGTGACTGTTGCTTGGTTCTGAGTGTGGGATAATTCACTTTCTTCTCCTGCTTTGGTTTAACCCCATCCTCCACTCCCCAGTATTTACCTCTGTTGTTTATGTGTGTAAATTTATATGTTTGGCATTTTTTCGTTATCACTGTTTGCAGTGCTTGCTAGTCTGGTTGGTGCTTTACGGTACACTACTCTTCTGTATTCTTTAAGGTACTACGTATTCCCTGGGTGGGGAAAGGGTATAGACGGAGGGTGGATTTGGGAGCTAAAGCAAGGTACATGGCCCTGGCATCTTTACCATCAGAAGTAATCCAGGGAAGAGGCGGGGCGGGCTAGGGCGCTCCATAGCATTAGGGACAGGGAAGGAGCCCATGGTCATGGGACACCCGACCATATAGTGTTAGGTTGGTCTCAAGGTAGACCATAAAGTATATTGGATGGCTGTCAAATATTAGGAATGCTCGAGCAGATGGATTCACCCAGAGACAGGTTGTATCTGTATCTGAAGCCATAAAACATTTAATGGACAGCTCTAGTTATTTACCCTTTTAAATGGGCGTACACATTCTCATTGCGTACATGCTATCTATCATTGAAATTAAATTTATTACAAGTAAGCATAACGGTTTATTACAAGTGAAAACATCATTATCTATCATGTGGTATTCCATTCTAGGTGAAGCAAACAGCTGTTGATCATGTGAACTTTGAATATCCACGCAATTAGTCCAGTCATCATAAGGCTTATGAGCCTTTATTAGTATTATCTGAATATTTCTACCACCACCACCCATCATTAGTCACCCTTGATCAACACAGCACGTGGAGTCAACAGCTTGAGTCAAGCAGCTGTAATTAGGTCATAGTGACCTGGTGAAAGGTAATATGGAAGTCATGTCAGAATCCCTTTTATATAAGAAGAAACCCATAAGGGGGTCCCTGAATCCCCTATGAAGAGTCGTAACACATATACTACATTTGGACAGCAGGCAATATGCTTTTAATTTTGGTTACAGAAAAGGTTTGCTTACACAAGCAGATAATCGTGTAAATGAATGATGCAATTAACTCACCACTTGTAAATTATGTCAGGCAAGAGTTTATAGGAAATGGTTGAATAGCGATGGTTCCATTGTAACATTGAACATCATGCACTGAAGTGTAGGTGTGTTCAACGATCAAGTCTTTGAAAGATTGATGCTATTTACTTTGAATACATAAATTCAAAAAGTATTGCACAAACATTTCCATTTAAATTGTACGAAGAAAATATAATTGAATAAGCTGATAATCACAAATATACAGTCGTTCCAATATTCCTACTGCTGCTGAATTATTTATTGTCTTGGAACATGATTAACCCTATTTAGGACTTGAATTTTCATTACTTCTTTTTACCAGTCAAATCAATGAATGAGCGAACAACCTCCATTTACATTACACAATTTTCAAAAGATGTGTAAGAATTTTTTCAATAGCTTAAAAAATTTGATACACAATGAACAAATGTCTTTGGACACATCGTTCTGTCTCTCAACCTATTCACATAACACTATTGTCATGAGTGATGGGTCATTAATATTAGGATGTGATGGGTTAACGGCTAATGTAAATGTACAAAAGAAAAAAATGGAACAGCTCACCACCATTACCAGGTAAATGAATTCATGGTCCAAGTGGTAAGGGCAGTGCCAGGTTCATCAGACTGGATTCCTGGTGTGTCATTCAGAGAAGGAAGAAAGGGGGATATTCCAGCAAGACCCACGTTAAAATGGATCACTTAATTTCATCTCATGAAAACCAACAAAAACAATGTGATTAAAACAAAGGATAAACTTTGCCAATGATTAAGAACCTGCAATGTATTGCAAATGCACAAGTCAAGCATTCCCCTGTTTTAAGCACATTCTTTTTTTAAGTTTTAATGAGAAGAGATTAAACTATATATTATAACAGGAGTTTTGCTGTAAAATCCCGTCCTTTACTCTAACTTATTATGTTTGAACACATAACCTACCAGGTCATTCAGTTCATGTGTGCTGCCCATGACTATGAGGAAGGGGTGTGCAGATAAGTGTGATTTTCAGAAAGAGGTGTTGTTAGATCCCAAAAGTTTGCTTCTGCACCAGCACCCCCTTGCTTCATCTCCCTAAAGGCAGTTTTCAAAAGTTGATAATTTTGATGTAAAAATTTAATTATTCCACTAACTGTATCTAAACCATGTTGTAGTCTCTGAATTGTCTGCATAGCAACAAAAGGTGGTAACATTCTTGTTTGCAAAAAATTCAACAGTGTAACCTTGCCATTGTTAAGGAGAAAACCAAAATCATAGGTCAGCAAACCTTTTGGAAGAAGTGCAATGTATAGGTACACATTCACACTATGGCTATAAACAAACAACATCTAGAATAAAAAAACAATAGATAGATACCCTGCAGGAAGTAAGTAAATAGTAATAATACAAGTAAAAAACATAGGGTACTTAATTGACACCATTTTAATCAAAAAAGAGTAAAAGCCATTCTACCATGACAAAGTGTACCCCATCAGGAAGGTCCATAACTCTAGTATCTCACGTCGATACTTGCAAAAATAGACAGGGAGCAGAGCAGTTACTGGACCTGACTGTTTTTTGGCACCTGCCTTTGGAGGGGCTCATCTGCCGAATGTAGCAAGCACAAGAAACTAACAAAAAACTGAAATTTTGAGCCCGTATAAGGGCAATGTGTAGGCACAAAATTCACACTATGGCCATAAAAGACAAAACCTAGAATAACAACAATAAATAGACCATGCAGTAATAAAATAGCAGTAATAAATGTGCAAAACAGTGTATTTAGTTGAAACCATTTTGATTAAAATAGCATAAAAGCCATCCCACCATGACAAGGTGTACCCTCAGTATGGCCCCCTTCTATTTTGAGGCCTGCTAGCACACAGTGAAGTGTAATTCTCGAGTTAGGTACCATTCTGATTGGGTACATCTTGTCGCGTTGGGATGACTTTTATGCTCTTTTGATCAAAATGCTGCCAGCAAATTACTCTATATTTTTCACATTTTTAAATAAAGTCTTTCCCCCTAAAACTGATATTGAACTATTTAAACTTCCATTTAAGGGGCTTACAGTGGGTACGGAAAGTATTCAGACTCCTTTAAATTTTTCACTCTTTGTTTCATTGCAGCTATTTGGTAAATTCAAAAAAGATCATTTTTTTTCTCATTAATGTACACTCTGCACCCCATCTTGACTGAGAGAAAACAGAAATGTAGACATTTTTGAAAATTTATTAAAAAAGAAAAACTGAAATATTGCATGGTCATAAGTATTCAGACCCTTTGCTCAGTATTTAGAAGCACCCTTTTGAGCTAGTACAGCCATGAGTCTTGTTGGGAATGATGCAACAAGTCTTTCACACCTGTATTTGGGGATCCTATGCCATTCTTCCTTGCAGATCCTCTCCATTTCCATCAGGTTGGATGGTGAATGTTGGTGGACAGCCATTTTTAGGTCTCTGCAGAGATGTTCAATTGGGTTTAGGTCAGGGCCATGGCTGGGCCAGTCAAGAATGGTCACAGAGTTGTTATAAAGACACTCCTTTGTTTATTTTAGCTGTGTTCTTAGGGTCATTGTCCTGTTGGAAGGTAAACCTTCTGCCAAGTCTGAGGTCCAGAGCACTCTGGAAGAGGTTTTCATCCAGGATATCTCTGTACTTGACCGCATTCATGTTTCCTTCAATTGCAACCAGTCGTCCTGTCCCTGCAGCTGAAAAACACCCCCATAGCATGATGCTGCCACCACCATGTTTCACTGTGGGGATTGTATTATGCAGGTGATGAGCATTGACTGGTTTTCTTCACACATACCACTTAGAATTATCACCAAAAAGTTCTATCTTTGGCTCATCAGACTAGAGAATCTTATTTCTCATAGTCTGAGTGTCCTTTATGTGTTTTTTTTTTTAGCAAACTCTATGCAGGCTTTCATATGTCTGGCACGGAGGAGAAGCTTCCGTCATGCCATTCTGCCATAAAGGCCCGACTGATGGAGGGCTGCAGTGATAGTTGACTTTGTGGAACTTTTATCCATCTCCCTACTGCATCTGTGTAGCTCAGCCACAGTAATCTTGGGTTTTTTCTTTACCTCTCTCACCAAGGCTCTTCTCCCACAATTGTTCAGTTTGGCTGGACGGCCAGGTCTAGGAAGACTTCTGGTGGTCCCAAAGTACTTCCATTTAAAGATTATGGAGTACTGCAGAAATTCTTTTGTAACCTTGGCCAGATCTGTGCCTTGCCAATATGCTGTCTCTGAGCTCCTTGGCTAGTTCCTTTGACCTCATGATTCTCATTTGGCCTGACATGCACTGTGAGCTGTGAGGTCTTATACAGACAGGTGTGTGCCTTTACAAATCAAGTCCTATCAGTTTAATTAAACACAGCTGGACTCCAGTGAAGGAGTAGAACCATCTAAAGGAGGATCACAAGGAAAAGGACAGCATGTGACTTAAATATGAGTGTCTGAGCAAAGGGTCTGCATACTTATGACCATGTGATATTTCAGTTTTTCTTTTTTAATAAATTTGCAAAAATTTCTACATTTCTGTTTTTTTCAGTCAAGATGGAGTGCAGAGTGTACATTAATGAGAAAAAAACTGAACTTTTTTGAATTTACCAAATGGATGCAGTGAAACAAAGAGTGAAAAATTTAAAGGGGTTTGAATACTTTCCATACCCACTGTAGGCCTTATAAAAGTCATACATGTACTGTAGATTTTAGTAAATGTGTTTTAATTAAAATCAGTTTTCTTACATATGTAAATGAGGATGCTTAAGTGTACCCTTGGCATGGCCAAGGGCCTAGTTCACCCTTTCTGCCCCCTCAGCTACCATAGTCTGTCCCTCTCCTCATGATGATTGGCAGCACTCGCTTGGGAATGCTGTCTGATTTAACTCTGCATATACTGACACTAGAGAGGCCGAACACATGCGCACATAGTGTCAGTGTGCAGGGGACAATATCTCATCCCTCTACTGTGTATAGCAGCCACTCACTACATGCAGGGTTACACAGCAGCAGATGATACTGAAAGGAGAAGGATGAAAACGTGTCAGTATATACGCACTCTCATCTCTCTCTCCTGTATATGGTTGCCAACACTGCTGTGTGAACCTGTGTGTAGTGAGTGGCTGCTGTATATAGGAAAGGAAGAAGAGACGGGCACAGTGATTATATGAGCGCATGCATGCACCCCTGAGGTGCCCTGAGGCTTCCTCATTTACATATGTCATAAAACTGTTTTTCTCAAAAACACATTTAGCAAATTCTACATGTATGATCTTTATAGGGGCTTAGTTCCCAATGTGAAAGTCAAAATAGTTCAGACTCAGTTTTGAGGCTGGCACACTCTCTTTAAGCTTTCACATGGAAGTATAGTTTCACATGATATAAATATACAGTGAAGGGAATAATTATTTGATACCTTGCCTATTATATAAGTTTGCCCACTGACAAAGACATGAACAGTCTATAACTTTAATGGTAGTATAATTTTAATATTGAGAGATAGAATATCAAAAATAAAATCCAGAAAATCACATTGTATAAATTATAAAAATATATATGCATTTTGCAGTGAAAAAAAGAATTTGATCCCTCTGGTAAACAAGATTTAATAGTTGGTGGCAAAACCCTTGTTGGCAAGCACAGGAGTCAGACTTTTTTGTAGCTGATGATGAGGTTTACGCACATGTCAGGAGGAGTTTTGGTCCACTCCTCTTTGCAGATCATCTCTAAATCATTAACATTATGAGGCGTCGCTTGGCAACTTGGAGCTTCAACTCCCTCCATAAGTTTTCTATGGGATTAAGGTCTGGAGATTGGCTAGGCCACTCTATGCCTTAATGTGCTTCTTTTTGAGCCACTCCTTTGTTGCCTTGGCTGTATGTTTTGTGTCATTGTCTTGCTGGAAGACACAGTCACGAGTCATTATTAATGTCTAGGTGGAGGGAAGGAGGTTGTCATTCAGGATTTAGTGCTGTGCCCTTAGTAGAGAAACACCCCACAACATAATGTTTCCACCTCCATGCTAGACAGTGGGGATGTGTTCTTTGGGTCATAGATAGCATTTCTCTTCCTCCAAGCACGGCGAGTTGAGCTAATGCCAAAGAGCTCAATTTTTGTCTCATCTGACCACAGCACCTTCTCCCAATCACTCACAGAATCATCCATGTGTTCATTGGCAAAATTCAAACGGGCCTGCACATGTGTCTTCTTGAGCAGGGGACATTGCAGGCACTGCAGGATTGTAAACCTTTACAGCGTAATGTGTTACCAATGGTTTTCTTGGTGACTGTGGTCCCAGCTGCCTTGAGATCATTAACAAGTTTCCCTGTGTAGTTTTAGGCTGATCTCTCACCTTCCTCATGATCAAGGATACCCACAAAGTGAGATTTTGCATGGTGCCTCAGATCGATGTTGATTGACAGTCATTTTGTATTTCTTCTATTTTCTTACTATTGCACCAACAGTTGTGTCCTTCTAACCCTGCATCTTACTTATGGTTTTGTAGCCTATTCCAGCTTTGTGCAGGTCTATGATCTTGTCCCTGACATCCTGTAAAGTTCTTTGGTCTTGCCCATGTTGTAGAGGGTAGAGTCTGATTGATTAATTGAGTCTGTGGACAGGAGTCTTTTATAAAGGTGACTATGTAAGACATCTGTCTTTAATGTAGGTAACGAGTTGATTAGAAGTGTATAACTGGTCTGTAGGAGCCATAGCTCTCAATGTTTGGTAGGGGATCAAAATACTTATTTCTCACTGCAAAATGCAAATACATTTATGCAATTTATACAATGTGATTTTCTGGATTTTATTTTGATTTTCTATCTGTCAATGTTAAAATTAACCTACTCTTAAAATTATAGACTTTTCATTTCTTTGTCAGTAGGCAAGCTTACAAAATCAGCAAGAGATCAAATTACTATTTCCTTCACTGTATATGGCATATACAGTTGTGCTCAAAAGTTTACATACCCCAGCAGATCAACGGATCTACGGGAAAAGGCAGTTGAACTGTATAAAACAGGAAAGAGATATAAAAAGATATCCAAGTAATTGAAAATGCCAGTCAGCAGCGGTCAAACTGTGATTAACAAATGGAAAATCAGGGGCTCTGTAAAAACAAAACCACGGTCAGGTAGACCAACAAAAATTGTGTCCATAACTGCCAGGAAAATTGTTCAGGATGCAAAAAAAAAAAATATATATCATCAGCTGAGATATTGGACTCTCTGAAAACTAGCAGTGTGGCTGTTTCAAGATGCACAATAAGAAAAATGGGCTGCATGGTCGAGTCGCCAGAAGAAAGCCATTACTGTGTAACTGCCACAAAGTATCTTGCCTACAATACGCAAAACAGGACAGAGACAAGCCTCAAAACTTCTGGAACAAGGTAATTAGGAATGGTGAGACCAATATTCAACTTTTTGGCCACAACTATAAAAGTTACATTTTGAGAGAGTTCAACAAGGCCTATGATAAAAGAACATAATTCCTACTGTAAAGAAAGGAGGTGGATCGCTGATGTTTTGGGGATGTGTGAGTTATAAAGGCACAGGAAACTTGGTCAAAGTTGAAGGAAAGATGAATACAGCACGTTATCAGTAAATACTGGAGGCAAATTTGCAATCATCAGCCCGGAAGCTGCTCATGGGACGTACTTGGACATTCCAACATGACAACGATCCAAAACACAAGGCCAAGTTGACCTGTCATTGGCTACAGCAGAACAAAGTGAAGGTTCTGGAGTTGCCATCTCAGTTTCCTGACCTCAATATCATTGAGCCACTCTGGGGAGATCTCAAGAGCACAGTTCATGCTAGACAGCCCAGGAATTTACAGGAACTGGAGTCTCCAAGAAGAGTGGGCAGCTTTACCATCAGAGAAAATAAAGAACCTCATCCACAACTACCATAAAAGACTTCAAGCTGTCATTGATGTTAGAGGGGGCAATACACGGTATTAAGAAATGGGGTATGTGAACTTTTGATCAGGATCATTTGAATGTTTTGGGTTGTCATTATGATTTAAAAAGAGAAAACACAGTAGTTTGAGAATTAATGGCTTCACCCAATCACTAACCATGAGTGGAGAAAAAGTTTTGGTGTTAGCATTCATACTGTTTGAAAAAGGGCCAAGAAAGCAAAAATTCTGCCTGGGTATGTAAACTTTTGAGCGCAACTGTACAGTGTATTTAAGTCAGTGCATATCTGAGGTTGGAAGGTTACTTGCAACTCCCCAGCCTAAAATAAACCCCTAAGTATACTCATCTAAATGCACATTTTTTTTGTCATGTGGAAAGTTATCTGACAACTACTTATCTCCTTCAGGAATATAGAATCAGGGATCCTGAAATATGGCAATCCACATCCCTCTTTCACCCGACATTTGCCCTTGATAGGTAGTACTCAGTACAGTAGCCATGCCCGTGAAATATTTAGTCTAAAAAGGTGAGTTTTACCATTTTTTTTTTTAACATCAATGGGAAATATAAGAAAAAATATGTCAGAAAATTTGTACATATGGAAGTAGTAGAATAGCTGTATAAATTCTTGTTCCCCTATTAAACATTATGATTTTTTTTTGGCAAAGATATGATGTGTTAATGCACTTAGAGGAAACAGTGTTATTATGCTTACATAGCACCATCATATTCATCAGTGTTTTACAGAAATTGTTATCACTGTCCCCATTGGGACTCATAATCTAGATTCTCTATCAGTATGTCTTTGGAATGTGGGAGGAAACCAGCGGAAACCCACAGAAACACAGGGAGAACATACAAAATCCTTGTAGATGTTGTCTTTGAACACATGACCCCAGTGCTGCAAGGCTGCAGTACTAACCACTGAACTACCATCCATTGACAAGCTTCCAGGGCCCTTCCAGCTTGATTTGCATATGATGTCTACAAAAGATTTCTCCTGACTGCCAAAATACATAATTTTTATTTGGAAATAATCACCTTTACAGCCATACTACTACTTCAATGTAAAAGTTTGCTCACAGGTTAGCTAAGAATTTGCAATATATCTGTGTACAATCTTTATGTATATTGCCAACTTTATTCATTAATCAAAATATTAGCTCTGCCTTCCCTGTGCTCCTGCAAACTCTGCATTCCCATTAATTGAGACACCACAAAAAATGATCATATTGATAGACATCTACGAAAATTCCAGATATAATATTATAAAAGCCTTTTACATCCTTTTATGCCTGTAGCCATTTAAAGTTTGAAGGTAACAATTATCAGTTATGTTAGGTGAAAGAAAAGCATTTAGCCCTGTTTATCACTATAGTAATTGTTATAATAATATAGGTTTAACATAGCAGAAAGCTTACTACAAAACCCCTCATTGACCTTGCCATGAATTATACATTGGAGCCTATTCAGAAGCTGTAATGTTTGGTTCAATTATTTATAACATACATCTAAATAATTTCATTTTCTGAGAATTACTTTCAAATGTCCCTGTAAAGCTGGAACTAATTTCATGCAATAGGACTGTAGTGGCACTGTTCATGGCAACCTCTTAGGCACTTTAGGCAGTGGCAGTTTTCTGCTCTTCTCTTCTGTAATATCCATTTAAATAAGTGATAATCCTGTCCACCTGTTAGCATTAATTAACACTACTGTAAAGCTATGTTCACATTTGTAATGGATTCTGCCACATTTGAAAGAAAAAAGTAGGACATTATGATGTGCTAGCTTTTGGTAAGACAATTGACATCTCATCTCGCACCAAGTTGAAAGGGGTTTCCCTACAAACACTTTAATCAATAGATCTCAGAATAAAAATAAGCTTCACAATTGGATATGTTAAAAAAAAAGTTCCTGTGCTGAAATAATCATATAAATGTGCCCAGGCTTTTTCTTGTGTAAGGGTTTTGTCTGACCTTACATGAGATGGTCTGATCATACCTCAGCTCTTGGGCAGGGGGGAAGCAAAGAAAGTACACATACAGGACATTACAGGATCACAGCTGCTGGTTTCTGTTAGGAAAAACATTTTCCTGCCTGTTTAAAAACTAACTAAGAGCGTATGCCCACTAAACAAATCGCTACGATCGTAAAACTCACTATTAGCGATCCCGTTAGCGATAGTGGTTCAGTGCGGCAGCTTCCAGCGACGAGCTTCCTGCTGTGATCTCGCTCGTCGCTGGAATCGCTCCGGACCCTATTTCATCGCTGGCGCTCCCGCTGGGTGAGTATCTAATCGCTGTGTGGCACCTTTTCTTAGCGATTTAGCGGTACTTTTGTACCGCTAAAGTCGTTAAGAAGATCGCTAACGGCGATAGCGTCGTTAACTATATCGCTAAATGTGGCCGCATTTAGCGATATAGAAACAATCCCGCTAGCGATCGCATTAGTATGCGTCGTTATCGTGATCGCTAGCGGGATTGTTTAGTGTGGCAGTACCTTAAGAATCAGCTGTGATCCCCTGCTGTCCTGTCTATATACTCTCTTGATGCCTCCCTTGATTAGGAGATGTGGTATGATCAGACCATGTTCCTGCACGGTCAGACACATCCATTTCACAGAAGCACATTTATAAGATTATTTTGGGGACAGAGAGATTTTTTAAACACATCCAATTGGGAACTTATTTTTAGTCTAAGATCTAATAATTACACTGTACTTTGTTCATGGGAAAATCCCTTTAACTTAATGGGTTTCACTGAGTGCCACTGGACCTAACTCAACTTTAATCTTTTTAGTCTACTCTTATGAGGAATGAAATGTCTAGTCTTATTTTTCAGAAGCATTACATTACTTATTCAATACTGATTCTGATGATTCTGAGAATTTACTTTCTATAGAATAGAGCTGTATCACAATTTTCCTGGCTTTAGAAATAGGTCTTCCAGCATTCCATACCCCATATTATTACTTTTTAATCATAGGAAGTCCAATTTTTAAATGAGGCATTAAATAGTTATCTGACATAGGAAATGCTAACTGTCACACTCTTTCATTGCTCAACTAGTAAGGATTTGTCTAACATGAAGTTTGTTGACTACTTCCAGTACCAGCAAGCTAGATGTGGAATATGATTCCAGACTTTATTACATAAAAATATGCTACACATAATATATAAAGATACTCAGCTGTTTATAATATTTCTATCAATATATAAAGTGGATATACCATTTATAATATTTTGATAATGACTGGACAATTTAAAGAACAGGTGACGCGTCAAATTAGCAAATTTGCAACCTGAAAGGGTTTTTCTTATACTTACTTGGTCATATTTATATTTTCCTCTAGAATTCTTTTCTCTGATAGCTTTTGGGATAATCGATCCTGAAGATCCTTTAGTTTTGCAGTTACTTCCTTTAGCTCTATTCTCTTGATTTTGAGTTTATCCATGTGAACTTTTAAATCTGTCTCTGCTGTTTCCAGTCGTTGACGTTTTGGAGCAACAATCTTTAAGAAAAATAATACAGAATATCCCAAAGAAAAGTTTAGATTGTCGCTTATGCTATTTTTGAGGATTTATAATCAGACTTGAGAATGCTATTGATCAAGCCGTTTTCTTGCATGAAAAGTATATCAAGCATAGTACAATCACTATTACCTTATTTTTTAAGTAGCATTAAAGACTTTATAAACAATTTTCTCTACATTTATACCAATGTGATCTTATACCTGACCAAATGTGATAGAATAAGGTATTAGCAAAATATTTCACTGTCCCATTTAAAATATTTACCACGATGCTGTTAATAGGAGACCCTCTGCATTTGCCTTTCGGCACATTACATACATAAAACAAGAGCTGACCAGCATGAATTTCTCTTGATTTGGTCAAGACTCTAATGATTTGTGACAAGGTGAGAAGACAAATGACCTCTAACAATAAAGAAATGAATGGTGAAAAGGTTTGTTAAGTAAGTTTGAAAAATTGCATGAGGTTTCAACAGTTTTTGACAACTTTTCTAAAATAGAATTCAGGTTTACCTTCATAGATTGTACAGAGCATGGAAAATCTATCTTTTCAGAAAAAGCTGAAAACTATTTTGAAGTAAAAAAATGCCATTTTTTTTAATAAAACTGAGCAAAATATTATAGTAGTGCATCAATACTACATAATAACAACATTAACACTGTTAGACTCAATTGACACTGTCTATAGTGCAAGGTTGCATTGCAAGTAAAACCTTACTATATGTATAGTCTGATGTACTGATAAGCTATCACTAGCTAAATGTATCCTAAACGGGTGACATTTTGACAAATATTTAGCCATTATACAGTACATAAGGACCTCTAAACCCCAAGCTATAATGAAAAACTATTTATTGTCAATATCTAACTCCGTCGATGAGACTTTTTTTGCACCAGATGCTTGTCAGCCCTTTTATTTTGCTGTGATCATCTGTTAATATTGTCTTTATGTAATTTTCTATTCAAAATTATGTGTACTAATAAAATGTTTGTTATTTGTTAAGCATCTTAGACTCCAATTTTCTTCACTTGTTTAGAATATATGTTGGCTCATGCGTACCAGGGTGCCCAGAGACAACGACAAGCTGTCCTCAGTGGGAGATTTATTGTCTGGGTACTCTGTATCCCCCCCAGCCACCCTCCAATGATGCCCGTGAGGTGAACTGAGTTCCACCGTGCTGTGAAAACAGTTTTTTCTCCTCCCCTGCCTCCTCCTCATCATTATCCTCCCCCCAAACTGTCCCCTGGCTGTACAGTTGGGTACCTGGCCGGTTGGGACAGTAATCCACCCTCCGAACCATGTGTGGATGATAGGCCTGATAACGGTGTGAATTGACTCTGCTCCTCCTCCTGTGCCACCAACTCATCCATTATGGCCTGAATTGTTTTTTCCAGTAGGTACATAAGTGGTATAGTAACACTGATAATGGCGTCATTAGCGCTGGCCACATTGGTGGAACATTGAAAGCAGCACATTATGGCACACACGTTAGGCAAGGAGGCCCAGTCATTGGTGGGAAAGTGGTGTTGTTCCGCAGAGCAACTTGTGCATGAGTGCTGCAGTCTAAACTCCAATATTGCCTTCTGCTGCTCGTACAGTCTCTCCAGCATATGCAACGTGCAGATTCTCCTTTTTTGGTACATATTAGCTGAAGAGAGGGAAAGCAGAAGTGACGCTGCAGTGCAGACAGAGGAGAAGCAGCAGGGTGAGAACACCGAAAGTGCTCACACACTGTCCGCACTTTCAACAGACGGCTCTGACATGTGTATGTAGTTTTTTAAGAAGCTCTGTACCACCAAGTTTAGCACGTGTGCCAGGCAAGGGATGTGCATCAAACCGGGTAGGCCCAGAGCTGCTATGAGATTTTGCCCGCTATTGCATACCAACAGGCTGGACTTGAGGTTCACCAGCAACAACCACTCATCTGCCTGCTTCTTAATCCCAGTCCACAGCTCCAGCGTATTGTAGGATTTGTCTCCCAAACAGAAGAGTTTAAGAACAGCCTGCTGTCATTTGCCCCTGGCTGTGCTCAAGTTGGTGGTACAAATCTTCCGGTAACCGAATGAGGAGGTGGTGGAGGAGGCATAGTAGTTGAAGGAGGCAGCCCGGACTGATAAACAACCAGCAATATTATGTGGTGGTAGGACATGAGCAAAAACACCTTTTGATTCTGTCCTAGCCACCACTATATTTATACAATGGGTTTAGGGAGATGAAACATTCCTGACCTTGCCACTGATTGCCACAGGTTGCACAGTGCACACCTGATTTGGTCCTCAACATGTTTGCTCAGGGCAGGGATGGCCCGCCTGGAAAAGTATTGGCAGCTGGGAACAATGGACTGCGGAACAGCCTCCACCATCAGTTATTTAAAACTTGCTGACTCCATTAGCCGGAATGGAAGCATTTCAAAGGTCAGTAATTTGGAAATGTTGTCATTTAGAACCATGGCTTGTGGGTGGCTACGGGGGTATCTCCTCTTGCTCTCGAGAATTTAGTGGATGGAAAGCTGAACACTTCCATGGTGTGGAGATGCTCAGTGACACTGGTGGTGGTGGTTTTGATGCTGTCAAATCCTCTCCTTGCAGTGAAGCAGGTGGCCCTGTTGATCGAGAGAAGGAGAAAGAGTCCGAGACTGCTACAGAAGAGGGAGCAGGAGGAGGCTAAGATCAGTCATGTTTTAAAGTGTGTAGCTCACTGTGCTATGTGCTTGGAATTCAGATACCGCATTATACATGTGGTGCTCAGTTTCAGAACTTTTATGCCTGTCACTTTTCGACAGTACATTTCCTGAAGAAAGCTGTCTTTGGTGTGATTATTTCAGCAGTGTGGGGGCCAGTAAGAGCCGACACACTGGCTAGGGGCTGACTGCTTTGCCTTTGCACTCTGCTCTCTCTTGTTCTGTGCTGCTATGGCAGCATGGCCACCTCCTGTTCCTCCGAACTGCACATGTCACTAGGATGGCCTCACCTCCATTTGGTGGCTTGGACCTCATCATCCCCGCATCATCATCCACCAACTGCTCAATACTGCCCTTCTTGCCACTCTGCATATTGCATAAAGATGCTGCAGTTGGCAACTGAGTTTGGTTGTCATCTGACATGTGCTGCCATGGTCGACTGACCATCTGCATTAGCCCTACCATGTACTCATCCTCCAACCTAATAAGTGGTTGGGCATGAGTGCACTCATTCTCTTCCACTTCTGGGGCAGGGCTATGTGGATGGGCTGTGGAAGCCCTGCTAGCAGAGTCATCAAAACGTAGAAGAGACTGCTGCAAGACTTGGGGCTCAGAATGATTAGCTGATTTCCTGGGGGGCGAGGTGGAAGATGGATAAACATGGTCCTCAAGGACTAACTGTGCACTTTCTTCAGTGGACCGGGTGTAAGATAATGTGAAGGGACTGGAGCCACTCTCAGCCATCCAATCTAACACTTTTTCAACATCTTGTGCCCTCACCATTCATGCAGCAGTATTCGGACCTAAAAAAGAACGCATAACGTCCTATTGTCTGCATGCACCAGAGAAAGTTGTAGTATTTGGCTATGTAGCAAGTACAGAATGACCACATCTTCTCTCTGCATCAGCTTCAGCTACATCACCACCACCATTAGGGGCTACACCAGCATCACCATGTCCACGTCCCTTATTTGATGCTCTCCTCATTTTTGGAAGTGGTTTTTCTAAACTCTACTGTAGGTTTATTTATTTGCAATAGTACTAGAAAACACACACCAGTATGGAAAAATGATTTTTTTTGGGGTCTACAAATGGTAACTAGACAGCTGATGCCAATTACTAATTTCACAGACTACTGAAAAACACATACCAGTCCAGAAAAATTATTTGTTGGGGCTCTACAAATGGTAACTTGACGGCTGATGCCAATGATTTATTTTACAGAATACTAAAAAACACACACCACTTTAGAAAAATTATTTTTTTTGGGCCTAGAAATGGCAAAGATATGGCTGATGCCTATTACTAATTTCACAGACTACTGAAAAACACACACCAGGCCAGAAAAAATAATTTTTAGCCTAGAACTGGCAACGAGATGGCTAATGAGATAAATTTATTTGCAAAAGTACTATAAAACTCACAGCAGTCCTTAAAAAATATTTATTTGGCCTAGAAATGACAGCTTGATGGCTGATGTCAATTATTTTTTTTCCTAGACTAATAAAAAACACACTAGTTAAAAAATATATTTTTGTTCATAGAAATGGCAGCGAGATGGCTGGTGCAATATATTTTTTTGCAAAACTATTAGAAAACATGCATCAGTCCTGAAAAATTATTTCTTTGGACTACAAATAGAATTGGCATGGCTGATGTCAATTATTTATTTCTCAGGATGCTATAAAACACCCAGTGGCTTACAGTACAGTACTCCTACAGGTGAGGTGGTGCAGAGTGCACACAGTAGCTTCAAGGACAGTACTCTCACAGGCTGGGGGTGCAGAGTACACACAGCGGCTTAAATGATAGAACTTCCTCAGGCGGTTAGGTGCAGAATACACACAGTCACTTAAAGGACAGTACTCCAACAGGTGGGGGGTGAAGAGTACACACAGTGGATTTTATCACAGTGCTAGCCCGGTATTACCATAGATACGAGTTGCAGAGTACACATAGTGTTTTTTTTGCAGAACGTGGTCAGAATCTGTCACTCTCTCCAACTGCGTCCTACCCCTACACTAATGAGAGCATAAAGGTGGCAGCACTTATGATCATGCTATAATACAGACTGGATCACATGCTGGACCGGCCAATCACAGCCATGCCGATGCTTGGCATGGCTGTGATGGCTCCAGAATTGCCCACAGTCTTAAAGCAAGTTGAATGACTGAGCTGCAGCCTTTCAACAAGGTTTATTACACTGGCGAACCCGAACAAGAAAACGGATGTACAGTAAAAAGTCCAGTTCAGGTTTGCTCATCCCTAGTGAAGGAGCATTGACTCTACGGGGAGCAGGAAACACAGCTAATCTTGATAATGCATCAATGACACTTTGCTTCTTGCAAAAATGTTCCTATTTTGTTTCTTTTATTTTCATATCAATCATTATGATGGCTATCCAGTAGTCATCCCTTTTCTTGATACTAATAACAAGTCTGTTATTACACAAGCAATTGAGCTTACAGTAACTTTTGAATTGTATTTATACTGTTGAAATGTCATATTTAATTCTCTCAAAGAAAGAGCCTGTGCATTGTGCAGAAGAAATGAATAGAAGGTATGGTTCCTGATATCAATTGTTGAAATACTGTTTGAAGAATTCCAGAAAAGAAGTTTTAATCTTTTTAAAACTCATCCTGGTCTCACTGATATTTAAAAGTTCCCAGTACCATAAAACCACTTGGGGCCTAAAAAGGGGTAAGCATCAAATCCCCAGATAGCACACACACTATGGGGTACCGCAACAGGGTGCTTTGGGACAATGAAGCAAACCTCGCTACGAGAGGTCCCTTACTCTATAAAAAATGTGCTAAATTGTCTTCATAGAAAGGTAGCAGTAAATTACACACCTTGCGTTTTTCAGCACTATATTCCAACATGAATCATGCTGGGGTACACAGCGCAGGGTAGACCTGTCTTGAGACTGACATGCTAATATACTTTTCTATCTTACCGGATTTTTATGTTTTGAACAAACTTATTGTAACCTTCAAGCTTTAAGCATTAATGGCTCTTTGTAGTAGAGTCACTCACAATGAATGAAAATAATAAAAGACAGGCATGAAACAGCTCTGATGAAGATATTAAAAAGCCTGAAATATATGACCAACACTAAAATGAAGGCTTATGCTCTGTGACGGATAATCAACCAAGATTGACACACCAATGAGAGATCTGCTTTGAGCCAGGGATCCTAGTAATCAAACTGTCATCCTTCAGGCAACAAACAAAAGAAGTTTGCCAGCAAGATAGTAGAAAAGATCCCCATGGAACATAACCATACATTATTTTGGCATCCACACACATTACTGCATATATTTTATTAACCCTAATTTACCTGAACTTGTACTTGGTCTAATACAAGTTAAGTTAAGACATGAATATACTGTAGTATGAACGTAGCAAGAGCAATTGCGAATAGAAAGAAGTATATGTATATATACATATATATATATATATATATATATACACACTAGATGGAGGCCCGATGCATCGGGAGGGCAGAAATGTCACGATGGGGCAGGCTTTGCAGCTTTGAGAATCTCTCTCACCCATGTTCTCACCCACGGCGTATACAGTGTGTGTGTGTGTGTACGGCGTATACAGTGTGTGTGTGTGGTGCATACGGCGTATACAGTGCGTGTATGTGTGGTGCGTACAACGTATACAGTGTGTAAGTAGTGCATACGGCATATACAGTGTGTGTGTGTGTTGCGTACGGTGTATACAGTGTGTGTGTGTGTGGTGCGTGCGGCATATACAGTTTGTGTTTATGTGTGTGTGTGTGGTGCATACGACGTATACAGTGTGTGTGTGGTGTGACGGTGTTCCGCTGGTGGTACCGTGCAAGAGGCTGGTACCACCAGCAGTTTCCATATTGAGACACCCATCACTTGGGTGTCCCAATACGACGATCGGTGAACTTCCACCACTTGGAATTCTGGGATCCGGACACATCTGGACGGAACGGGATGTGAAGACATTACAAGGTAAGCATATATTAGATAATTGTGTAAAAAAAAAGTGCTTGCCCCCGTCCTGATTTCCTATTTGTTGGCATGTTTGCCACACTTATAAATGTTTCAGATCACAAAAGAAATGTAAATATTAGACAAAGATAACACAAGTAAACACAAAATGCAGTTTTTAAATGAAAGTCTTCATTATTAAGGGAAGAAGAAATCCTAACCTACAGGGCTCTGTTTGAAAAGGTGATTGACCCCTAAACCTAATAACTGGTTGGACCACCCATAGCAGTAACAACTGCAATCAAGAGTTTGTAATAACTGGCAATGAGTCTTTTTCAAAGCTCTGGAGGAATTTTAGCCTTGTGATCTTTGCAGGATTGTGGTATTTCAGCCACATTATAGAATTTACGAGCATGAACCACCTTTTTAAGCATCTCAATCCGATTAAGGTCAAGACCTTGAGTAGGCCACTCACAAGTCTTAATTTTGTTTTTCTTAAGTCATTCAGAGATGGCATTGCTGGTGTGTTTTGTATCATCATTCTGCTGCATAAACCAAGTGTGCTACAGCTTGTGGTCACAGACAGATGGCCAGATGTTCTCCTTCAGGAATTTTTGGTATGCAGCAGAATTCATGGTTTCATTTTTCACAGCAAGTATTATGGGTCTTGAAACACCAAAGCAGTCCCAGACCATCACACTACCACCACCATATTTTACTGTTGGCATGATGTTCCTTTTGTGAAATACTTTATTGTTTCTACGCCAGATATAATGGGACATACACCTTCCAAAAAGTGCAACTTTTGTCTTGTCGGTCCACAGACTATTCTCCCATAAGTCTTGGGGACTATCAAAATGTTTTCTGGCAAAACTGAGATGAGCCTTTATGTTGTTATTGCTCAGCAGTGGTTTTCGTCTTGGAACTGTGTCATTCAGGCCATTTTTGTACAGTCTCTTTCTTATAGTGGACTCATGAATAGTGTTGAGCGATACTGCTCGATATCTAAAAATATCGGATCGGAATGGTATCGCCGATATCACTAAAATATCGGCGATTCCCGATACCGATACCGGAAGTCCAATGTAAGTCTATGGGAACCAAATATCGACATTAAAAAAAACCCATTCTTGCCTTGTTGGTTAATTGTACATGAAGGAAAACAACAAAGAGTAATGTAGAATGTATTGGGGGAGGTTGAGGAGACAATAAAGGCATACATGTTTAACCCAATGCATTGGAATAGCATTAATATATATTTTTTTGGAAATACGTTTGGATTGACGAACAAATTGACAATGTTGTTAACCTTTTTTCTATTTTGGCAAATATGTATGTTTCACAACTTCCATGCTCTTCACCTTTTTAACTTTTGCCAGTGCCACACTTTCTCCTTCATAATCTTCAGCAGCATCATCTTTCTCATCAAATTATTCTTCATCTTCACCTTCTTAATCTTCTTCTTAAACTTCTTGCTATTCATGTTTTTGTTTACATTACTCATATTGTTATTATTAAACTATTAATCTTCTTCATATTCAAATTCTTCATCTTCTTCCTCTTCATCTTCTTCATCATATTCTTATTTGTGACAGAGATTCCTGTACTTGTAATCTGTAAAAGTATGAATTTTTCATTCTTCCGTTCTTGCTGTCACAAAAGATTTAAATTACAACAGTATTTGTCCGTGTTCAGTTTAGCCTGCAGCAGCAGGCATTTTCCAGGGGCACCACGAGGAGGAACGGACTCACCCCCATACACTGCTTAGTCTTCTTCTGCTTAGAATTTAGAGCATATATTTTGCTCTTCATTTTGGTCTTATACTTCATGTTCTTCTGCTTTTTGATCTTCTGCTTATTGTTCTTCTGTCTGTTGTTCTGTATCTTGTAGTTTGTCTTAACCTTCTTTGTCCTGTTGGTGATCTTCTTCAGGGTTCTCTTTTATTTTTTCTTTGTGATAGTGTTCAGGCTGGTTGGCTTCATGCTCGTCGTCCTTGTTGTCGTCATCTTCTTCTGGGTGGTCTTTAAGGTCGTCTAATTTCCGAGAACCAGCTGACGTTACTGGAACCCGGACGGGTATCAGATGGAACAAGAGACAATGGAAGTAACGAGGACCAGCTGACTGTGCTGGAACCCGGAGGGGCAGCAGAAGGAAAAGAGGCAATGTCACAACCGAGTACCAGCTGACGTTACTGTGACACAGTTACTAAGCAGGAGGTACCTGTGCTCCAAAGCACTACCAAGGACCAGCAGACGTTGCTGGAACTCGTATACAGAGATGGAGGCACCTAGGCCAAAGGCACTGGGGAGAACCAGTTGACGGTACTGGACCCCGGACGGGTAGCAGAAGGAAAAGAGGCAATGTCACAACCGAGTACCAGCTGACGTTACTGTGACACGGTTACTAAGCAGGAGGTACCTGTGCTCCAAAGCACTACCAAGGACCAGCAGACGTTGCTGGAACTCGTATACGGAGATGGAGGCACCTAGGCCAAAGGCACTGGGGAGAACCAGTTGACGGTACTGGACCCCGGACGGGTAGCAGAACGCACCCATGAAAATGTAAGTTGACAGGACGCAAGCCGTCCGCAGTTACCGAATCACACAGTCCTACAGTGGGTGCTTGTCCTATTGTCACAATGGAAACAGCCTTTATTTACATATCACACAGCACACATAGGAATCACCTAAACTGCAGGCACCATAGAGTCGGCTAACCCGAATGCAACACGACAGCACAACTTATTGGAGGATAATTGACGTTCACACTGCCAGGAAACAGCTGTCATGCTGTAACCAGGCTGGCCATGAGTCAGTACCCTTGCCAATTACTTACGAGCAACAAATGGCGGTGTTGTAGCCCGGGGAGTAGAGTTCAGGTGGTAGAAAGATGAACATAACAGGAGACATGGAAAACGTTGTCAAACAGTTATTTAATCTGAAAACGACAGGCAAATTCAGGTGATATCCATGCCTTGTTCATTTTCAGAAAAGTAAGCCGGTCTACATTCTCTGAGGATAGTCGCATGCGACGGTCTGTTAGTACACCACCTGCAGCACTAAAGACGCGCTCAGATAATACACTGGCAGCAGGGCAAGCCAGCACCTCCAATGCATACTGGCTAAGCTCTGGCCATGTATCCAACTTAGAGACCCAAAATTTGAAAGGGGAAGAGGCATCTGGGAGTACACTTAGAGGGAAAGACAAGTAGTCTGTCACCATCTTACGGAAACGTTTCTTCCTGGTGACTGGAGCCGTCTCGGATGATGTAGACCTTACTGGCGCTGTCACAAAACTTCGCCACATTTGTAACATACAGCTCTTGCCCTGTGCAGAGGCGCTGCTTGTGCTCCCTCTTGTTGTAGAGGTGTCTACACTGCCTCGACGCACAGAGCTGCTTTGTAAAGCAGTAGCAGCAGCATCTCTCTCGGCTGGAATGTACAACAGTATGGATTGCACCAGTGTGTCTTGGTACTCCCGCATTTTACGGTCCCGGTTCCCCGGTGTGATGAGGGTTTGTAAGTTGTCCGGGTAGCGAGGGTCTAGGAGGGTGTACACCCAATAATCTGACGTGATGAGAATGTGGGCGATGCGGCGGTCGTTTCTCAGGCACTGAAGCATGAAATCAACCATGTGCTGCAGACTCCCAACTGGCCAACAAAAGCTGTCCTGTGGAAGAGGCGTCATCTCTGCCTCCTCTGCATCACCCCACCCTCGCTCTACATACTGACTAGAGCGTTGTGTACCTCCCTCTGTAGGGATTTCTTCCTCCTCCAATGACTCCTCCTCCTCCTCATCCTCCTCACAAAGTGAGCCCTGCCCAGCCCTTTGTGAGGAACCACGTTGCGCTGACTGTCCTGAAGGTAATTGAATTTGTGACTCCTCATCCTCCACCTCTTCCAAAACCTCTTCCTTTAGTGCTTTCAGTGATTTCTGAAGCAGGCAGATAAGGGGGACAGTCATGCTGACTAGTGCATCATCTGCACTCGCCATCCGCGTTGAGACATCAAAAGCACGCAAAACGTCGCAGATGTCCTTCATAGAGGCCCACTCAGTAGTGGTGAAGTGTGGACGGCGCAAAGAGCGACTTGATTGCGCCTGATGCAGCTGATACTCCATTACTGCTGTCTGCTGCTCACACAACCGCTCCAACATATGTAACGTGGAATTCCACCTGGTGGGTACGTCACATATGATGCAATGTTCAGGAAGGCGAAATCGGCGTTGCAGAGCAGCAATGCGCGATCTGGCTATGCTGGAACGTCGCAAGTGAGCGCACTCTAGGCGGACCTTCTGCAGCAGTCCAGCAAGATCCGGATAGTCCCTCAAAAAACTCTGCACGACCAAGTTGAGCACATGTGCCAGACATGGTATGTGAGTAAGGTTGCCAAGGCCCAGAGCTGCCACCAGATTTCGGCCATTGTCACACACTACCAAGCCTGGCTGGAGATTCGCAGGCAAAAACCACACGTTGCTCTCCTGCCTGATGGCATTCCAGACCTCCTGCACTGTGTGGCTTAGATTCCCCATTGAAATCATTTTCAGGACGGCCTGTTGACGTTTGGCCACGGCTGTGCTCATATCGGTCGCAACAGGTAAGCGTTCACGGGTCCATGTGGAGGTATACCGTGACGGCTCGTGCAGCGATGATTCTGAGGAACTGGAGTAGGAGGAGGAATCAATGTGTACAGACTGGATTCCTGCAATCTTTGGAGTTGGCAGAACACGTACAGCGCCACTGGCAAGATCTGTACCCGGCTCCACAACATTGACCCAATGGGCAGTGAGGGAAAGCTATCATCCCTGGCCATGGGTACTGGTCCACGCATCGGTGGTCAGGTGGACCCTGCTACTGATGGCGTTTAGTAGCGCATGTTTCATGTTTCCCTCGACATGTTTTTGCAGAGCAGGGACGGCTTGCCTGCTGAAATAAAATCGGCTTGGCACATTATATTGTGGGACTGCCAATGCCATTAAGTTCCTGAAACTGTCAGTCTCCACCAGCCTGAATGACAGCATTTCAAGGGACAGGAGTTTTGCAATGCCAGAATTCAGAGCCTGTGCTCGTGGATGGTTTGCCGAGTATGGCCGTCTTTTATCCATGCCTGTGGTACCGATGGCTGTTTTGTGGCCTGGGAGTGTGACGATGACTGTGAAATTGCTGCTGTGGGTGGAATAACAGTTTGTCTATGGACAACAGTGACCGAGGTTCTTCCATGGAGATCCTGTGAGGAAGCCGAACCAGGTGTGTGTGAGCTGGAGGTAGAGGCTCCAACACGACCTGAAGATGTAGGTGCTGCTGTAGGTTGGCCTACATCTCCAGTGTGTCTTTGTAACTCAGCTACGTGCTTTGTCCGTACATGTTTCACATATTTGTGGTATTCAGGTTACTGATATTTTTACCTCTTTTAACTTTTTGCTTACACAGCTTGCATTTAACATAGCAAATATCATCTACAAGTCTGTCAAAAAAGGACCACGCAGTGCAAGTCATGGGAGCGCCAATTTTGACATTTGTAAGAGAACTGCTCTCAACAGGTGCCAAACTGGAGGCTACAGGCAAGCGAGTCTGCAGCCTACCTCTCCCTCCTCTTTGTACCGTTGGGCCAATCTCTTCCTCAGAGCTGCTCCCACCACCTTCCTGTTGTTCACGCCATGTTGGGTCTCGGACTTCATCATCTCCACTACCCTCTTCAACACCTGCTGCTGTTGGATGGTCTGGGCAGCACCATGCTCCACAAAACCTGGCACCTGAGTCTCATCATCATCATGAGATGCGTTCTGCGGTGTGCTGTCCATCGGCACTGGCTCACCCGCCTCTTCAGATTGAGAGAGACACAGCTGTTGCGCATCACTGCATACTCCCTCTTCTTCAAATTGCAGAATGCTGCTTGCCTGTGCCCGTGTTTGCGAGCCAACAGATTCTGAGAGCAGAAGCAGAGACTCAGCTGGCTCCTGTACAGAACTCTCTGACTGCCTGGGCAATTTGACAGGCGGTGAACAGACAGATGGTTGCTCAACAGTGTTGTGTTCCTGAGAGGAGGTGGAAGGAATTGAAGTCAATGCATTGGCTGCCATCCAACCAACAACGGCTTCAATTTGTTCTTCCCGCAGCAGGGGGGCACGCCGAGCTCCTACCAAAGTGCGCATAAAGGAACGCTCATGGGTAAAACTGGTGGATGCTGTGTCACTGAGGGCGGCAGCAGCCACAGAATCCCCACGTCCTCTCCCTGCTGAAACTCCACGGCCACGACCACGTGCCTTACTCACTGACTTCTTCATCTTGGTAGATTGATAAAAAAAGTCAGAAAAGTTATAAGGCCTAAGTGTGGTTATTACGCAGAGACTGAAGTGAACACTGAAACACAACTGTTCACAATCTGTGAAAGGCTACTCCTTTGTCTACTTCTATAGTGTTTGCAACCAATGTATTGGATACGGATGGAAGCGCGTCACACTAATAGATTATATTTATTTTAAATGGAATGGAGCAGAACCAATTGGAGAGAAATGAAAAGGATGAGGCACTGAGACACGCTCAGCAGAGTACAAGCAGCAGTGCTTGAACAAGTAACTGGAGCGTGATGTGCACTCAAAAAATAAAAAACACAGACTGAAGTGAACACTGAAACACAACTGTTCACAATCTGTGAAAGGCTACTCCTTTGTCTACTTCTATAGTGTTTGCAACCAATGTATTGGATACGGATGGAAGCGCGTCACACTAATAGATTATATTTATTTTAAATGGAATGGAGCAGAACCAATTGGAGAGAAATGAAAAGGATGAGGCACTGAGACACGCTCAGCAGAGTACAAGCAGCAGTGCTTGAACAAGTAACTGGAGCGTGATGTGCACTCAAAAAATAAAAAACACAGACTGAAGTGAACACTGAAACACAACTGTTCACAATCTGTGAAAGGCTACTCCTTTGTCTACTTCTATAGTGTTTGCAACCAATGTATTGGATACGGATGGAAGCGCGTCACACTAAAATTTAAATTGCATGGAGCAGCAAGAATTACACTGAAGAAAAAAAAATGAGTCTGTGAGTGACACGTGCAGATGCCTACAGACAGCGTTGCATGCAGAGCAAACTGCAGCGTCACCTGCACTCACACACACCTTGCAGAGCTGTTAAAACAACACTGCAGGCAAAAGGAAGCTTTACACAGCGGTTGGTGCTAGCCTGCATAAAGCACAGTACACTAAATCGCAATCTCTAACTGTCCCTCAGAGTCAGCACAGCAGCGTTCTGTCCCTTACTGAATTCACAGCACAGTGACGCTAAAATGGCGGCGGCGCCTTTTATAGTGCATTCTGACATCATTTCAGCATCCAATCACAGCCATGCCATTAGTTAACATGACCGCAGCAGTACAGGATGTGCCCACACTTCTTAGGATTCCTCATTGGCTGACTAAAATCACATTGCCTCTCAAAGAATTATGGGAACTTCCGATTCCGGTATACGATAATGGAAAATATCGGAACTAAGTATCGAATGGCCGATACAGCTAATATCGGCCGATACCCGATACTTGCGGTATCGTATCGCTCAACACTAGAGTTGAGCGATATTTTCCGATATCCAAAAGTATCGGAATCGGAATGGTATCGCCGATACCCAAAAAATATCGGCGATACCCGATACCGATACCGGAAATCCAATGTAAGTCTATGGGAACAAAATATCGGAATTAAAAAAACCCCATTCTTGCCTTGTTGGTTAATTGTACATGAAGGAAAACAACAAAGAGTAATGTAGAATGTATTGGGGAAGGTTGAGGAGACATTAAAGGCATAGATGTTTAACCCAATCAAATGGAATAGCATAAATATTTTTTTTTTAAAGATGTTCGGATTGACGAAGAAATTGACAATGTTGTTAACGTTTTTTCTATTTTGGCAAATATGTATATTTCACAACTTCCATGCTCTTCACCTTTTTAACTTTTGACACACTTTCTCCTTCATAATCTTCAGCAGCATCATCTTTTCATCAAATTATTCTTCATCTTCACCTTCTTTATCTTCTTCTTAAACTTCTTGCTATTCATCTTTTTGTTAACATTACTCATATTCTTCTTATTAAACTATTATTCTTCTTCATATTGTACTTCATCTTCTTCATCATATTCTTATTTGTGACAGAGATTCCTGTACTTGTAATCTGTCAAAGTATGAATTTTTCATCCTTCCGTTCTTGCTGTCACAAAAGATTTAAATTACAACAGTATTTGTCCGTGTTCAGTTTAGCCTGCAGCAGCAGGCATTTTCCAGGGGCACCACGAGGAGGAACGGACTCACCCCCATACACTGCTTAGTCTTCTTCTGCTTATAATTTAGAGCATATATTTTGCTCTTCATTTTGATCTTATACTTCATGTTCTTCTGCTTTTTGATCTTCTGATTATTGTTCTTCTGTCTCTTGTTCTGTATCTTGTAGTTTGTCGTAACCTTCTTTTTCCTGTTGGTGATCTTCTTCTGGGTAATCTTATATTTCTTCTTTGTGATGGTGTTCAGGCTGGTTGCCTTGATGCTCGTCGTCCTTGGGGTCGTCATCTTCTTCGGGGTGGTCTTTAGGGTCGTCTAACTTCCGAGAACCAGTTGACGTTACTGGAACCCGGACGGGTAGCAGAAGGTACAAGAGCCAATGCAAGTAACGAGGACCAGCTGACTGTGCTGGAACCCGGAGGGGCAGCAGAAGGAAAAGAGCCAATGGCACAACCGAGGACCAGCTGACGTTACTGGGACACGGTTACTAAGCAGGAGGTACCTGTGCTCCAAAGCACTACCAAGGACCAGCAGACGTTGCTGGAACTCGGATACCGAGATGGAGGCACCTAGGCCAAAGGCACTGCGGAGAACCAGTTGACGGTACTGGAACCCGGACGGGTAGCAGAAGGTACAAGAGCCAATGCAAGTAACGAAGACCAGCTGACTGTGCTGGAACCCGGAGGGGCAGCAGAAGGAAAAGAGCCAATGGCACAACCGAGGACCAGCTGACGTTACTGGGACACGGTTACTAAGCAGGAGGTACCTGTGCTCCAAAGCACTACCAAGGACCAGCAGACGTTGCTGGAACTCGGATACCGAGATGGAGGCACCTAGGCCAAAGGCACTGCGGAGAACAAGTTGACGGTACTGGAACCCGGACGGGTAGCAGAAGGTACAAGAGCCAATGCAAGTAACGAGGACCAGCTGACTGTGCTGGAACCCGGAGGGGCAGCAGAAGGAAAAGAGCCAATGGCACAACCGAGGACCAGCTGACGTTACTGGGACATGGTTACTAAGCAGGAGGTACCTGTGCTCCAAAGCACTACCAAGGACCAGCAGACGTTGCTGGAACTCGGATACCGAGATGGAGGCACCTAGGCCAAAGGCACTGTGGAGAACCAGCTAACGGTACTGGAACTCGGACGGGTACCATAAGGCACCCATGAAAATGTAAGTTGACAGGTCGCAAGCCATCTGCAGTTACCAAATCACACAGTCCTAGAGTGGGTGCTTGTCCTATTTTCACAACGGAAAGAGCCTTTATTTACATATCCCACAGCACACATAGGAATCACCTAAACTGCAGGCACCATAGAGTCGGATAACCGGAATGCAACATGACAGGACAACTTATTGGAGGCTAATTTACATTGACACTGCCAGGAAACAGCTGTGGTGCTGTAAACAGGGTGGGCATGAGTCAGTACCCATGCCAATTACTTACGAGCAACAACTGGCGGTGTTGGAGCCCAGGGATGAGAGGAGGACAGGGTGGAGGCAGCATGACTTTTTGTCGTACACACAGCAGGGGAACAGCTGCCATTACTCAACCCCAGTAACACAGGAGCAAGTGTTGACTGTGCTAACAGCACTTACAGGCAACAACTGGCGGTGTTGGAGCCCAGGGTCCAATGCATCGACTTCAATTGCTTCCACCTCCTCTCAGTAACACAGCACTGTTGATCAACCATCTGTCTCTTCACCGCCTGCCAAATTGCCCAGTCAGTCAGAGAGTTCTGTACAGGAGCCAGCTGAGTCTCTGCTTCTGTTCTCAGAATCTGTTGGTTTGCAAACAGGGGCACAGCCAAGCAGCATTCTGGAATGTGAAGAAGAGGGTATGCAGTGATGCGCAACAGCTGTGTCTCTCTGAATCTGAAGAGGCGGTGAGACAGTGCCGATGGTCAGCACACCGCAGAACGCATCTGATGATGATGAGACTCAGGTGCCAGTTTCTGTTGAGCATGGTGGTGGCCAGACCACCCAACAGCAGCAGGTGTTGTAAGAGGTTAGTGGAGATGATGAGGTCCAAGACCCAACATGGCGTGAGGAACAGGAAGGTGGTGGCAGCAGCTCTGAGGAAGCGATTGCCCCAACGGTACAAACAGGAGGGAGAGTTAGGCTGCATACTCTGTTGCCTGTAGCCTCCATTTTGGCACCTGTTCAGATTTCTCTTCCAAAAGTCTAAACGGACGCTCCCAGGACTTGCACTGCGTGGTCCTTTTTTCACACACTTGCAGATGATATTTGCTATGTCAAATGCAAGCTGTGTAATCAAAAAGTAAAAAGAGGTAAAGTGTCAGTAACCTCAATACCACAAATATGTCTAAAATTGTGCGTAGAAAACACGTAGTTGAGTTACAAAGACACACTGAAGATGTACAGTCTATCGAGAATCACAGCACAAGTTTAACATCATATGTCATGGTTAAATTTGAAATTTTTATTGCACACTTGATGTGAAAAAAGAAAATAGCTATGAGACGACTGACTGACGTTTTGGGCAACGCAGTGGCCTTTATCAAATAGTCGCTGGAAGAGATAGAAAAATTTACAGTCAATGACAATGGATAATATATACAATATATACATAGGGTGAAGAATATATATACATAGGAATTAGGCAACATGTTAAACATTTGGGTGATACTGTAGAACACGGAGAATTATCCCTCTAGGGTATGCGGGTGGATAAGGTAGTTTTTTGTTGATTTTTGTGAGTGTGTAGAAAACAGCGGTGATGGGGTATTGAATATTAAGGAATGTCATAGTCTTACAGTTTATGGTGATCAATTAAAGATGTTTTGTCAGGATACGATCAATTTTTTGACAGATGTAAAATGTAGGGTCACAATTGAGTTGTCTGTAGGTTAGGTTAACTGACAGTTGTCTATGAATTTCGGCAATAGATTGGGTCTTATTCATAATAACGATAGCACCCCCCTTATCTGCTTGTTTAATAATAATGTTGGGGTTATCTTTCATAGATTTTATGGCTTGTTTATCTGTGGGTGTCAGGTTGTGGCGTATCGGGTGTAGGCCCAATCTCGGCAAACCATCCACGACCACAGGCTCTGAATGCTGGCATTGCAAAACTCCTGTCCCTTGAAATGCTGTCATTCAGGCTGGTGGAGACTGACAGTTTACGGAACTTAATGGCATTGGCAGTCCCACAATACAATGTGCCAAGCTGATTTTATTTCAGCAGGCAAGCCGTCCCTGGTCTGCAAAACCATGTTGTTGAGGTTAAAATTAAACATGCGCTACTAAACTCCGTCAGTAGCAATGTCCACCTGACCACCGCTGCGTGGACCAGTACCCATGGCCAGGGACAATACCTTTCCCTTACTGCCCATTGGGTCAATGTTGTGGAGCTGGGTACAGATCTTGCGAGTGGCGCTGTACGTGTTCAGGCAACTACAAGGATTGCGGGAATCAAGTCTGTACACATTGACTCCTCCTTCTCCAGTTCCTCAGAAACATCGTTGCAGGAGCCGTCACGGTCTACCTCCACATGGACCCGTGAACGCTTAATAAGAATCTTTAGTTATATAGCGCCAACAGATTACGCAGCGCTTTACAGTTTAACAGTTTCCGAACACAAGTCATAAGTAACAACGTTACCAATACAATAATGAAAGCAATATAATCCGCACACGCTCGTGAGAGCTTACAATTTACAAATATGTGGGGGAGATACAAAGTACAGGTGTTTATATACAATGGTGTATTTAGAATGATGGCCCAGCCATTTTGAGGGAGTGAGGGATGGATGGAGATAGTGAATGGGCTACACACACACACTTACACATAGAATGACTTTGATTAGTGAAGGTGATAGGCCGCTATTATTATTATAGATTTTTATAGCGCCATTTATTCCATGGCGCTTTACATGTGAAGAGGGGCAAGTATAGACAAGTACAGTAAACATGAGCAATACAAGGCACACACAAGTACAGAAGGAGAGAGGACCCTGCCCGCAAGGGCTCAGAGTCTACAGGGATGGGTGAGGATACACTAGGAGAGGGAAGACCTTGAAGAAATGTGTTTTGAGTGAGCGCCCAATAACATGCAAATTGTGGATAGTTCTAATTTCTTGGGGTACAGCATTCCACAGTATTGGCGCAGCGCGGGAGAAGTCTTGGATTCGGGAGAGATGTTCTTTAGGTGTAGGCGGCAATAGCGGGCAACAGATTGTATATGGAGGTGAAGGAGAGATTGGTGTCAAACATAACACCCAGACAGCGAGCCTGTTGACCGATATGAGCACAGACGTGGCCAAACGTCAACAGGCCGTCCTGAAAATAATTTCCATGGGGAATCAAAGCCACACAGCGCTGGAGCTCTGGAATGCCATAAAGCAAGAGAGCGACGTGTATTTTGCCAGCGAATCTCCAGCCAGGCTTGGTAGTGTGTGACAATGGCCGAAATCTGGTGGCAGGTCTGAGCCTAGGCAACGTCACTCACATACCATGTCTGGCACATGTGCTCAACTTGGTCATCCACAGTTTTTTTGAGGGACTATCCGGATCTTGATGCACTGCTGCACAAGGTCCGCCTACAGTGCGCTAACTTGCGACGTTCCACCATGGCCAGATCGCGCATTGCAGCTCTGCAACGCAGATTTTGCCTTCCTGAACATAGCATCATATGTGACGTACCCACCAGGTGGAATTCCACGTTACATATGTTGGAGCGGTTGTGTGAGCAGCAGCCAGCAGTAATGGAGTATCAGCTGCATCAGTCGCAATCAACTCGCAATTTGCGCCGTTCACTTCACCACTACTGAGTGGGCCTCTACTATAATAATCTTTATTTATATAGCGCCAACAGATTCCGCAGCGCTGTACAGTTTAACAGTTTCATAACACAAGTCATAAGTGACAACGTTACAATACAATAATTAAAGCAATATAAGCCGCCCCTGCTCGTGAGACCTTACAATCTACAATGAGGAGGGGGAGCTCCAAAGTACAGTTGTTTATATACAATGGTGTATTTACAATGATGGTCCAGCCATTTTTAGGGAGTGAGGGATGGATGGAGATAGTGAATGGGCTACACACACACACAGTTACACATAGAATGACTTTGATTAGTGAATGTGATAGGCCGCTCTGAACAAATGTGTTTTGAGTGTGGAAGTAGGGCTGTTAATGGGGATGTTGAAGTCTCCAAGGATAAGGGTTGGTACTTCTGAGGACATGAAAGTGCGGCAGCCAGGCAGAGAAGTGGTCAAGGAACTGTGTGGGCGAGCCTGGGTCCGATATATTACCGCTACTCTGAGGGAGAGGGGACGAAAGAGCCTGATGGTGTGGACCTAATAATTTGCAAAATCTTAATCTAAAATTTACATGTTACATATTTACATCTAGTATAAAACATTTAACCATTAAGCCTACTTACAGAACAAGGAAGTGTAAAAAAACTTGTGCTTAAAAAAAAAAGTGAAAATAAAATGTGAGAAGGGCAGTGTAACAAATAATTTAGGAAAAAGATAAACTAACATCAAGTGCTGTGTGCTGTGTAAGAGCCAGACACATTAACATTAAATCAGTCTGGAATAGCGGTGATTTTCTCCCCATAACCCGAGTAACATTCTGGGGAGGGGGGTATAGAGTCAACGGTCAGCAACTAGCTACGGTAGATCAAATACCGAAGAAAAAAAAAAAAAAAAAAAAAGTTATTTAACATTCATAACATACATTTTATTTTATAAATAACCAAAAAAAAATTATTTAACATTCATAACATACATTGTATTTAACCAAAAAAAAAAACAAATTTATTTAACATTCCTAAGATAAATTTTTTTTAAAACATAAAAACTATAATACACAGCAGGATCTTTAGTAAAAACCAGACTTACCACTGTAACCTCTTAATCCTTGCAAGCTTCAACACAACGTTGACAAGGTACACAGCAGGGGTGGTCGGTCTCCTAGACAACGAGCAAACTCCTTCATGTTGAGAGAGGCCACCATCTCCTTAGCTTTCAGGTACTTTTCTGTGGGAATGAGCTTGTCTCCAACCAGCCAGGAATATCCATTGAATGCCACACCATGGTTTGGTATTAGCACCCAGCCAGTACCAAAAGTGAAGCCAACCACAGTTCCCATTTCTCATGAACTTTATTTGATATACTGGCTGGCCAAACATTAGTTTCTCACAAAGGAGCTGAAGACTCTGAGTGGCAGTAGGTGAAAGTCTCTCCAGCATGACCTGTTTGTTAGATATTTGCCGTCTACACACCTAAAGAACATCTCTAGAATCCGCCCTTTTCTCACCATGGAAACAACAAAAACCCTCACTGTAGCATTGATCCACTCCTGCCTGGACTACTGCAATGCTCTATTACTTGGCCTCCCCATTACTCGACTATCCCCTCTCCAGTCCATCCTTAATGCAGCAGCCAGGGTCATCCATCTGGCTAATCGGTACTCGGACGCGTCCGCTCTTCGCCAGTCCTTACACTGGCTGCACATTCATTATAGGATCCAATTCAAAGTACTGGTTCTCACCCACAAAGCTCTCCACAGTGCAGCACCCCCCTACATCTCCTCCCTCATTTCTATCTATCGGCCTAACCGACTGCTGCGCTCTGCAAATGACTTTCGACTAACCTCTGCAGTAATCCGTACCTCCCACTCCCGACTACAAGACTTCTCCCGCGCTGCGCAAATCCTCTTGAATGCTCTACCACAAGAAATTAGGACTATCCACAATTTGCCTGGTTTCAGGCGCTCCCTCAAAACACATTTGTTCAGAGTGGCCTATGACATTCAATAACCAAATTCGTTCTATGTTTAAGTGTGTATGTGGAGCCCATTCACTATCTCCATCCATGCCTCACTCCCTCAAGATGGCTGGACCATCATTGGAAATGCACCATTATATATACACACCTGTACTTTGTATCTCCCCCACCTCATTGTAGATTGTAAGCTCTCACGAGCAGGGTCGGCTTATTTTACTTTAATTATTGTATTGTTAACGTTGTTACCTATGACTTGTGTTTTGAAACTGTTAAAGTGTAAAGCGCTGCGGAATATGTTGGCGCTATATAAATAAAGATTATTATTATTATTATTATATCAGAGGGAGAAGAGGATTGGGCCTTGACAAGGTGCCCGATTGCATCTTAAGTGTTATTGAATGTTGGAGCCAGTCCACCGTATAAAAGCAGCCATACAGTGTCCGGGTACCTGCTTGGATTTCGATCAAAATGAAGACTACTTTGATGTACATGTACACCAATTAGAGAAAAATGACAAGGATGAGGCAGTAAGACACGCTCAGCAGAGTACAAGCAGCATTGCTTGAAGAAGTAACTTGAGCGTGATCAAAATTGAATAAATTAAAATCTCAGACTACAGTGAACACAACTCTTAGCTGTGAAAGGGCTTTTTGTGTCCTTCTACAGTGTTTTCAACCAATGTATTGGATACGGATGGAAGCACGTCACACTATAATTTGAATTGAATTGAGCAGCAAGAATTACACTAAAGAAAAAAAAAAAAAGAGTGTGAGAGTGACATGTGCAGATGCCTACATACAGCGTTGTATGCCGAGCAAACTGCAGCGCGTCACTGTCATGTGTGCATCGCCACGAAGATCGTCGCGGTTGCACATTCTGACTTCTCACAGCTGAGTTGCTGTTTCTTTGTGTTTGGCAGTTAGGGAGTTAATTCTGTCTGTGCTCAGTTCTGGGACTGGGTGCAGTTTCTCCCGGCTGCAATTAATTATTTGTTGATTGGTTTCCTTTAAATCTCTGGTTGTCTGTGTTGGGAGTTGCCAGTGAAATTCTTCATGCAGACCACAGATAGGATTGTATCTGTATAGACTTAAGTTAAAGAGCTCCTTAGTTGTTTTAAGCTCACCTTGCTTAGAGTTTAATATCCCAGATCATTTATGTTCCTTCTGTGTTTGAGTGTGTATGCAAGTCTGTGTTTTCTCCAGTCTGTCTTATATGTCTAATCTGTGTATTTAGCAGAGATCAGCCCATATCCCTTTGGTGGTAATCAGAATCCTTCTTAGGACTGATTACAGGGTTCAGGGACTGATAGGAGACAGGGTTAGGCTGGAGACTTGGACCTCTGAACCATTATCAGTACCTCCAAGGTGAGGGATTAGTTAGGACCCCAGTTTAGGGTCAGGTTAGAACCCCGGTCCTCCTCTTTCCTGTGACAGTGTATCAAGTCCTCAAGATTAACCCTGAGTTCAACGGATATCGTGTCAGGTAAATCTATTCTATATTTACATGCTGATGTTGCTAATCTATATGTTGTATAGAGTGTTGTTCTTTTAAGAATAGTTTACTGACATCGTACACATATCATAAGACCGCGTGACATTTTCACTGGCCCATAAAATTATTCCCAGTTGCCATGGATCCAGTAGCCCAGCTGGCTCTGCAGTTGCAGGGATTATCCATGGAGCTGACGGACATTAAGTCCAAAGTTTTGTCTCCCTCGGAGCAAACCAGATTTGAACCTAAAGTAGCTCTCCCGGACAGGTTCACTGGTGGGCGAGACAAATTTTTTACCTTCAGGGAAGCATGTAAATTGTATTTTCGGCTTCGGCCTCGATCATCAGGGAGTGAAGAGCAGAGAGTGGGAATTGTTATCTCGCTCCTACAAGGGGACCCTCAATCCTGGGCCTTCTCCCTTCCTCCGGGATCCCGGCTCTACAGTCAGTAGATCGATTTTTTACTGCCCTGGGTTTGGTATATGATGACCCAGATCGGGTCTCTCTTGCTGAGACAAAATTACGTAAGATACAGCAGGGAGATCGTCCGGCGGAGGAATTTGCTTCTGAGTTCCGTAGATGGGCCACAGATACTCAGTGGAATGACCCAGCTCTTAGAAGCCAGTTTTGTCATGGGCTTTCTGACAAATTAAAGGACGTTTTGGCTCAGTATGATTCTCCTCCATCACTGGAGGCTGCTATGGCCCTAGCTATCCGTACTGATAGACGGCTCCGGGAGAGGTGCGAGGTAACTCCGCCCCCTGTTGTTACTCCACCTACTACTAAAGTCCCTTATGTTGAGGTTCCCCTTGTCTGTTCGGAGGAGCCTATGCAGTTGGGAGGGACATCATTTCGTAGGAGGGGATTGGCGGTACGCCGCAGGACTAGAAGGTGTTTCTTCTGCGGGAAAGAGGGACATTTTGTTGGGGGATGTCCATCCCGTGCCTTGTTGAGCAAAAAGTCGCCGGAAAACTGTTAATCCCAGGTTGTGTGGTGGACGACAACCTGGGAGTATGTATTTCGTCCGCTAGTTCTTCTCAGTTCCTTGTACCAGTGGAGGTGGTGGTTGGTACGAGAGTGGAGAGATTTTCTGTTCTTCTTGATAGTGGGTCCGGGGCTAATCTGGTTGACGCTCAGTTTGCTCAGGCTCAAGGTATGCATCTGAGTGTATTGGTCAAACCGATCCCTATATTCTCCATTGACGCCAGGCCTCTCGGCCAAGGTAGCTTTGTTCATGAGGTTCATAACATTGACCTTCGGGTAGGGGCAATACATAGGGAACTATTATCTTGTTATGTGTTGGAGGGTCTACCTACTCCTATTGTGTTGGGACTTCCTTGGTTGGTTAAACATAACCCTGTGATTAATTGGCAGTCCAGAGATATAAGCCAATGGGGGGAGTTTTGCAAAAGTAACTGCATGAACACAGTCATCAGTGCGGTCGTGCCTAGTACTTTGCCTCCTTTTTTGGAGGACTTTGGGGATGTGTTCTCTGAGGAGGGGTGTCAGGAGTTGCCTCCTCATCGGTGTATGACTGCTCTATTAATTTACTTCCTGATGCTAAGTTACCTAAAGCTAGGTTATATAACCTTTCTGGTCCTGAGAGGCAGGCTATGAAAGATTATATTTCGGAAAGTCTGGCCAAAGGGCATATTAGACCTTCATCTTCCCCAGTGGCCGCGGGGTTCTTCTTTGTGAAGAAAAAAGATGGAGGCCTACGCCCTTGCTTGGATTTCCGCAACTTAATCGGATTACTGTTCGAGATCCGTATCCACTCCCTCTGATTCCTGATCTCTTCAATCAAATTGTTGGCGCCAAATGGTTCTCTAAATTGGATCTCAGGGGGGCGTATAATCTGATTAGGATAAAAGAGGGGGATGAGTGGAAAACGGCGTTTAACACGCCGGAGGGACATTATGAGAACCTTGTCATGCCTTTTGGTCTGACTACTGCACCAGCAGTATTCCAACATTTTGTTAATGACATTTTTCGTCATCTGGTGGGGCTGTTTGTGGTCGTATATTTGGATGACATTTTAATTTACTCACCAGATCTTGTGTCTCACCAGGAGCATGTGAGACAGGTGTTGCAGATCTTGCGAGACAATAAACTATACGCCAAACTGGAAAAGTGTGTATTCGCCGTACAGGAACTTCAGTTTTTGGGTTTCTTGGTGTCAGCCTCCGGTTTCCGTATGGACCCTGAAAAGGTGAGAGCAGTGCTTGAATGGGATCAGCCAGAGGATCTTAAGGCTCTGCAGCGTTTTCTGGGGTTTGCTAACTACTACCGGAAATTTATTTGTAATTTCTCATCTGTTGTCAAACCTCTCACTGACATGACAAGAAAAGGGACGGATTTTTCTAAATGGTCGGACAAAGCTTGCCAAGCTTTTTCCTCTTTGAAAAAATGTTTTGCTTCGGCACCCGTTCTCATCCAACCAGATGCATCACAGCCGTTCGTTGTGGAGGTGGAGCGTCTGACGTAGGGGTGGGTGCAATATTGTCCCAGGGTCCGTCCCCTGGTAAATGGCATCCGTGCGCTTTCTTTTCTAAAAAATTGTCGTCCGCCGAAAGGAATTATGATATCGGCAATAGGGAACTTTTGGCCATTAAGTTGGCTTTTGAAGAATGGCGTCACTTTTTGGAGGGGCAGTCCACCCGGTCACCGTCATTACTGATCACAAGAACCTGCTGTATTTGGAATCTGCTAAGCGTCTGAATTCCAGACAAGCTCGATGGTCGTTGTTTTTTACCAGGTTTAATTTTGTTGTCACTTATCGCCCTGGATCTAAGAATGTTAAGGCGGATGCCTTGTCTCGCAGTTTCCCAGGGGCCGGGAAAATGGATGACCCGATTCCTATCCTTCAGGAGGGGGTGGTAGTGTCGGCTGTATGTTCTGAGCTTGAGGAGGAGGTGTTAGAGGCTCAGGGGGACGCCCCTGCAGGACCTCCAGGGAGACTGTTTGTCCCAAATCAGTTGAGACAAAAGGTTATTGAGGCACATCATAATTCTGCTTTAGCAGGACATCCAGGGAGTAAGGCTACTTTAGATCTCCTTTCTCGCCGGTTTTGGTGGCCTAACGTTAATAAAGATGTTTTAACTTTTGTCGCGTCCTGTGGGGTTTGTGCTCGCTCTAAGACCCCTCATACCCGTCCGTCTGGGACCCTCTTACCCTTGAAACTTCCGGAGCGTCCATGGACTCATTTGTCTATGGACTTCTTCACGGACCTTCCTCAGTCATCAGGGAAGACTGTCATACTGGTGGTTGTTGACAGGTTCAGTAAGATGGCACATTTCATTGCTCTTCCTGCCCTCCCTAATGCTAAAACTCTGGCGCAGGTGTTCATTGGGGAGATTGTGAGACTTCATGGGTTGCCTTCTGATGTGGTGTCAGATAGGGGGTCTCAGTTTGTGTCCAAGTTTTGGAGGGCATTTTGTTTACGTCGGGGGATGCAATTGTCATTTTCCTCGGCTTTTCATCCGCAGACCAATGGTCAGACAGAGCGTCTGAATCAAAGCCTAGAGACTTATCTTCGGTGTTTTGTCTCAGAGAACCAGGAGGACTGGTCTTCTTTCTTGCCTCTGGCAGAGTTCGCTCTTAACAACAGGCGGAGCGAGTCCACTGGTAAGTCCCCGTTTTTTGGGGCATATGGTTTTCATCCCCAGTTTTGTACATTCAATGGGGGGGGCCTTCTGGGGTTCCTGAGGAGGAGCGTTTCTCGTCGTCACTTGCTTCAGTGTGGAGAGGTGTATTGAATAATCTGAGTGCTATGGGGAACCGTTATAAACGTATGGCTGATAGGAGGAGAGTTTCTGGTCCAGATCTTAATGTGAACGATCTGGTATGGTTGTCTACCAGGAATATAAAACTTAAAGTTCCCTCCTGGAAGCTGGGCCCCAGATTCATCGGGCCGTACAGGATCAGTTCCATAATTAATCCTGTGGCATTTCGTCTGGACCTCCCTCCTACGTTTAAAATCCACAATGTGTTCCACAAGTCATTACTTAAGAGGTACGTGGCACCAGTCATACCATCACCTCTACCTCCTCCTCCAGTGGTGGTCAATGGTAACTTGGAGTTTCAAGTGTCAAAGATCATTGACTCACGTCTGAATCGCCGGTCCCTTCAGTACTTGGTGCATTGGAAGGGGTATGGTCCAGAGGAGAGGACGTGGGTTCCTGCGTCTGACATTAACGCAGATCGTTTGGTGCGGACCTTCCACAGAACTCACCCGGGCAAACCTGGCCCTGAGGGTCCGGAGGCCCCTCGTAGAAGGGGGGGTACTGTCATGTGTGCATCGCCACGAAGATCGTCGCGGTTGCACATTCTGACTTCTCACAGCTGAGTTGCTGTTTCTTTGTGTTTGGCAGTTAGGGAGTTAATTCTGTCTGTGCTCAGTTCTGGGACTGGGTGCAGTTTCTCCCGGCTGCAATTAATTATTTGTTGATTGGTTTCCTTTAAATCTCTGGTTGTCTGTGTTGGGAGTTGCCAGTGAAATTCTTCATGCAGACCACAGATAGGATTGTATCTGTATAGACTTAAGTTAAAGAGCTCCTTAGTTTTGTTTTAAGCTCACCTTGCTTAGAGTTTAATATCCCAGATCATTTATGTTCCTTCTGTGTTTGAGTGTGTATGCAAGTCTGTGTTTTCTCCAGTCTGTCTTATATGTCTAATCTGTGTATTTAGCAGAGATCAGCCCATATCCCTTTGGTGGTAATCAGAATCCTTCTTAGGACTGATTACAGGTTCAGGGACTGATAGGAGACAGGGTTAGGCTGGAGACTTGGACCTCTGAACCATTATCAGTACCTCCAAGGTGAGGGATTAGTTAGGACCCAGTTTAGGGTCAGGTTAGAACCCCGGTCCTCCTCTTTCCTGTGACAGTGTATCAAGTCCTCAAGATTAACCCTGAGTTCAACGGATATCGTGTCAGGTAAATCTTTCTATATTTACATGCTGATGTTGCTAATCTATATGTTGTATAGAGTGTTGTTCTTTAAGAATAGTTTACTGACATCGTACACATATCATAAGACCGCGTGACAGTCACCTGCACTCACACACACACCTTGCAGACCTGTGAAAAAAACACTGCAAGGCAAAAGGAAGATGTACACAGCGGTTGGTAAAGTAGCCTGCCTAAAGCACAGTACACAAAATCGCAATCTCTAACTGTCCCTCAGAGTCAGCAGAGCAGCGTTCTGTCCCAAACAGAATTAACAGCACAGTGATGCTAAAATGGGGCTTTATCCGCCAACAATACCTTCCTTGTGTCACGGTTAGGGTAGCGTGTGTCTATTATATGAGTGTCTGTAAAATGTAACGTTACGCAGACTTATTCTGCCCTTGGGACGCAAAAAATAAGACAGCAGTAATCATTTACTGTATAAAATTCCACCTATGCGCAACAAAACAAGCACGTTCCCTCTTACGGTTCCTGCGCTGACATGTGAGTAGGGAGTTTGGAGACGTTCCTGAATTATCCCAGGTATCCAAGCATATCAGGCCGATAGGAGAGCATTAAAACCACCCACGGTGGTGACTTAAATATGGTGAATCAAACAGTGAAGAACTGTAGGTCGATGCGAATGAATGTGCGATCACATGACACACGTTTATAATAACCCTTGCTAGACACGAGTAACTTTGTACACATTTGACACACCTGAACCCAGATGGCAGTGAATATTCATTCTATTCGGCGCCACATGACTCTTGGTCCAGAATAGATTATATATTGCTAGCACACGAGCTATTAAGGGGAGTGGAAGAGGCAGATGTGCACAACGTAGCTAAATATGACCACGCGCCCGTATCAGTGACCCTGCCAGATATGGTGCAGATGGGGCCAAACCAAACTTGGCACTTCCCGACCTATTTGTTAATGGATGAGAAGTTTCGACATCACGTGAAGCAATGGTGTTTTTAATATGTAAGGGATAATGGAGATACTAGGGATAGGCCGGAACTTTTATGTGCAGCAGGGAAGGGAGTAATGCGCGGGAAACTAATAGGTTATCAGACAACGCTAAAAAAGAAGATCGCGACAAACTGCTCGCAGGCTAGCAGGATATTACGCGATAGGTACACGGCAAACAAGACAAGTTCATCAACACAGGTTAAAAATAGATGTAAGCAGGTTAAGGCTGACTTACACTTATGGGTATATCGACGAGAGACAAGCAGTAATAACAATTATAGAGCCGATGTATATCGTTATGGTAGCAAATGAGGGAGACTATTATCACGACTAGCGAAAGGAAATCACATTCGTCATCAACATATTACAGCGTTAACGAATAAACATGGGATCATGAACACAGACCCTCGAACCATAAACACCATTCTACAAGAATACTACTCAGACTTATATAAGGTGGAACATACGGATAGTGCAGAGGGTAACACCTTTGTAGATGGAATACGGTTACCATCCATCACAAACTATCAGCTTCTCCTTTTAAAAAAACAAATTGAGGTGACGGAAGTGACAGCGGCGATAAGTTACTTTAAATACGGGAAAGCTCCAGGACCTGACGGGTTTACAGCCAAATTATTTAAATTATTGAGTGAGGAGATCCCGTCCACATTGGTACGCACCTTCAATCATATATTGGAGACAGGAGGGTTGCCCAGCCATTCAAACATGTCACACATGAAGTTGCTACTAAAAACAAACAAACATTCACATCTGCCTGGATCCTATCGTACATTCTCACTCATTGACCATTATATCAAGATTTTGTCCAGGATCATGGCAGATCTTTTGAGTAGCATTGGTCCTACGCTGATAGGGCGATCACAAGTGGCCTTTGTTTGCTACTTTGTTGGCTACTATCAGTCTCACTATGCATAACACATGTGTGCAGTGGGCAGTATTACCTTTGCCTTCGGTGGAGTAGGAAAACCCCTCTCCTATCGAAGTGTTAGTTGGGGAGATGGAAGATTTGACACCGGGACCTGAATTGTAATACTTAAATGTGACAGGTGACAAATTTGTTAAGGCGCAACTCCGCGGCCCCTACGTTGAGTCTAGCCCGTGAAAATTTACTGGTTGTCAATGGGGAACCCCAACACCCCGGGGCAGCTACAGTATTTCAACAATTAGAGCTGAACCAAGATTTGCTGTATCAGGTTTATAAAATACATGTTGAAATTTTTTAACAATTGCTGCTACCGCAGTCATATCGGAGGTTGGTAATGGACTTAGCGCATGCGCATGTACTAGGTGACATTTGTGCCAAAAGAAAACCCTACACAGAATTATACAACGGTTTTACTGGCAGGGGGTCTATCAAGAAGTTAAACGGTATTGTAACTCTTGTCGCATGCGCCAGGTACACAGTCCTCAGCCTCATTTAGTGAGTCCCTTGGTGCCATTAAAAATTTTAGAGGTCCAGTTTGAGAGAATACCCATGGATCTGGTGTAGCCGGTTAATAAATCAGCAAGGGGTCATCAACAGGGCAATAAAAGGGGCACTGTGTGGGTCACCAGTTTTGAGCACACCCGAGTTCAAAAGAGAATTCATTGTCCAGACTGATGCGTCAGAGGTAGGTATGGGTGCCGTGTTGTCTCAGGACTGGAGCTTAACGGGGAGGAGCATCCCATTAGTTTCCTGAGTCGAAAACTTACTCCATCAAAAAACAGAGACAGCATTGTAGAGAGAGAGTGCCTGGCGATAAAGTGGGCACTGGAGTCGTTGCGCTAACTATTTTTGGGGATAACATTTTGTTTTGTAAATGATCATTCCCCTGTGACTGGCAGTGTTGTAGCCCAGGGAGTAGAGTTCAGGTGGTAGAAAGATGAACATAACAGGAGACTTGGAAAACGTTGGCAAACAGTTATTTAATCTGAAAACGGACAGGCAAATTCAGGTGAGATCCATGCCTTGTTCATTTTCAGAAAAATAAGCCGGTCTACATTGTCTGAGGATAGTCGCATGCGACGGTCTGTTAGTACACCACCTGCAGCACTAAAGACGCGCTCAGATAATACACTGGCAGCAGGGCAAGCCAGCACCTCCAAGGCATACCACACATCAAATACAAATATAACAGTAATAATAATATTATTAATAAAAAATGAAATTGCACACACAGTACACAGACACAGCTCATATGTGTGTATAAGAGAGAGTGTTTCTGTGTGTAGTTCATGCCTCTAGCCTAGAAGATCAGTCTTGCTAAAATCTTTAACACTGACCCCTGTTCTGTTCTTAAAATGGTGGATGCTGAACTGCTTCTCAGCCCCCTCATATACAATCATTATGTGGCACTGCTGGGCTCAGTCAGAGGCATCAGATTGAACTAGGCTGTCCTGAGTCATTCTCAATAGAACATTTTGTTCAGCAGTTCATCTAGTTCATTTAGTTCAGAGGTCACATGATGCATTTCCTATCAGCTCCTCACAGGATAGGGTGGAGAAAAACTGAACTAAATGAACTAATCTTTTGAACTAATCTTTTCAGTGAACTAGTTCATGGTGAACTAATCAACAAAATTAACTAGATTTCCCATCACTATGGTGTACACCTTGGTGGCGCTGTCACAAAACTTCGCCACATTTGTAACATACAGCTCTTGCCCTGTGCAGAGGCGCTGCTTGTGTTCCCTCTTGTTGCAGAGGTGTCTACAATGCCTCGACGCACAGAGCTGCTTTGTAAAGCAGTAGCAGCAGCAGCGCTCTCGGCTGGAAAGGAGAACATTATGGATTTCAACAGTGTGTCTTGGTCCTCCAGCATTTTACGGTCCCGGTTCAACGGTGTGATGAGGCTTTGTAAGTTGTCCCGGTAACGAGGGTCTAGGAGGGTGTACACCCAATAATCTGACGTGGTGAGAATGTGGCCGATGCGGCGGTCGTTTCTCAGGCACTGCAGCATGAAATCAACCATGTGCTGCAGACTCACAACTGGCCAACAAACGCTGTCCTCTGGAAGAGCGTCACACTAATAGATTTTTGTAAATTTAAAATAGAATAAAGCAGCAGCAATTTTTGAAAAATTACAAGGATGAGCCAGTGACAGACACTCAGCAGAGTACACGCTGCGGTGGTTGAAGTAAGTGGAGCGGGATTTACAATCCTACAAAAAAATTAAAGCTCAGACTAGAGTGAACACTGAAACACAAGTGTTCACTTGCTGTGAAAGGCCTTTTTGTGGACTTCTATTATGTTTGCAAGCAATGTATTGTATTTTGATGGAAGAGCGTCACACTAATAGATTTTTGTAAATTTAAAATAGAAGAAAGCAGCAGAAATTTTTGAAAAATTACAAGGATGAGCCAGTGACAGACACTCAGCAGAGTACACGCTGCGGTGGTTGAAGTAAGTGGAGCGGGATCTACACTCCTACAAAAAAATTAAAGCTCAGACTAGAGTGAACACTGAAACACAAGTGTTCACTTGCTGTGAAAGGCCTTTTTGTGGACTTCTATTATGTTTGCAAGCAATGTATTGTATTTTGATGGAAGAGCGTCACACTAATAGATTTTTGTAAATTTAAAATAGAAGAAAGCAGCAGAAATTTTTGAAAAATTACAAGGATGAGCCAGTGACAGACACTCAGCAGAGTACACGCTGCGGTGGTTGAAGTAAGTGGAGCGGGATCTACACTCCTACAAAAAAATTAAAGCTCAGACTAGAGTGAACACTGAAACACAAGTGTTCACTTGCTGTGAAAGGCCTTTTTGTGGACTTCTATTATGTTTGCAAGCAATGTATTGTATTTTGATGGAAGAGCGTCACACTAATAGATTTTTGTAAATTTAAAATAGAAGAAAGCAGCAGAAATTTTTGAAAAATTACAAGGATGAGCCAGTGACAGACACTCAGCAGAGTACACGCTGCGGTGGTTGAAGTAAGTGGAGCGGGATCTACACTCCTACAAAAAAATTAAAGCTCAGACTAGAGTGAACACTGAAACACAAGTGTTCACTTGCTGTGAAAGGCCTTTTTGTGGACTTCTATTATGTTTGCAAGCAATGTATTGTATTTTGATGGAAGAGCGTCACACTAATAGATTTTTGTAAATTTTAAATAGAAGAAAGCAGCAGCAATTTTTGAAAAATTACAAGGATGAGCCAGTGACAGACACTCAGCAGAGTACACGCTGCGGTGGTTGAAGTAAGTGGAGCGGGATCTACACTCCTACAAAAAAATTAAAGCTCAGACTAGAGTGAACACTGAAACACAAGTGTTCACTTGCTGTGAAAGGCCTTTTTGTGGACTTCTATTATGTTTGCAAGCAATGTATTGTATTTTGATGGAAGAGCGTCACACTAATAGATTTTTGTAAATTTTAAATAGAAGAAAGCAGCAGCAATTTTTGAAAAATTACAAGGATGAGCCAGTGACAGACGCTCAGCAGAGTACACGCAGCATTAGTTGAAGTAACTGGAGCGTGATCTGCACTCAAAAAAAAAATAAATAGATAAAAGTAATAGAGAAACGACAATTTTTGTAAGGAGGCCAGTGGACACTCACAAGTACAGTGTTGAGTAAGGACGGATCACACTCCACAATTAAGCTCAGACTAGAGTGAACACTGAAACACAAGTGTTCACTTGCTGTGAAAGGCCTTTTGTGGACTTCTATTATGTTTCAAGCAATGTATTGTATTTTGATGGAAGAGCGTCACACTAATAGATTTTTGTAAATTTTAAATAGAAGAAAGCAGCAGCAATTTTTGAAAAATTACAAGGATGAGCCAGTGACAGACGCTCAGCAGAGTACACGCAGCATTAGTTGAAGTAACTGGAGCGTGATCTGCACTCAAAAAAAAAAAAAAATCACAGACTGCAGTGAACACTGAAACACAACTGTTCACTTGCTGTGAAAGGCTCCATTGTGGACTTCTATAGTGTTTGCAACCAAGGTATTGTATACGGATGGAAGCACGTCACACTATTATTTCAATTACATGGAGCAGCAAGAATTACACTGAAGAAAAAAAAAAGAGTCTGTGAGTGACACGTGCAGATGCCTACAGACAGCGTTGCATACAGAGCAAACTGCAGCGTCACCTGCACTCACACACACCTTGCAGAGCTGTTAAAACAACACTGCAGGCAAAAGGAAGCTTTACACAGCCGGTGGTAAACTAGCCTGCCTAAAGCACAGTACACTAAATCGCAATCTCTAACTGTCCCTCAGAGTCAGCAGAGCAGCGTTCTTTCCCTAACTGAGTTCACAGCACAGTGACGCTAAAATGGCGGCGGCGCCTTTTATACTGCATTCTGACATCATTTCAGCATCCAATCACAGCCATGCCATTAGTTAACATGACCGCAGCAGTACAGGATGTGCCCACACTTCTTAGGATTCCTCATTGGCTGACTATAATCACATTGCCTCTCAAAGAATTATGGGAACTTCCGATTCTGGTATACGATATATGAAAAATATCGGAACTAAGTATCGGAATTCCGATACAGCTAATATAGGCCGATACCCGATACTTGCGGCATCGGAATGCTCAACACTACTCAACACTACTCATGAACACTGACCTTTACTGAGGCAAGTGAAGCCTGCAGTTCTTTGGATGTTATGGGTAGAGATGAGTGAATATTTCAATGTTCGGATTACGTTCGCCGAATTTGCAATATTTGTAGATTAATTTTTCGAATATTCGCCGACCATATCCGAATGCCATTCACCTCAAAGGGAGGCAAAAACAAGCGTATGCATGACACCTTAGAACAGCCCCAAATGCTGCCAAAACACAACAAATGAGGGACAGACACCAGGAAAGTGGCCTCAATCACCCACAGTACAGATTTTATCATGGCACTGCAGCAATCAGCCAGACATGAGGTATTGAGGTCTGAGACAGCATTTACAGCTTTCAATTGAATGTCACAGTAAGACGAGGTGGATGAGGGATCGGTGTAGGGCCCCTTTGCTGGGAGCCCTGATACCATATGCAACACTTCTACCTGCTTTCATGCTGAGCCACACTCAGGTGGCACAAATATCAGTTTTGTAGACTAACATTGTCAGAAAAATTTAAGAATAGTAACATGGGTAGTTGAGTCCAAGGAATTGGAGGCCTGACGGTATCGGAGGCCTAATGCTGCAGGCAACACTCATTAAGGAGACCCAACCAGGAGAGTTCACATTTCCAAAAATTACTAGCAGACACCACAAAAGTCACATCAATTTCACCACAGTAGAAATAGCATAATAGGGACCGACAGTTCTTCCACTGCACCCAATACAGCAGTTGGACACCCAACAAGGAGTGTTCACATTTAAAGATATGAGGGCCTTACAACACAGAAATGGCATCAATTTCACCACAGTAGAAATAGTATAATAGGGACCGACAGTTCTTCCACTACACCCAATACAGCAGATAGACGCCCAAGCAGGAGTGTCCATATTTTAAAAAAATGAGGGCCTGACATCATTGAAGTGGAATAACTGTCACGAGAATAGAAAAAGTATAATTGGGACCGACACGTCTTCCAATATTGTGAACCATGATTGTTCACATTTCCACAAATTTGTGTTAATATCAGCAGCACCAGTCCCAGAAGCCACACTAAAGATATCACAGAGTGCAGTTACGTGACATTAATGTATTACACTAAAAAATGCTATATCACCTAGTCTGCACAGTCTGCGATTGGGGTGCAAAAGTCCTTTGAGGCCCATGACTTGTTCATCTAAATGAAATATAGACGGTCTATACTTTCAGGGGACAGCCAGATGCGCTTATCCATCAGAACACCACCAGCAGCGCTCACGACAAGTTCTGAGAGAACGCTAGCTGCCGGGCATGATAAAACCTCCAAAGCATGTGAAGCGTGCTCAGGTCACTCCTCCATTTTGGAAAACCAAAATGTGAAAGGGTCCAAACACTCCCTGATGGTATTAATATTTATTTCTAGATACTCCTGTACCATCCTCTCCAATCGTTCACCACGTGTAAGTCAAAGGACTAACAGAAATGGCTTCTTTCACTTCCACCACTGCTGGGGCTGCTGCTGCTAATGTTTTGGCGTTGACGAATTGACGGTCCGGAGATTGGAAGTCTGTAGGTGCGATGTGAACTGTGTGCTTCACTGCTGTCTTGAGGAAAAGCTCTCTTAAGGTTGGATGAAAGCGTGTTTCGATACTTCAGCATTCGCGCATCCCTTTCTAGGGTTGGAATCATCTGGCAAAATTTGGTTTTATAACATGGATCTAATAAAGTGGCAACCCAGTAGTCAGCATTACTCCTAATCATAACAATACGGGGATCATGTTGCAGATAGTGCAGCAAGAAGGCACTAATATGTCAGGCTCTACAATGAGGTTCAAGCCCTTGCTGTGTTGGTGGCTGGGTAACAATGAGGCTCCTTTACTCCATCCCCTCCTGCCAACCATGAACAACAGAGAGGGGAGCATTATCCTCTTCATCTGACAGTTGCTCGCCCATCACCTCTTCCTCCTCCAGTTGTTCCTCAGATCCTGCACCTTCAATAACAGTTTGTCTGTTATCACCAGCCCCCCTCGATCGCAGTAATCCACCCTCCCTTGGCACCCTTCTGTGTGTCAACAGTCTTGAACTTAGAGACAATGTTATCCCTTCCGCAGCCTCCTCTGCTTCCTCCTCTTCTTCTGGGACCACCATCTCCTCCCGCAGGCTATTCAAAGTCTGCTCCAGCATATAGATGACTAGAATAGTGATGCTGATGATGCCGTTGTCAGCTCTAATCATCTTAGTAGCCATTTCAAAACTGTGAAGGGTGCAGAGGTCCTTAATCTGTACCCACTCTGTAAACGTGATATGCGCCACATCCGTAATGCGTTGGCAAACGCTATACGACATGAAATACTGCATCAGGGCTCATTGCTGCTGCCACAGTCGCTGCAGCATGTGCAGAGTGGAATTCCACCATGTCGACACATTGCATATCAAACTGTTAACTGGCATGGTCAAAGACCTCTGAAACAATGCAAGTTGATGAGCAGAGGGGTGCGGATGATGAAAATGAGCACACAGCTTATGCTCTTTCTGGAGCAGCTCACCCAGGCCAGGATAGTGGCTGAGAAAATGCTGTACCACTAGGTTGAGGACGTGAGCCATGCAAGGTACATGTGTAAGCTTGCCTCGCCATAGGGCTGCCATCAGGTTCTCACCGTTGTTGGACATGGCCTTCACTGGATGCAAGTTCAGCGGAGAAAGCCATTGATAAAATTCAGAAGGAGAGCTGTCCACATCTCTTCAGCTGTATTATTATTATTTATTATTATAGCGCCATTTATTCCATGGCGCTTTACATGTGAGGTGGGGTATACATAATAAATACAAGTACAGTAATCTTAGACAATACAAGTTACAACTGGTACAGGAGGAGAGAGGACCCTGCCCATGAGGGCTCACAATCTACAAGCTGTATGATAGCGATCTACAAGGCATATCAGTTTTATGACTGCCTGATTGCGCTGAGCCCTGGCTGCGCAGTACGGAGGTGGTAGGGTTCGCTCTGCACTGTTGGAACTGTGTGTTTCATGAAGGCAGAAGTTGAGGGCCCAGGTGGAGGCCCTAGAGGAGATAGAGGAGGCAGAATCAGTGGATGAAATGTTAAATGTAGAGGTTTGTCCTGCAAGCCTTAGGGATTCCAAGACTTGTAGAGCAGCACCTGTCCCCACAGCCACCAGAGTCACCCAGTGCCCAGTCAGCAAAATGTAACGCCCTTGACCATGCTTATTCGTCCAAGTGTCTATGGTGAAATGCAGCCTGGCAGACAGATTTTGTCAAGAAACGGGTGATGTTGTCTGCGACATGCTGGTGAAGCAAATGCACAGCTTTCTTATAAAAATAATGGCAATTGGGTAATTGGTAGTAGGGACTGAGATGGCAATCAGCTTTCAGAAACCGTCTGTATCTACCAGGCGGAAAGGCAGCATTTCCATGGCCAACAAATTGGAGATGGTGGAGTTCAACCTCTTAGCTTTGTCATGCGTAGGAGGAAACAATCTTTTACGTGACCACAACTTCGGAACTGTGGGCTGGCTGCAGTGCTGTGAGAGGGAGGAATACGGTGAACCAGACAAACTGCTGAACCGTGAGAGAGGTGCAGGCAGAGATGTTATTGTGCATCGAGAAACTTTCGGTGTGATCGTTCTCTGTGATCGGTCAAAAACAGCAGGCATGTTGGCTTCCGTTACAGCTGAAGGCGGCCTCTCAGTCAGCGTGACTCGAACGGTTAAAGAACCCGAGGGTCTGCGGTCAAAGACCTGCGTCTCAATACTTGGAATGGTAACAGAGGAGGAAGAAGAAGCAGCAGATGTGAGGCGTCTGATGGTTGTTGAGGTCCGCTGGTCCACATTTTTGTGCAGTAGGATTCCCACAGTAAAGCATGTTGATTGTGCATGTGAAAATTCATACGTGTAGTAGTCAAATTGTTGCACTTTTTACCTCAACTCAGATTTTTTTTGCAAAGTTGGCAGTTTACATGAGTTGGTTCATCCTTTCCACTGTCAAAAAAGGCCCAGGCTAGGTAACCCTTGCCACCTCTGCGAGCTGCAGACCCACTGACGCTGCTGGTCAGAGGCACAGTTGTGGCTGAAGAGGCATTGCTCATCATGGTTGCAGCACTACTTGTCTGCGATGGATGGCGCAACATAAACTTCTCGATTTCCTCCTCAGATGACCAACTCAGCTGTGTGCCACTATGTTCACACCAACTAGGATCTAACACCTCATCATCATCATCCTCTGTGTTATCACATTTCTCACCATTGGAGTCTCCCTCCTCCTTTTCTTGCCCTGACAGCACAGTACAGTCCTTGTGAGCCTCAGATATCTGAGTCTCATCAGGACCACCTACCCCCCCCAGGGGTTAACATCTGATGACAAGGGTCAGGATGCTGTTTGGACCGTACTTTTTCCTGCCCCACATCCAAGCTTAAAAAAATTTTGGGTATCGGTGCAGATTTCCTCCTCTTAACTCTGCGAAGCTTTTGAGTACACTTCTGTTGAACATAGCATAGCATGTTTGAACAGCTCTTCAGACTCACCGATTTGTGGTTCCATACAGTCAGTTGAATGGTTGGATAGTTAGGATGTGGGGGAAAGCAAGTTGAATTTGGGTGCCACATCTGTGGAGTGTACCGAGTGTGATGTTGAGGTGGAGGAAGAGGAGGAGAGGCCACTTAGCTGCACTTGCCTTCCACTTGAGTACATGCTCTTTCTGGGCATCATCGACAAGGAGTACTGCTGTGCATCTGCCACAGAATGGTAGTTGTGTAGCCTGTCCAGTAACATAAGTTGACAGTTATCTTTGTATAGGATGTGACGTTGCTTCACTAGTGCTTTCACAAATATTTCCACCTACCCCAAAAACATCTTGAACACCAAGCTTAATTCCCCTTCCACCATGGCTTTATCCCAGTCATGTTGCTCAGATAGTGTGGAAGAAGAACAGTATTAGCAACAAAAAATTAGATTTTAAACTCTAAACCGCCTCTAAAACAGCTGAATTTGAGCAACAGTAAATTCAAAGTTGAAATATGGCGTGCTGTATAGTGTTATTCACAGAAAAAAGAATTGTTTGAGTGTGGATGAGGCCTGTATGACAAAGAAGTTATGCTACAAACAATTTTAAAGTCAGGTCCCTTGCTGTATGCCATTAATAACAGAATAATTTTTTGTGGCCTATGGATCAGGCCTCTATAACACACTAGATGCTACAAACTATTTTAAAAGTCAGGTCCATTATTGTATGAAGTTAACAACAGAATTATTTTTTGTGGCCTATTGATCAGGCCTCTATAACACACTAGATGCTACAAACTATTTTTAAAGTCAGGTCCCTTACTTTATGATGTTAATAACATTACTTTTTTGTGGCCTATGGATAAGGCCTCTGTAACACACTAGATGCTACAAACTATTTTTAAAGTGAGGTCCCTTAGATGCTACAAACTATTTTTAAAGTAAGGTCCCTTACTGTATGATGTCAATAACAGAATACTTTTTTGTGGTCTATGAATAAGGCCTCTATAGCACACTAGATGCTACAAACTATTTTTAAAGTCAGGTTCCTTACTGTATGACATTGATAACAGAAGAATTTTTTGTGGCCTATGGATGTGTCCTCTGTAACACACTAGATGCTACAAACTAATTTTAAAGGAGGTCTCTTACTGTATGACGTTAATAACAGAAGAATTTTTTGTGACCTATGGATCAGGCCTCTATAACACACTAGATGCTACAAACTATTTTTAAAGTGAGGTCCCTTACTGTATGAAAGTAATAACAGAAGAATTTTTTGTGGCCTTTGGATCAGGCCTCTATAACACACTAGATGCTACAAACTATTTTTAAAGTCAGGTCCCTGACTTTAAATAACGGTTTATATAACGGTTGATACTTGAGCACGGCCGTGTGGTAAGGACAGCCTTTTATAGCAGCCACGAGAAAAAGACCTTCCAGGAAGGACCAATGGGAAGCTGCTTCAGAACATCAACAGCCACAGGACCTTCCTGAAGGACCAATAGGAGTGGCAGCTGTATCTGAGCATGTGACCCCTGATCTCCAATGGGAGATTTTGCCCTGGGCATGCTCAGATGAAGCAACAAAGGACTTAGTCCAAAATCTGCCTGCTCCAACACTGGTTGCAGCAGCAAGTCTCTGCTCAGTACTGGGCTGGGCAAGACGCTGGGACTGACGTCTCTGCTGAGCTGGAACCACTGTGGCCGGAGACGGATGGGGGACTGCAGCGGGAACAGCTTGAGATTCCCCCTGTGCAGGAGTGACAACTCGAACCCTAACACCTGTAAGCTTAATTTCAACCCAATGAAATTACAAAGTGTGATACGGCGGGTTGTCTAACTTTTTGCAACTGAAAAATTATAATTTTTTTTAATGTGCCTTAGATCTGCAGATAGGTTGATGTCACCACCAGAAAGTGACAACGTGGGATACAGCAGGCTGTTTCACATTTACCACCAGAAAGAATTATAACTTTTTTTAACGTGCCTTAGGTATGCAGACAGTTTTATATCACCACAACACTGAATGACAATGTGGGATACAGCAGGCTATTTAATATTTTTTCACTAGCTACATGTGAATTAGAATGCTATACTTGTGCATGGATCACAATAGAAGCAGTGCACAACACATGCCCTGCTGGCTTTTTTTATTGTGGACCTCAGTATGGCCAAAAAAGAAAAAAGTGCTGGAAGGTAAATTTAGCAGCCACACTGGACCCTAGCTACCTACAGTACAGTTATATGAAAAAGTTTGGGCACCCCTATTAATCTTAAGCTTAATGTTTTATAAAAATTGGTGTTTTTGCAACAGCTATTTCAGTTTGATATATCTAATAACTATTGGACACAGTAATGTTTCTGCCTTGAAATGAGGTTTATTGTACTAACAGAAAATGTGCAATCTGCATCCAAAAAAAATTTGACAGGTGCATAAGTATGGGCACCTCACCAGAAAAGTGACATTAATATTTAGTAGGTCCTCCTTTTGCAAAAATAACAGCCTCTAGTCGCTTCCTGTAGCTTTTAATGAGTTCCTGGATCCTGGATGAAGGTATTTTTGACCATTCCTCTTTACAAAACAATTCCAGTTCAGTTAAGTTTGATGGTCGCAGAGCATGGACAGCCCTCTTCAAATGATCCCACAGATGTTCAAAGATATTCAGGTCTGGGGACTCGGATGGCCATTCCAGAACATTGTAATTGTTCCTCTACATGAATGCCTGAGTAGATTGGAGCGGTGTTTTGGATCATTGTGTTGCTGAAAGATCCGTCCACTGCGTAAATTCAACTTTGTCACTGATTCTTGAACATTATTGTCAAGAATCTGCTGATACTGAGTGGAATCCATGCGTCCCTCAACTTTAACAAGATTCCCGGTGCCGGCATTGGCCACACAGCCCCAAAGCATGATGGAACCTCCACCAAATTTTACTGTGGGTAGCAAGTGTTTTTCTTGGAATGCTGTGTTTTTTTGATGCCATGCATAATGCCTTTTTGTGTGACCAAACAACTCAATCTTAGTTTCATCAGTCCACAGGACCTTCTTCCAAAAAGAAATTGGCTTCTCCAAATGTGCTTTTGCATACCTCAGCCGACTGTTTGTGGCGTGCTTGCAGAAACGGCTTCTTTCGCATCACTCTCCCATACAGCTTCTCCTTGTGCAAAGTGTGTTGTATAGTTGACCGATGCACAGTGACACCATCTGAAGCAAGTTGATGCTGCAGCTCTCTGGAGGTGGTCTGAGGATTGTCCTTGACTGATCTCACCATTCTTCTTCTCTGCCTTTCTGATGTTTTTCTTGGCCAGCCACTTCTGGCCTTAACAAGAACTGTCCCTGTATTCTTCCATTTCCTTACTATGTTCCTCACAGTGGAAACTGACAGGTTAAATCTCTGAGACAGCTTTTTGTATCCTTCCCCTGAACAACTATGTTGAATAATCTTTGTTTTCAGATCATTTGACAGTTGTTTTGAGGAGCCCATGATGCCACTCTTCAGAGGAGATTCAAACAGGAGAACAACTTGCAAGTGGCCACTTTAAGTAGCTTTTCTCATGATTGCATACACCTGGCTATGAAGTTCAAAGCTCAATGAGGTTACAAAACAAAAAAAAGTGCTTTAGTAAGTCATTAAAAGGTAGGTAGGAGTATTTAAAACAAGAAAATGATAAGGGTGGCCATACTTATGCACCTGTCAAATTTTGTTTGAATGCAGATTGCACATGTTCTGCTAGTGCAATAAACCTCATTTCAAGGCAGAAACATTACTGTGTCCAATAGTTATTAGATATATCAAACTGAAATAGCTGTTGCAAAAACACCAATTTTTATCAAACATTAAGCTTAAGATTAATAGGGGTGCCCAAACTTTTTCATATAACTGTATCTGTCTGACTGATAAACAACCACCTATTCAAGTAGCTGAAATGTGGATACAGCAGGCTTTCACATTTAGCTAGTGAAAAAATATTATTTAGAATGCTAAACTTATGCAAGGAGCACAATAGAAGTAGTGCACAATAAACTCGTAGGACATGTGCCCTGCTGGCTGTGTTTGTGAACCTCAGTAATGGCCCAAAAAATAAAATAATTCTGGAAGGTAAATTTTACAGCCACACTGCACACTATCTAGCTACAGTATCTGACTGATATACAGCCACCTAACTAATTAGCTAAAATCTTGCTTTTAACAGTGGCAGTGTCAGGAGCAGCTTCTCTGCGCTGATACAGTGTCAAAATGACGCTAAAAGAAGGTGTCCGCGGTCCGTTATTCATATGGGAAGAGACTTGTGATTTCAGCAGCCAATGACACAAGCCATTGTGTCAGGACATTGTCGGTGTTTCCTTCACCCTGATTGGCAAGCCGCAATGTGCACACATAAAGTTAGCAAAAAAAATGACAGCTGTGCTTACAAGAATGCCACGTCTCTGGGCTCTGAAAACTTCCTCCCCTCATCAAACACGTACAAAGCGCTCATGATACATCACCACTACAGTTGCTAAAATGCTGAAAATATTTTTGTGTCAACGCAAATATTATCCCTCACTTTTACCGAATGTTACCAATTTTTATTGACTTTATAAAATTTTGCTCTGGTTTCCAATCACGAATCCAAATGTGCCATATTCGTGCCTAATTTATGTTTGGCAATTGTTTCCCGAACAAATTGGCTCATCACTATTTGTAGCCTTGATATTATTGATATTTTTTACAATTTTGGTTCTCAAGTCCTCAGACAGTTCTCTTCTCCTTTTCTGTTCTCCATGCTTAGTGTGGCACACATAGACACACAATGCAATGATTGAGTCTACTTCCCGCCTTTTTATCTGATTTCAGGTGTGATTTTCATATTGCCCACACCTGTTACTTGCCACAGTCTGCCTGACTTTTTGGGGGTTTTCATTGAAATCATGCCCAATTTGTGTTTTTTTCTTTGTTTTTTGTGTTGTTCCAATACACACAAAGGAAACAAACATGTGCATAACAAAACATGTGTAATTGCAATAATTTTCAGGGAGAGGTACTTCATTTTCTGGAACACTTTCAAAGGACCATCTACAAAATAATATTTTTTCAGGTGCCAAGGTTTTTTGAATGGCTTCAGGTATTTTAAGGATGTTGAATTCAAAACGCCCATTACTCCCAAATTGATAGATAATGAAATATCCCATAAAATTATTTTGTATTTCAGTTTTGTAGGTTTACAATGCTATAAAATTGACTTTTTGAAGCCAAAATTCTACTGTAATTAACTATTAAATATCTCAAAAACTAGAGCCAATCTGGCAAAACCAAAGTCATATTCTTAATCAGCACCATAAACTTAATATAAAACCTTTCAGTCATTGTTGGCACCAAAATCACTGTATACCAGTGTAATCTATCTAACCATTTAGATAGATATTCCTATAAGGTGATAAAGAATTGTATAAATATACGTAGATCGTGAGGTTTGTGTACATCTATTATGCAGTTATAATACAAAGTAGAGTGTGACAATAGGAAACTATCCAAGCCCGTATGAATAAATAAACTGAAAAGATCCGAGCTGTCCTTAAATTGTATTAACATTCATCACACCATGCTTTGCCTATACAAATTTAACAAGATGAAAGTTTGATGCCTATGAAGAATCTTAGGACACAGTAGTTACCTTGGCAACCTTGTCATAGACTTCAATGGCCCTGACCCAACTACAAAGCCCTTCACAGGCTGAAGAGACATTCTTAATGACAGCTGGCTGGAACTCTGGATTGCTGATAAAATCTCTTCTTATCTGGGCAATAACCTTAGACGGAATATTGTCTTTCTCAAATTCCTAAGAAACAAAACAGCAGCATTAGTGGCAAATGTTTTAATGATATAATGATAGAAAATTCTAAGCTAGAATAAATGACATGGATGCAACACAATAATAAACAAAAATAATGCACAAAATTGTTGTTGCCATAATTTTCTAGTTTTATTATATAATATTAAAGGGAGCATTTCATATGTAAAATTATAGTGGATCTGCAGCATGTAATAGAGCAAGATTAGCTCATAAGATTAATATACAGGTAGGTCCAAAAATATTTGGAAAGCGACATAAGTTTTGACATTTTAGCTACCGTATTTTTCGGGCTATAAGACGCACTTTTTCCCCAAAAAAATTGTGAGGAAAATGGGGGGTGCGTCTTATAGCCCGACCGCAGCTTACCGGGGGTTGCGGCAGCGGTGTGGCGGTGGCAGAGATGCGGCGTTGCAGAGGCGCGGTGGGCGGCGTGCACCTGAGCCGGTTCCCTTCCTCAGGTGGTGAGGTGACGCCGCGGCACCGAGAGCAGACAGGACAGCAGAGCCGGGATTGCCGGTGGTGGCGGCCATCTTCCTGAGGCGGCGCGTGCGCAGATACAGTACTCTTCTTCCTGTGGCTTCAGGAAAATGGCCGTGGTAGGCCGCGCATGCGCAGATAGAGATCGCGGTGGCCATTTTTCTGAAGCCCCAGGAAGCAGAGTACTCTGCGCACGCGCCGCCTCAGGAAGATGGCCACCACCACCGACAAACCCGACTCTGCTGTCCTGTCTGCTCTCCGTGCCGCGGCGTCACCTCACCACCTGAGGAAGGGACCCTGCTCAGGTGCATGCCGCCCACCGCGCCTCTGCCACCGCCGCATCTCTGCCACCGCCACACCTGCCACAAACCCAGCTCTGCTCTCCGTGCCGCGGCATCACCACACCTGAGGAAGGGACCCTGCTCAGGTGCACGCCGCCCATCGCGCCTCTGCCACCGCCGCATCTCTGCCACCGCCGCACCTCTGCCACCGCCACACCACAGCCACAAACCCGGCTCTGCTCTCCGTGCTGCAGCGTCACCTCACCTGAGGAAGGTGAGTACAGTATCAGCATCACCGCACCTCTGCCACACCACTGCCGCAACCCCTGCTGTACCACCGCCGGCCCACAGGTACCTTAAAATTCAGACAATAAGACGGACCCCCATATTGTAAAAATCTTTTTTTCTGCTATTTTCACCCAAAATTTGGGGTGCGTCTTATGGTCCGGTGCGTCTTATAGTCCGAAAAATACGGTATTTACCAAATATTTTAAAAATACAGTTAAATAATCAATATGGACTTAAAGCGTAGAATGTCAGCTTTAATATGAAGGTAGTCACATCCTAATTGGAGTTGGGTTTAGGAATTACAGTTCTTTAATATGCAAATGTCTCTTTTTCAAAAAAACAAAAGTAATTAGACAATTATCTCAAAAAGTCTTTAACCCCTTCACCCCCAAGGGTGGTTTGCACGTTAATGACCGGGACAATTTTTACAATTCTGACCACTGTCTCTTTATGAGGTTATAACTCCGGAACGCTTCAACGGATCTTCGCGATTCTGAGACTGTTTTCTCGTGACATATTGTACTTCATGTTAGTGGTAAAATTTCTTCCATATAACTTGCGTTTATTTTTGAAAAAAACGCAAATATGGCGAAAATTTTGAAAATTTAGCAATTTTCAAACTTTGAATTTTTATTCCCTTAAAACAGAGGAAATATGTAACACAAAATAGTTAAGAAATAACATTTCCCACATGTCTACTTTACATCAGCACAATTTTGGAATCAAAATTTTTTTTTGTTAGGAAGTTATAAGGGTTAAAAGTTGACCAGCGATTTCTCATTTTTACAACAAAATTTACAAAGCCATTTTTTTAGGGACCACCTCACATTTGAAGTCACTTTGAGGGGTCTACATGACAGAAAATACCCAAAAGTGACACCATTCTAAAAACTGCACCCCTCAAGGTACTCAAAACCACATTCAAGAAGTTTATTAACCCTTCAGGTGCTTCACAGGAACTAAAGCAACGTGGAAGGAAAAAATGAATATTTAACTTTTTAGCCACAAAAATGATCTTTTACAAACTTTTTTTTATTTTCACAAGGGTAAAAGGAGAAAATGGACAGATAAGGTTGTTATGCAATTTCTCCTGAGTACGCCAATACCACATATGTGGGGGAAAACCACTGTTTGGGCACACGGCAGAGCTCGTAAGGGAAGGAGCGCCGTTTGACTTTTTCAAACTAAAATTGGCTGGAGTTGAGATTGGACGCCATGTCGCGCTTGGAGAACCTCTGATGCGCCTAAACAGTGGAAACCCCCCACAAGTGACACCATTTTGGAAACTAGACCCCCTAAGGTACTTATCTAGATCTGTTGTGAGCACTTTGAACCCCCAAGTGTTTCACAAAAGTTCATAATGCCTGGGTGTGAAAAAAAAAAAAAAAATTCCACAAAAATGATTTTTTAGTCCCAAATTTTTGAATTTTTCCAAGGAAATTGGACCCCAAAAGTTGTTGTCCAATTTGTCCTGAGTACGCTGATACCCCATATGTGGGGGTGGAAAACTGTTTGGGCGCACGGCAGGGCTTGGAAAGGAAGTAGTAACGTTTTGGAATGCAGACGTTGATGGGGGTCATGTTCCGTTTGCAGTGCCCCAGATGAGCCTAAACAGTGGAAATCCCCCACAAGTGACCCCATTTTGGAAACTAGACCCCTAAGGAACTTATCTAGATCTTTGGTGAGCACTTTGAACCCCAAAGTGCTTCACACAAGTTTATAATGCCCGGCATGAAAATAAAAAATCCTATTTTTTTCCCACAAAAATTATCTTTTAGTCATTAATTTTTTATTTTCCCAAGGTATCAGAAAATTGGACCACATAAGTTGTTGTCCAATTTGTCCTGAGTACGCTGAGCCCCATATGTGGGGGGAACCACTGTTTTGGCGCACGGCAGAGCTCGGAAGGAAGGAGCACCATTTGACTTTTTCCAACCAAAATTGGCTGGAATTGAGATTGGATGCCATTTGCATTTGGAGAGCCCCTGATATGCCTAAACAGTGGAAACCCCCCACAAATGACCCCATTTGGGAAACTAAACCCCCTAAGGAACTTATCTAGATCTTTGGTGAGAAATTTTGAACCCTCAATGCTTCACACAAGTTTATAACGTAGAGCCGTAAAAATTTAAAAATCATATTTTTTCCACAAAAATTATCTTTTCACCCGAATTTTTATTTTCCAAGGGTAACAAGACTCCAAAAGTTATTGTGCAATTTGTCCTGATACACTGATACCCCATATGTGGGGGTATACCACTGTTTGGTGCATGGCAGAGTTATGGAAGGGGAAGGAGCGCCGTCTCACTTTTTCAACGCAGAATTGGCTGGACGCCATGTCGTGTTTGGAGAGCTCCTGATCTGCCTAAACAGTGGAAACCCCCCACAAATGACACCATTTTGGAAACTAAAACCCCTCAAGGAACTTATCTAGATGTGTGGTGAGAACTTTGAACCCCAGTGTTTCACTAAAGTTTATAACGTACAGCCTTAAAATAAAAAATCTTTTTTTTTTACAAAAATGTTTTTTTCCGCCCCCAATATTTTTATTTTCACAAGGGTAACAGAGAAATTGGACCCCAAAAGTTGTTGTCCAATTTGTCCTGATATGCTGATACCCAATATGTGGGAGAAAACTACTGTATGGGCGCATGTCAGGCTCGGAAAGGGAAGTAGTGACTTTTTGGATTGCAGACTTTGATGAAATGGTCTGGGGCGTCATGTCGCATTTGGAGAGCCCCTGATGCGCCTAAACATGGAAACCCCCCACAAGTGACCCCATTTTGGAAATAGACCCCACAAGGAACTTACCTAGATGTGTGGTGAGCACTTTGAACCCCGAAGTGCTTCACAAAGTTTAAACGCCCCAGCCTAAAAATAAAAAATCCTTTTTTTTTTTACAAAAATGATTTTTTCGCCCCCAATATTTTATTTTCACAAGGGTAACAGGAGAAATTGGACCCCAAAAGTTGTTGTCCAATTTTGCCCCTGATACGCTGATACCCAATATGTGGGAGAAAACTACTGTATGGGCCATTCAGGGCTCGGAAGGGAAGTAGTGACGTTTTGGATTGCAGACTTTGATGGAATGGTCTGGGGGCGTCATGTCGCATTGGGAGAGCCCCTGAATGCGCCTAAACAGTGGAAATCCCCAACAAGTGACCCCATTTGGAAAATAAAACCCCACAAGGAACTTATTTAGATGTGTGGTGAGCGCTATGAAGCCCCAAGTGCTTCACAGAAGTTTATAAATGTACAGCCGTAAAAACAAAAAAATCTTATTTATTTTTACAAAAATAATATTCTTCGCCCCCATTTTTTTATTTTCCCAAGGGTAACAGAAGAAATAGGACAAATTTCACAATAACTCTTGGGGTCCAGAGTACCTGATACCCCAAAATGTGGGAAAAACAACTGTTTGGACCAAAGGCAGAGCTCAGAAGTGAAGGAACACCGTTTGACTTTTTCAACGCAGAATTGGCTGAATGGAGATCAGACGCCATGTCACATTTGGAGAGCCCCTGATGTGGCTAAACAGCGGAAACCCCCCAATTGTAACTCCAACCCTAACCCCAACACACCCCTAACCCTAGTCCCAACCCAATCCCAACCCTAACCCTAATCCTAACTCTAACCTAATCCTAACTTTAGCGCCAACCCTAACCCTAACTTTTAGCCGAAACCTTAACCCTAACCCTAATGGGAAAATGGAAATAAATACATTTTTTATTTTATTATTTTTTCCCTAACTAAGGGGGTGATAAAGGGGGTTTTATTTACTATTTATAGCGTTTTTTATGATTGGCAGCTGTCACACTAAAAGACGCTTTTTATTGCAAAAAGTAGTTTTTTGCATCGCCACATTTTAGAGCTAAATTTTTGCATATTTTGGCCCACAATGTCATGTGAGGTCTTAATTTTGTGGGACGAGGTGACGCTTTTATTGGTACCATTTTTGAGCACGTGACATTTTTTCGATCGCTTTTTATTTCGATTTTTGGGAGGTTAGAATGAACAAAAATCAGCAATTCAAAGAATTTCTTTTGGGTGAGGGCTTTTTATTGTTCCGCGTGTGTAAAATCAATAAAGCAGTTTTTTTCTTTCGGGTCAGTACGATTATGGCGATAAACCCCATTTATATAATTTTTTTTATGTTTTGGCGCTTTTATAGAATAAAAACAATTTTATATAAAAAATAATTATTTTTTGCATCGCTTTATTCTGCAGCTATAACTTTTTTATTTTTTTGCTGATGATGCTGTGTGATGGCTCCTTTTTTGCGGGACAAGATGACGTTTCCAGCGGTACCATGTTTATTTATATCCGTCTTTTTGATCGCGTGTATTCCACTTTTTGTTCACGGTATGATATAAAGCACTGATTTTTTTTGCTTCGTTTTATTTTTATTTTTTAAGGGGTTCACAAAAGGGGGTTTACTAGTGGGACAGTTTTATAGGGGGGTCGTTACGGACGCGGCGATACCATATATGTGTACTTTTATTGTTTTATTTTTTTTATTTACAATAAGTAAGAATTTATTGGGAATATTTTTTTTTTTTTTTTATTTTGGATTTTTTTTTAACACATGTTTATTTTACTTTTTTTTACTTTTTTACATGTCCAAGGTTGGGACATCACTGTATTTCATCAGATCGCTGGTGTGACAGTGTGCACAGCACTCTGTCACACCAGCGATGTGACAGGCAGTGCAGGAACGCTTCTCATGCCTGCTCTCGGCAGGCACTGAGGAAGCCGCCTCCCTCCAGGACCCCAGCGCCATCTTGGATCCGGTCCTGGGGGAGGAAGCCCTCAGAGCACGCGATCAATCCCTGCCTGAGGGTCTCAGGGGGCGCGCAGGGAGCCCCCACCCTGCGCGATCCTCCCCTGTCCCCCCGTACACCGCGATCATGTTTGATCGCGGTGTGCAAGGGGTTTTAAAGTCCGGGGGCGGCCGGCCGCTCCCAACACATCAGGGGGCAGCTGGATAATCATTCCCAAAACCCCCCGGGGGCCCGTTTTGGGTGCCAAAACCCCGGGGGGCGCACCCAATCGCCTATGAAAACTATCCCATCCATGGTCGGGAAGGGAGGGGTTTTTTGGGGGGGGATAGTACTCTTTTTTAGAAAAGGGGGTTAATGGGGGGCGGGGGTTTTTTTACTTTTAATCCACCCTAAATTTTTTAGGAGTTTTTTTGGGGCCAAAAACTTAAGCTGCTTTCCCACTCTGTGGACCGCAGACTCAAAAACCCCAACGCACACACTCTGCTTTGCAGGGATTTGCCATTTCTGACCGGGGACCAGGGGGTTTTTTTGGGGCGTTTTACAAACCCCCAAAACCAGGGAGCGTCTTGGGGGCAGGGGTTTTTTTCCATACATTTTTACCAAAGGCCAAGCCCCAACTTTGAAGCCCCTTTAAAGGGGGCCCAAAAGAAAAAGGGGAGGCCCACTCCATACAAGTATTTTGAAAGGGTTTCCCTCTGGTAAAAAATGAAACTTTTAAACTCCTGTCCGGGTTTAGAAACAAAAAAAAACCCAGCCCGCATATCTTTTTCCGGGGGGTTCAAATCGAAATCACAAGGTTTACTCAGACAAAAAGTTTTGTAGGAAAACCCAAAAAAAGGGGTTTTAAAAGGTCGAGTTTTTTAAAAAAGGGGGGCATTTCATTTGGACCTTTTCTGGGGGCCAAAACATTAGCAAAAAAGCTCTCAAGGAAAGAAACGTTTATCTTTAGACGAAAAAGTAAAAACCATCGGGAGATAACGAAATTTTTGGGGTTCCAAATCAACATTTTGGTGCTTTGCAAAAAAAGGGGGACGGTGATTTTTGGGGCCTTTCAAAAAACCGGGCACCACAAAGTGGGAATGACTGTGAATCCTTTTGTGGTAAAAGGAAAAACCCCCCACAACATGCCCCCAAAAGGAAAACACCCCTCCAGGAAGTAGGTCTTTCATAAAAAGCAAACCCCAAAAAGAAACTTCAAGAGGGCAAAAAAGGGGTTTTCCCCCCAAGGTTCAAAAATTTAAAAAGCCTTAAAAAAAAAGGGGGCAAAAAATTTTTGAAAAAAAAATTTCTAAAAGAACCAGCCCATTTTTTTAAAAAAATTCGGGGGGAAAAAAACAATCAACCTTACCAAATATGGAAATAAGAAAGTAGGGAAAAGGGGGGTTTTTGGGAAAGGCTCAAAAAAAAACACAAACCAAATCCCTGTAAAACATAGGAATAGGTGATGAAAAGGGGAAGCAGGGTTTTAATGACCTGAATCACTATTTTTTTGATGGGGGCTGAAGTCAAACAACAAATTCTTAAGTATAGAGTCAAAAATTTTTTTGTTTTCAGATTCAACCAAATGCATAAGGTTTTTTTGGAGGGGGTTTCACAAAAAGGGAAAAACAGGACCCAAAAGATACGGGCAACCCATGAATTTTTATGCAAGGGAGTTGAGTTTTTCTGCAAGGGCCCGGGTGAGTCCCCAAATTTTTTACCAAAATTTAGCAGCGTTTTCAAAACTTAAAGGAAACCTGTCACCAGAAATTGCTGTCCAATCAAAACACCATTTTAAAAAGGCGGGAGGAGCTGAGTAGATTGATATAGGGCTTTGAAAGAAAGAATTCAGTTAGCCTTGTTTTTGAAATTTTAAAATCCTCGCCCCCCCTGGGTTTTTTTGGGTTTTTTGAGTGGCCTTCAGGGCTGATACTTTCTTTGTCAAGTAAACATACAGAATACCTGTAATCATTCGGGCCCCGCTCATCGCCCCCCAAAACCCCCGTAAAACAAGGTTTAAATTATCAAAAATGGGTTTTTAAAAAACAATCTTTTCAAAAAAACCCTATGAAATCAATCACTCAGCTGTTTACTCAAAAAAATTTGGTTGCAGTTTAGATTGCATTTTCATATAACATTCCTATAAAAAAAAAACCCTTAAGTAAAAGGAAAAAAAAACAACGCCCAACGAAGCCCGCTGCATAAACCCCAAAAAAGGGCAAACACCCCCAAAAAGGGGGAAAATTTTTTTGGGTTTCCCCTGATACAATTTTTTATAAAATAAATTTGCCAAATTTTAACTTCCTGACCCCTGAAATGAAAAATTTTAGAAAAATGATCCCAATTTTACTAAACATTTCGGGGGAATTTTTTTAAAAAAAACCCCTAAAAAACCCCGAAACTTTAGTGAAATACCATAACATTTTTTCTTTTTTTAAAAAAAAAAAAAAAATTGGGGCAGCAGAGAAAAAACACGAAGAATCTTCACGAATATTTCGGGAAAAAAAACTGTATTTTTTGGAAATTTTTGAAAAAAAAAAAAATTTTTTTGAAACCCCCGGGGAAATTTGTACATACTTAAAATTTGGTTTTTTAGCGTAATTGCAGTTTTCCTTATATATTTGTATGCGGGGATAGCTTAATCCAGTAGGACCACTGAAGAGCTCTAACATACAAACACCAGGGTTTTCAATGGATACAATGAAGTCATACAAAATTTTTCCCCAAATGGAAAAAAAATTTTCAAACTTTCAAAAACCCCAAGACTACTTTAAAATTTTTTAACATTCGGGTTTCCCCTTTTAAAAAAAAACGCCCTTTTTCAGTTTTTCTGATTCCAAAAAAAATTTTTTAAATTTAAAATTTTTTAAATTTTAAACTCATTTTAACGCCTTTAAATTTCCCCACAGAAATTTTACAAACATAAAGGCAAAAACCTCAGGGGCCCCAATAGAATCAAATCATATTCTTTAATGTGGGGGGAAACCCACGAAAAACAAAGGAACAACAAAATCCTTCGGGATTTTTTCCCCCTTTTTTTTAAAAAACCCCGGACCCCTGCACGCAACTGCATGCAACCACTGATTTTTTTAAAAAATTTTTCAAAGGGGGTTTTTTTACCCTTTCAATTTAGATTTTCATTTGTTGAAACTTTTTTACTTCACCCTTTTCTTGACACTTTAAATGTATTCTTTTAAAAATCCCAAAAAAATTTTTTAACTTAACCTCATGGAAACCAAAAAAATAAATCAACCCCCTGGGACCCAAAATTCTAAAAAACACACGCAACACGGAAAAAGAAAACATTTTTTAATAAATTCTTTGGTTTTTCTCAAAAAAAACAATTTCAAAATTAAAATTTTTTTCCCCCTTAATGAATTTTTTTACCAGTGAATAAAAATTTGAACTCAAACAGAACAGTGGTTTTTGGGCAACGGGGAAAAGCGAAAAAAAATCAAGAAGGAGCCCCCCCCCCAAAACTAAGGAAACAGATTGAACCCTTACCTCCCAAAAACAATAAAAAAAAACCCCTGAAAAATATACAACAGGGGTTATTAATCACCTATTTTAAAGCCACGGCATTAACTGGGGTTTTTTCCCCTTTTGGGGAATTTAGAACTGTTTTTACTCATTTGGAAAGGTTTTCTAAAAAATTTTTTGGAGT
>JARQOD010000004.1:186822910-186867560 GCA_033576555.1 Oophaga sylvatica | reverse complement strand
AGGCCAGGTGGGCCTTGTTTTTCACACGTTTTAATTTTGTGGTTTCCTTTCTTCCTGGCACTAAGAATGTTAAGGCGGATGCCCTCTCGAGGAGTTTCCTTGCGGACTCTCCTGAGCTATCTGATCCCTCTGTTATTTTGAAGAGGGTGTAGTTCTTTCCGCCATCTCACCCAATTTGAGACTTGCTCTGGAGGGTGTCAGGAGGATAGGCCCGAGCGTGCCCTGTTGGAAAATTGTTTGTCCCGGACCATGGGAAAAAGAGTGTGATGTCTGAGATTCATTGTTTCCGCATTGGCTGGGCATCCAGGAATTTTTGGTACCAGAATTTTACGGCTTTTGGTGTCTACTTGTCGCATGTCAGGGAATTTGTGCAGTCCTGCGGGACTTGCTCTCGCTCCAAGCCTTGCTCTCGCTCTAGTGGTTTGTTGATGCCATTGCCTGTGCCCAAGAGACCATGGACCCATATCTCTATGGATTTCATTTCCGATCTTCCTGTTTCTCAGAGAATGACCCTATCTGGGTAATTTGTGATAGGTTTTCCAAATTGATACATTTTGTGCCATTACCTAAGTTGCCTTCCTCCTCTGAATTGGTGCCTGTTGTTCCTTCAGCACGTGGTTGGGTTACACGGCATTCCTGAGAACATTGTGTCTGACAGAGGAGTCCAGTTTGTTTCCAGATTTTGAGGACTTTTGTTCTAAACTGGGTGTTCAATTGTCTTTCTCCTCGGCATTTCATCCTCAGACCAATGGTCAAACTGAGAGAACTAACCAGACATTGGAGACTTATCTAAGATGCTTTGTGTCTGCTGATCAGGATGACTGGGTCTCTTTTTTGCCTTTGGCTGAGTTTGCTCTTAATAATAGGGCTAGCTCTGCCACTTTGATGTCTCCGTTTTTCTGTAATTCTGGTTTCACCCTCGATTTTCTTCGGGACAGACGGAGGCTTCTGTCTGTCCAGGTGTTGACTCTGTTGTTGAGCGTATGCAGCAGATTTGGGACCAGGTAGTGGAGAGGTTGTCCCTCTCTCGGGAGAGGGCCCAGCGGTTTGCTAGCCGGCATAGGACTGATGGTCCTCGGTTTAAAGTGGGGGACTTGGTCTGGTTGTCCTCAAAAATATTCCTATGAGAGTAGCATCTCCTAAATTTAAGCCTAGGTTCATTGGACCTTATAAGATCATGGAGATTATTAATCCTGTTTCTTTTCGTTTGCTTCTTCCTGGGACATTTAAGATCCATAACGTGTTCCACAAGTCCTTGTTGAAGAGGTTTGTTGAGCCAGTGGTTCCTGCTGCTGTGCCTCCTGACCCTGTTTTGGTTGAGGGCAATCTGGAGTATGTGGTTGAGAAAATATTGGATTCTCATTTTTCTAGACGAAGACTCCAGTATTTGGTTAAATGGAGAGGTTATGGTCAGGAAGACAATTCTTGGGTGTTTGCTTCAGACATCCATGCTAGGAGACTTATCCGTGCGTATCATAGAACTCATCCTGACCGACCTGGTTGCTCAAATGAGGGTTCGGTGACCCCTCCTCAAGGGGGGGGTACTGTTGTGAATGGGTTTGAGATGAGTTCTGAGCAGAGGCTCCCTCTGGTGGTTACAAGCGGTACTAGTGAGGATTGTGAGGACTGGGAATCAGGTGTTACTGATTGGTCTTATATAAGGGAGTCATTTTCCCATCAGGGTTGCCGGTGATCAATTGTTCTGGTCTGAATCCTTCTTTCCAGTTTCCCTTGTAGCCTGCTGTGTCGTGTCTGCATCTCCTGCTATCGGATAAGACAATTTCTTATTTTGTGTTTTTGCTATATTTTTGCATTTTGTCCTGCACTTCTGTGGGGCCTTCTGGGTCCCTCCGGGGGCTTTTGCCCTCTCAGTTTAGTCAGCCACTGTGTTTTGTACTTTTGCTTTTTCCAGTTTTTTTTCAGTGGCTGCTGTTTTGATTTTTTTACACCAGAGAACTAATTTAGGTGGTAGAGGTCGTGTGATCTCAGGTGATTTTGAAATTGGTAGAGTTGGTGTTTTTTCAGGGTTTTCTGAGATTGCAGTAAGTACCCTTCCTGTCCTTTTCTATTTAGATAGTTTGGGCCCCAGCGTTTGCTCATACTATTTTCTTCTGTGTCAGTATTTCCTCTTGTCTAACCGCCATTACATGTTTGGGGGCTTTCTATTATCTTTGGGGTTCTGCTCCGGGGCAGATAGCTTTCCTATTTCTATCTTTAGGTGTAGTTAGTTTCTCAGGCTGTGACGAGGCGTCTAGGACCAACGTAGGAATGCTCCACGGCTGCCTCTAGTTGCGGTGGTTAGTCAGGGTACTGCAATCTCATAGATTCCAACTGCTCTGGTGTATTTCCTTTTTTACCTGCACTCCTCAGCTACCGTAACATAACAGCTTACTCCCATATCTCCAACCTAGCATTTGAAGGATGTATTTCAAGCAGCTGAGCTGCTTCACTGGTGTCTGTGTGTGGGATGAAGGATGGTTAGTCTGTGAGAGAATGAGTGTGTTGGACTAACACCTGAATCATGAACTTTATTCTATATGTTATTTTGTTTATGCCTGGAAAGGCTGTTTTGTGTCCTCTACCATCGAAATATATGGTATAGCTTCCTCAAATTATGTAAAAATATACAGTGGAGGAAATAAGTATTTGATCCCTTGCTGATGTTGTAAGTTTGCCACTGACATTGACATGTTCAGTCTATAATTTTAAGGGTAGGTTAATTTTAACATTGAGAGATAGAATATCAAAAATAAAATCCAGAAAATCACATTGTATAAATTTTGTAAATTTATTTGCATTTTGCAGTGAGAAATAAGTATTTGATCCCCTATCAACCATAAAGAGTTCTGGCTCCTACAGACAGTTAAACGCTCCTAATCAACTCGTTACCTGCATTTAAGTCTTTCATAGTCACCTTTATAATAGACTCCTGTCCACAGACTCAATTAATCAGTCATACTCTAACCTCTACAACATGGGCAAGACCAAAGAGCTTTTTAAGGATGTCAGAGACAAGATAATAGATCTGCACAAAGCTGGAATGGGCTGCAAAACCATAAGTAAGATGCTGGGTGAGAAGGAGACAACTGTTGGTGCAATAGTAAGAAAATTGAAGAAACACAAAATGACTGTCAATCGACATCGATCTGGGGCACCATGAAAAATCTCACCTCTTCAGGTATCCTTGATTATGAAGGTGAGAGATCAGCCTAAAACTACACATGGAGAACTTGTTAATGATCTCAAGGCAGCTGAGACCACCGTCACCAAGAAAACCCTTGGTAACACATTAAGCCATAAAGGTTTAAAGTCCTGAAGTGCCCGCAAGGTCCCCCTGCTCAAGAAGGCACATGTGCAGGCCCATCTGAAGTTTGCAAATGAACACCTGGATGAGTCTGTGAGTGATTGGGAGAAAGTGCTGTGGTCAGATGAGACAAAAATTGAGGTCTTTGGCATTAACTCAACTCACCATATTTGGAGGAAGACAAATGCTGCCTATGACCCAACAAACACTGTCCGTCCCCACTGTCAAGCATGGAGGTGGAAATATTATGTTTTGGGGTGTTTCTCTGCTAAGGGTACAGGACAACTTCACTGCATCAATGGGAGAATGGATGGAGCCATGTACCGTAACCTCCTTCCCTCCGCCAGGACATTTAAAATGGGTCGTGGCTGGGTCTTCCAGCAAGACAATGACCCAAAACTTACAGTCAAGGCAACAAGGAGTGGCTCAAAAAGAAGCACATTAAGGTCGTGGAGTGGCCTAGCCAGTCTCCAGACCTTAATCCCATAGAAAATTTATGGAGGTAGTTGAAGCTTCAAGTTGCCAAGTGACAGCCTCAAAATTGTAATGCTTTAGAGATGATCTGCAAAGAGGAGTGGACCAAAAGTCCTCCTGACATGTGTGCAAACCTCATCATCAGCTACAAAAAACATCTGGCTGCTGTGCTTGCCAACCAGGGTTTTGTCACCAAGTATTAATTCTTGTTTGCCAGAGGGATCAAATACTTATTTCTCATGGCAATATGCAAATAAATTTATATGATTTACACAATGTGATTTTCTGGATTTTATTTGTGATATTCTATCTCTCCAAGTTATAATTAACCTACCTTTAAAATTATAGACTGTTCACTTCTTTGTCAGTTGCAAACTTAAAAATTCAGCAAGGGATCAAATACTTATTTCCCCCCACTGTATCTGCAATTAAAACAATCACAATTGCTAGCTAACTATTTTATTTTTATGTTTAAAGTGAAAATAAGCACTTCATGTAAATCAGTTTGTGCTTAGTTCTAATATAGGCACCCTTGAAAAATCAAAATGTGTAATTTGTTGACAAAATATTTAGGTCATCACATATTACATTGTTTTTTTTTTTTTTTAAATACAGAATTTGTTTGAAATGATGCCTTGATCAGTGATAATATACAAGATCAAACATCAAATATTTTGGCTCGTTAACTAAACTGAGATATGAGAAAGAAAATGCACTACATAAGTAAACATGTTAAAATATTAAGCAGTCTCTGGAACGGTTTGACATTATTACGCCTGTCACATTCTCCCAAAGCTTTAAAAATTCAGGTTTGAAGCAAAGTGTTAGAGTGAAAAGAGTTAGAGAGCATTGATGTTTAAGTTAAAGAAAGACAAGATGTCACCTAAAAGATAAGAAAAAGATATACCAAACCCCTACACTCTTTCATCTTGCAAACTCTGCTGACTGAAAGAGAAGCCATAAAATGTATTCTACAAATTCAACTCTTGAGAGAAAACACCATCTATCTTCTTAGAGATGGAAAAAAAATTGTTGGGTAAAATGTAAGGAAACAGTAATAGTTTGGAGAAGGTTTTAGAACATGCAGTATTATGTGACAGTAAAACTGTAATAAAAAGAATCCACCTATACATTTAGAAAAAAAACACAGATCTAGTTCTCCGGACTAGCAAAGCACTGAAAAGAAGACGAATCATATCAAAGCAAGTCACATTCCTCTTAAACCTCAACTTCACGTATTAATACATAATAACATATTGTTATTTTACATATATTACATGCCTGCGTGCAAAAAAACAAATTGAATTACAAACATTGTGCAAAGACATTCTATGTTGGCCACACACAATTTTTGACAGGTAAACATAATGACTGCACAGTTGACAGGTAGTGAAAATATCCCATATATTCGTCTAACCATAATGGGATTTAAATACAAGCTGTCAATCATGCCTACGGAGACATGATTAATAGATATGATGCAGGACTAGACAGGAAGGAAGAGATGACCTGCCGTAGTGGTCTTATCTCATTAACACATGCAATACCACAGGATTAAATTGCATTCTTCAAAGATTGAAGCACTTATACGTTATATCAAACACCTTTTTAAACTAAAGAAATTTATACCCACATCACTTTAGTAGCTGTCCAGGACAGTCAGAGGACCTGTTGGGGTTCAAATTCCCCTGCTGCACAGGGGTAGTCTTGAACCAGTCCCACGGTGGTCTCCCATTCATCTCTGTCCGCAGTGGAGCCTGCTCAGCTTAGACATCGGTCCCAGCATCTCGCCCAGTCTAACAGTGTGCAGAGGATTATTGCTGCTCCTCCAGGCTCTGCTATTGTGGCCAGTACTGGTTAGCGGCGAGCAGACGTCTTTTGGACAAAGTCCTTGTTTTCCCCTTCTGAGCATGCCAGAGTGAGATCTCTCATTGGAGATCAGGGGTCACATGCTCAGGTCCTGCAGCAGCTCCTATTGGTCCGCCAGGAAGGTCCTGTGACTACTGGTGTTCTGGAACAAGTTTCATTGGTCCTTGTTTCTGGCAGGTCCTGTAGCTGTTACTATAAAAGGGTAGCATGGCTGGGCCGCCATGCGCTAGTATCAATCTTTATATGCTATGCGCCAGTGTGGTCATGCGTGTGTGTGGTTAGGCCCGGCTGAAATAAGCCCCTAGAATACCGACTTAATCGGTGAGGAGTTTGGTATGCTAGCTGGTCAGGGTCGGTGTCCTAGATGCCCTAGATTACCGGCATAACCGGTGAGGAGTTTGATTGCCGTATTCAGGGCCTGGCGTTCAGACGCCATAATTGCGGGTGACTCCCGCGAGGACATTAGCGCATGATCACGTTCTATGTTCGCTTAGCTGTCAACTGTGACCTGGGTGCCTGACAGGACACAGAAGTTTGTCTCAGGGCTCTGTGACGTAACAGGGTTCGCTTTCAACGCTAGACAGCGCCCTAGCGTGTTTATTTTGTGACTCAGTTGTGTTAAGTGAGTTCGCACACATCGCCATATAGCGCTGCGGCACTCCTTCTAGCGGCTCTGTGGATTAACAGCGTTCGCACATATTGCCACAGCGCGTTACGGCGTTTCTTTTGGCGACTCTGCGGGATAACAGAGTTCGCTTCTTGCGCCATTTTACTAGCAGCAGGCTCCGCCTGCACGGTGGACCCCGGGCTGCGAGCGCACCTCTCCACATCATATATTTGGTGCGTTCCGCAGACCCTAACAGGACCTGACAGATTCCTTTTAATATTTGACTTGGCAATCATTGTTACAAGACCTCATAATATTGTAGAAACATCATTAAAATCAATAAATGATAATTATTAAACAAAAATATAGGCATGACTTAACATGGCATGCAAGAGTGATTTAGTGATTTGCATTTAGTATTACCATATAAGAGCACTTCAAAAATGCTTCCATATCCTGGAGAACTTTAGTCCAACTGTACCCAAAGAAAACTTGTTCTAAGAGTACTTACAGTCATGGCCAAAAGTTTGAGAATGACACAAATATTATATTTTCACATGATCTGCTGCCCTCTGGTTTTTATGTGTGTTTGACAGATGTTTTTATCACAGACAGAAATATAATAATTGCAAACATATGAGTAACAAAAGCTTATATTGACAGTTAGAATGAGTTAATGCAGCAAGTCAATATTTGCAGTGTTGACCCTTCTTCTTCAGGACCTCTGCAATTCTCCTTGGCATGCTCTCAATCAACTTCTGGACCAAATCCTGACTGATAGCAGTCCATTCTTGCACAATCAATGCTTTCATTTTGGCAGAATTTTTAGGTTTTTGTTTGTCCACCCATCTCTTGATGATTGACCACAAGTTCTCAATGGGATTAAGATCTGGGGAGTTTCCAGGCCATGGACCCAAAATCTCTATGTTTTGTTCCCTGAGCCATTTAGCTTATCACCTTTGGGTTTATGGCAAGGTGCTTCATCATGCTGGAAAAGGCATTGTTGATCGCCAAACTGCTCTTGGAGGGTTGGGAGAAGTTGCTCTTGGAGGACATTCTGGTACCATTCTTTATTCATGGCTGTGTTTTTAGGCAAGACTGTGAGAGAGCCGATTCCCTTGGCTGAGAAGCAACCCCACACATGAATGGTTTCAGGATGCTTAACAGTTGGCATGAGACAAGACTGGTGGTAGCGCTCACCTTGTCTTCTCCGAATGAGGCGTTTTCCTGATGTCCCAAACAATCGAAAAGGGGATTCATCAGAGAAAATAACTTTACCCCAGTCCTCAGCAGTCCACTGCCTGTACCTTTTGCAGAATATTAGTCTGTCCATGATGTTTTTTCTGGAGAGAAGTGGCTTCTTTGCTGCCCTCCTTGAGACAGGCCTTGCTCCAAGAGTCTCCGCCTCACAGTGCGTGCAGATGCACTCACACCTGCCTGCTGCAATTCCTGAGCAAGCTCTGCACTGCTGGTAGCCCGATCCCGCAGCTAAAACACTTTTAAGAGACGGTCCTGGCTCTTGCTGGTCTTTCTTGGGCGCCCTGAAGCCTTTTTGGCAACAATGGAACCTCTCTCCTTGAAGTTCTTGATGATGCAATAGATTGTTGACTGAGGTGCAATCTTTCTAGCTGCGATACTCTTCCCTGTTAGGCCATTTTTGTGCATTGCAATGATGACTGCACGTGTTTCTTTAGAGATAACCATGGTTAACAGAAGAGAAACAATGATGCTAAGCACCAGCCTCCTTTTAAAGTGTCCATTGGTGTCATTCTTACTTAATCATGTCAGATTGATCTCCAGCCATGTTCTCTTCAACACCCACACCCGTGTTAATGGAGCAATCACTGAAAAGAGGTTAGCTGGTCCTTTTAAGGCAGGGCTGCAATGATGTTAAAATGTGTTTTGGGAGATAAAGTTCATTTTCTAGCCAAATATTGACTTTGCAAGTAATTGCTGTTAAGCTGATCACTCTTTATAACATTCTGGAGTATATGCAAATTGCCATTAGAAAAAGTGAAGCAGTAGACTTTGTAAAAATTAATATTTGTGTCATTCTCAAAACTTTTGGCCATGACTGTAGTACTCTATATAGTTCTGAAATTCTTTTCTTTCTTTCTTAAAAGTTGACTACGGTTTGTTTCTGTCTTGACTTACCCCATGAAAATCACCTTTGAACATACTGAAATTAGTTTGCCAATAGCAAAGTTAATGCTTTTATTCTGCTTTGTTCTCAAGAAATATTGATGGCTTTAAAAGTGCCCTAGGGTTTTAGCTGGGAAAAAACTTACCTACAATTTATTTGTTTAACCCCTTTATTCCATCTGACGTACTATTTCATCCATGTGCCCTGGGACCTAATTCCCAAGGACGGAATAGTACGTCACATGCGATCAGCTGCGCTCCTATCACAGCTGACCCCGCACTATGTGCCAGGAGCGGTCATGGACCGCTCCTGGCACATCAACCCCTGGCACATTGCGATCAAAGATGATCGCAGTGTACCGGGGCATAGGAAGCATCGCGCAGGGAGGGTGCTCCCTGCGTGCTTCTTGAGTTCCTCAGAACAGCGCGATGCATCGCGCTGTTCCGAGGGACCCTCCTTAATGCAGGACCCCGGATCCAAGATGGCCACGGGGTCCTTTGGGTCCTGCAGGGAGGCAGCTTCCTCAGTGCCTGCTGAGAGCAGGCGATGAGAAAGCCTCCAGCAGTGCCTGTCACATCGCCGATCTGACACAGTGCTGTGCAGTGTCAGATCGGCGATCTGACTTTATACAGTGATGTCCGAACCTGGGACAAAGAGGACAAAGTGAAAAAGTTAAAAAAATAAAAATCACGTGTAAACAAAAATTCCTAAATAAAGGAAAAAAAAAATATTCCCCAATAAATTCATTGTTCATGTAAATAAAAAAAAACAATAAAAGTACACATATTTAGTATCGTTGTGTCCATCACGACCCGCCCTGTAAACCTGTCCCACTACTTAACCCCTTTAGTGAACCACTTAAAAAAAAACAAGGCAAAAAAAACAATGATTTATCATCATACCGCCGAACAAAAAGTGGAATAACATGCGATCAAAAAGACAGATATAAATAAACATGGTACCACTGAAAATGTAATCTTGTCCTGCAAAAAATAAGCCACCATACAGAATCATCAACGAAAAAATAAAAAAGTTATAGCTCGCAGAAAAAAAGCGATGCAAAAATAATTATTTTTTTATATATAAAAGATTATATTGTATAAAAGCGCCAAAACATAAAAAAATGATATAAATGAGGTATCACCGTAATCGTACTAACCCGAAGAATAAAAATGCTTCATCAATTTTACCACACGCGGAACGGTATAAACGCCCCCCCCCCAAAAGAAATTCATGAATTGCTGGTTTCTGTTCATTCTACCTCCCAAAAATCGTAATAAAAAGAGATCAAAAAATGTCATGTGCCCGAAAATGGTACCAATAAAAACATCAGCTCGTCCCGCAAAAAATAAGACCTCAATGGCTCTGTGGGCCAAAATATGGAAAAATTATAGCTCTCAAAATGTGGTGATGCAAAAACTATTTTTTGCAATAAAAAGCGTCTTTTAGCGTGTGAGAGCTGCCAAACATAAAAACCCACTATAAATAGTAAATCAAAACCCCCTTTATCACCCCCTTAGTTAGGGAAAAATAATAAAATTAAAAAAATGTATTTATTTCAATTTTTCCATTAGGGTTAGGGTTGGGGCTAAAGTTAGGGTTAGAGTTGGGGCTAAAGTTAGGGTTAGGGTTGGGATTAGGGTTAGGGGTGCGTTAGGGTTAGGTTTGTGGTTAGGGTTATGATCAGGGTTGGGATTAGTGTTAGGGGTTTGTTGGGTTTAGGGTTGGAGTTAGAATTGGGAGGTTTCCACTGTTTAGGCACATCAGGTGCTCTCCAAACATGACATGGCATCTGATCTCAATTCCAGCCAATTCGGCGTTGAAAAAGTAAAACGGTGCTCCTTCCTTTCTGACCTCTGCCATGCGCCCAAACAGTAGTTTACTCCCACATATGGGGTATAACTCTTGGGGTCCAATTTCTTCTGTTACCCTTGGGAAAATAAAAAATTGGGGGCGAAAATATTATTTTTGTGGAAACAAATACGATTTTGTATTTTTATGGCTCTACGTTATAAACTTCTGTGAAGCACTTGGGGGTTCAAAGTTATCACCACACATCTAGATGAGTTCCTTTGGGAGTCTAGTTTCCAAAATGGGGTCACTTGTGGGGGGTTTCCACTGTTTAGGCACATAAGGGGCTCTCCAAATGCGACATGACGCCTGCAGACTATTCCATCAAAGTCTGCAATGCAAAACGTCACTACTGCCCTTCTGAGCTCCGATGTGTGCCCATACAGTAGTTTTATCCCACATATAGGGTATAAGCGTACTCAGCACAAATTGACCAACAACTTTTGGGGTCCAATTTCTCCCCTTACCCTTGGGAAAATAAAAAATTGGTGACTAAAAGATCATTTCTGTGCGAAAAAAAAGGCTTTATTATTTTCATGCCAGGGCATTATAAACCATTATAAACCACAGATTTAGATAAGTTCCTTAGGGGGTCTAGTTTTCAAAATGCGGTTACTTGTGGGGGTTTCCACTGTTTAGACACATCAGGGCTCTACAAACTGAACATGACACCCATCAAAGTCTGCATTCCAAAATGTCATTACTTCCTTTCCGAGCCCTGCTGTGCTCCCAAACAGTATTTCTCCCCCACATATGGGTATCAGCGTACTCAGGACAAATTGGACAACAACTTTTGTGGTCCAATTTCCTTGAGAAAAATAAAAAATTGGGGACTAAAAATTCATTTTTGTGGAAATTGTTTTTTTTTCTCACACCCAGGCATTATAAACTTTAGTGAAACACTTGGGGGTTGAATGTGCTCACAATAGATCTAGATAAGTTCCTTAGGGGGCCTAGTATCCAAAATGGTGTCACTTGTGGGGGATTTTCACTGTTTAGGCACATCAGGTGCTCTCCAAACACGACATGGCGTCCAGCCAATTCTGCGCTGAAAAAGTCAAACTGTGCTTCTTCCCTTCCGAGCTCTGCCATGCAACGAAACAGTGGTTTACCACCACATATTGGGTATCAGTGTACTCAGGACAAATTGCACAATAACTTTTGAGGGAGGTCTTGTTACCCTTGGGAAAATAAAATTTGAGGTGAAAATATCATTTTTGTGGAAAAAAATATGATTTTTTAATTTTATGGCTCTACGTTATAAACTTGTGTGAAGCACTTGGGGATTCAAAGTGCTCATCACAGATCTAGATAAGTTCCTTAGGGGGTCTAGTTTCTGAAATATGGTCACTTGTGGGGGTTCCACTGGTAAGGCACATCAGGAGGTATCCAAATGCGACACGGCGTCCAGTCTCGATTCCAGCCAATTTTGGTTTGAAAAAGTCAAATGGTGCTCCTTCCCTTCTGAGCTCTGCCATGCGCCCAAACAGTGGTTGCCTCCCACACATGGGATATCAGCGTACTCAGGACAAATTGGACAACAACTTTTATGGTCCAATTTCTCCTGTTACCTTGGGAAAATAAATAAAATTGTTTGTAAAAGTTCATTTTTGTGACTAAAAAGTTAAATGTTCATTTTTTCCTTCCAAGTTGCTTCAGTTCCTGTGAAGCACCTGAAGGGTTAATAAACTTCTTGAATGTGGTTTTGAGTACTTTGAGTGGTGCAGTTTTTAGAATGGTGTAACTTTTGGGTATTTTCTGCCATATAGACCCCTCAAAGTGACTTCAAATGTGAGGTGGTCCCTAAAAAAATGGTTTTGTATAATTTGTTGTAAAAATCGCTGGTCAACTTTTAACCCTTATAACTTCGTAACAAAAAAAATTTTGGTTCCAAAATTGTGCTGATGTAGACATGTGGGAAATGTTATTTAGCAACTATTTTGTGTGACATATTTCTCTGTTTTAAGGGAATCAAAATTCAAAGCTTGAAAATTGCTACATTTTTCAAATTTTCACCATATTTCCATTTTTTTCATAAATAACTGCAAGTTTTATCGAATAAATTTTACCACTATCATGAAGAACAATATGTAACGAAAAAACAATCTCAGAATCACTAAGATCTGTTGAAGCTTTCCAGAGTTATAGCCTCATAAAGAGACAGTGGTCAGAATTGTAAAAATTGGCCCGGTCATTAACGTGCAAACCACCCTTGGGGGTTATGGGGTTAAAAAAATACATACTATGCGTTTTATGTCAAAAGAAATAAAATCATTTTTCATTTTTAGAAAATTGGTAATTGTCAAGCTACACTAGCTAAAACAGTGATGTTGCATGCATGACCAGCTGTGACATTGTGTTGGAGAATATGTTTTTCATTTGCATGCCTCTTGGACAGCGGAACATCGATAACTTAAGACCAGTTGACATATGGCCTACTTGTACTATTATATTCTTCAATGTCCTCATTTATCAATATGCTATAGTTCAAGAATTTAAGTGCTGCCATCTTTCTGGAAAACCACATGTCAATATACCATTATTTTTTTATCCTATATTATAAATGTGCTTCATCCACATTAAAAGTTTCAATCTGCTAGTTGTCTGAATGTCTAATGATTTCGTGAATAGTGTTCACAAGCTGAACTGATTAAATAGTGATCTGATCTTGGTCCAATTTCCCATTAATATTTTTTTATTGAAATTACAAGAAAGTATAAAAAGTATTTAAAAAAACTATGAAGCTATACTATTGTTTTACACAATGCTTAATATGGAAATTGCAACACCAAGAAGGAAAAGTTACAGGATCGATAGACAAATAATGAAAAAATTAAAACAAAATTTTCAAAACATCTTCATTTCACTTAGTATCGAGTATGAGCATCTTGTGGATAAATACACACATTTAAACTTCTTGGCATGCAATTAATGAGGTTGGAATGTTCAGCCATGCTGAATACACTTGGGCACGGAAATAATCAAGATCTGCTGCTCTCAACTACCATAGTAATGGACTACCAATGACATCCCATATGTGTTCTATAGGAGACAAGATTGGAAACACTACAGGCCATGGTAGGACATTTAGACTACATGGATCCAGCGATCATACATGGCCTTGCCCCTTTGTGCTGACCACATATGAATTTTTAGATATAAATGAAATTATCTCTGAGGCATCTTTTTCTAATCAAAACAATACCCTCTGATTGGAGGCTGGTCGTGACAGTATGCCAGAAGCAAAATGGGCACTTCTTTCTACTGGTTCAATTTCCTGAGCCAGAAGTCCATTTGTTCTGGGTTCAAGGTATCTGCTAGAAAAAATGACTCAGGCTAGTCATAATGGAACCTGGCTATTTTTCCAATTTGTCTCTGCTGAAGTGTGTCAGATGAAACATCTAGTTTATCATGTCTAACATACTGTAGTTGTTACTGCTACTAAATCGACTACTTGTTATAGCCCTAGCAAATTGGCTCTGCTAGCAGCAGACAGGGTTCTTCTGGTCTGTTATGTAGTTGGCAGGCACCCTCATGGCGAAAGCCTAGCCATTCAAGGAACAATGCTTATCTTGATAATAAGCAAATTTGAACTCCCTTTAGGAAGCCATAAAAATTCCCCCATTTTGCTTTCATAGTAAGAATTTAAAAGGTTGATAATGCAATAATTATCCCAACTATCTATATAATTGTCTAACTTTTAACTTCCGTCTGTAACGGAAATCCTGCGTCGCTGATTGGTTGCGCCTGGCGGGACGCGACCAATCAGCGACAGGCACTTCGGGCCGCGAATTGGCACAGAATTTCAACCTGGTACGCAACCGCTACTGTCGGGAGATCAGCGGCGCTAGCCGCTTATCTCCCGACGGTAGCCGCGGGTCATCTCCACGTACATACTCACCTTCCGTCACTGCAACCCTGTCCCGGCCGGCGCGTCTTCTTCTATCCTGTGCGGTGTTATCATGTAGTACCGCTCATTAAGGTCACGAATATGGATGCGACGCCACTCCTATAGGCGTGGCGTTCAAATTCATGACCTTAATGAGCGGTACCACGTGACCGCTCCACAGAGGAAGAAGCTGACCGCGGGGATAGAAATGCAGGGACATGGAGCGAGGAGGGTAAGTATGATGGGGAAGATGGGGGAGGACGGGGGAGCCCAGCGGAGCCATGTATACAGGGTGGGAGCGGAGCCATGTATACAGGGTGGGAGCGGAGCCATATATACAGGGTGGGAGCGGAGCCATGTATACAGGGTGGGAGCAGAGCCATGTATATAGGATGGGAGGGTAGGAGCGGAGCCATGTATATAGGATGGGAGGGTGGGAGCAGAGCCATGTATGTAGGATTGGAGGGTGGGAGCGGAGCCATGTATATAGGATGGGACGGTGGGAGCGGAGCCATGTATACAGGATGGGAGGGTGGGAGCGTAGCCGTGTACACAGGATGGGAGGGTCGGAGCGGAGCTATGTATATGGAGGAGGTGGAGCGGAGCCATGTATAGGGTGGGAGCGGAGCCATGTATATAGATGGAGGGTGGGATTGGAGCCATGTATATAGGATGGGAGGGTGGGAGTGGAGCCATGTATACAGGATGGGAGGGTAGGAGCGGAGCCATGTATATAGGATGGGAGGGTGGGAGCAAAGCCATGTATATAGGATGGGAATGGAGCCATGTATATAGGATGGGAGGGTGGGAGTGGAGCCATGCATATAGGATTGGAGAGTGAGAGCGGAGCCATGTACACAGGATGGGAGGGTGGGAGCGGAGCCATGTATATAGGATTGGAGGGTGGAGTCGAGCCGTGTATATAGGATTGGAGGGGATGGGAGGGTGGAGTGGAGCCATGTATATAGGATTCTAGGGTGGGAGCTGAGCCATGTATACAGGATAGGAGGGTGGGAGCGGAACCATGTATATAGGATGTGAGGGTGTGAGCGGAGCCGTGTATATAGGATGGGAGGGTGGGAGCGGAGCCATGCATATAGGATTGGAGGGTGGGAGCGGAACCATGTATACAGGATGGGAGGGTGGGAGCTGAGCCATGTATAAAGGATTGGAGGGTGGAGTGGAGCCATGTATATAGGATTGGAGGGGATGGGAGGATGGAGTGGAGTCATGTCTATGGGATTCGAGGGTGGGACTGAGCCATGTATACAGGATAGGAGGGTGGGAGCGGAGCCATGTATATAGGATGGGAGGGTGGGAGCAGAGCCGTGTATATAGGATTGGAGGGTGGGAGCGGAGCCTTGTATATAGGATGGGAGGGTGGAGTGGAGCCATGTATATAGGATGGGAGGGTGGGAGCGGAGCCATGTATATAGGATGGGATGGTGGGAGCGGAGCCATGTATATAGGATGGGAATGGAGCCATGTATATAGGATGGGAGGGTGGGAGCGGAGCCATGTATATAGGATGGGAGGGTGGGAACAAAGCCATGTATATAGGATGGGGGCGTGGGAGCGGAGCCATGTTTATAGGATTGGAGGGAGGGAGCGGAGCCATGTAAACAGGATGGGAGGGTGGGGATGGAGCCATGTATATAGGATTGGAGGGTGGAAGCGGAGCCATGTATACAGGATAGGAGGGTGGGAGCGGAGCCATGTATATAGGATGGGAGGGTGGGAGCGGAGACATGTATATAGGATGGGAGGGTGGAGCGGAGCCATGTTTATAGGATGGGAGGGTGGGAGCTGAGCCGTGTATATAGGATGGGGGGGTGGGAGAGGAGCCATGTATATAGGATGAGATGGTGGAGTGGAGCCATGTATATAGGGTGGGAGCGGAGCCATGTATATAGCGTGGGAGGGTGGGAGCGGAGCCATATATATAGGATGGGAGGGTGGGAGCGGCCATGTATATAGGATTAGAGGGTGGGAGCGGAGCGATGTATACAGGATGGGAGGGTGGGAGGGAGCCATGTTATAGGATGGGAGGGTGGAGTGAGCCGTGATATAGGATTGGGGGGTGGGAGGAGGAGCCATGTATATAGTGATGGGATGGGTATGGGGGAGCGGAGCCTGTAATGCGATGGGAGGGTGGGAGCGAGCCATATATATAGGATGGAGGGTGGGGGAGCCATGTATAAGGATAGGAGGGTGGGAGCGGAGCATGTTTATAGGATGGAGGGTGGGAGTGGAGCCTGTATATAGGATGGGGGGGTGGAGTGGAGCCTGTATATAGGATGGAGGATGGTGGAGATGGTGAGCCATGTATATAGGATGGGAGGGTGGGAGCGGAGCCATGTATATAGGATGGGATGGGAGCGAAGCGATGTATATAGGATGGAGGGTGGTGTGAGCCATGTATACAGATAGGAGGGTGAGAGCGGAGCCATGTTAAGGATGAGAGGGTGGGAGCGAGCCGTGTATATAGGATGGGAGGGGGGGAAGGAGCCATGTATATAGAGAGTGGGGAGGGAGCCATGTATATAGGTGGGAGGGTGGGAGCAGAGCCATGTATATAGGATGGGAGGGAGAGCGATGTATATAAGATGGGAGGTGGGAGCGGAGCCATGTATAAGGATGGGAGGGTGAGAGCGGAGCCATGTATACAGGATGGAGGGTGGGAGCGGAGCCATGTATATAGGATGGGAGGGGGGGAACGGAGCCATGTATATAGGGTGGAGCGGAGCCATGTATATAGATGGGGAGGGTGGGAGCGGAGCCATGTATATAGATTAGAGTGGGAGCGGAGCCATGTATACAGGATGGGAGGGTGGAAGCGGAGCCATTATATAGGATTGGAGGGTGGGAGCGGAGCGATGTATATAGGATGGGAGGGTGGAGCGGAGCCATGTATACAATAGGTGGGCGGAGCCATGTATACAGGATGGAGGGTGGGAGCGGAGCCATGTATATAGAAGGGGGCGAGAGTGTGGAGCGGAGCCATGTATAAGGATGGGAGGGTGGGAGCGAGCCATGTATATAGGAATGGGAGGTGGGAGCGGAGCCATGTATAAGGATGGGAGGGTGGGAGCAGAGCCATTTATATAGGATGGGATAACGGACCCATGTATATAGGATGGGAGGGTGGGAGCGGAGCCATGTATATAGGATGGGAGTGTGGGAGTGGAGCTGTGGCACCCCAGGAGTTTGGCTGCCACAGTGACCTTGCCTTCCTCCAGGGGAGGGTGATGTCATGCCTGAAAGCACAGAAGGATCCCTTAGCAGGTAACACAGCATGCAACACCTTTTCTTACTCCATACCAGAAGGGGGAGCTCAAACACCTGATTTGAGGGGTGCTTCCCTGGAACATTCTAGCTGGAAGAGGAGTTGGTCAGTGTAGCTGGAGGGACGAGAGAGAGGGAAGACGTGTGGAGACAAGCTGGGGGACAGGAGCCATAGCAGGGCTCACCCCCAGGTCTGAGCGCCAGACACCGGACCCCTGGAGTCCGAGGCTGAGAGGGTGAAGTAAAGTCCCAGCAGCAGAATCCAGAGGGCAGAGGACGGCAGGTTCTCTGTCCCAATTAAGACTCTTCTTCAAAGCAGCAGCATATGTGAGCAGGAGACTCCAGAAGTGAGCGATTCCTGAAACAAGTTACAGCTGTATGTTATGAGAGTGAGGTTCAACTTAAATAAGAGACAGAGGAACTTGGACGGAGCTTATAGCAGCCAATGCCTCACAGAACAGTGCTAGAAAGGAGACCTCTCATCCCACCTGCAATAAGGGGATCTGTTATGATTTGGTAGCTGAGGAGAGCAGGCAAAAAAGGAAATACACCAGAGAGGTTGGAATCTATGGGATTGCAGTACCCTGACTAACCACCACAACTAAAGGCAGCCGTGGAGCGTACCTACGTTGGTCCTAGACGCCTCGTCACAGCCTGAGAAGCTAACTACACCTAAAGACAGAAAGAGGAAAACTATCTGCCCCGGAGCATATCCCCAAAGAACATAGAAAGCCCCCAAACATGTAATGGCGGTTAGACAAGAGGAAATACACAGACACAGACAGAAAATAGTATGAGCAAACGTTGGGGCCCAAACTTCCTAAATAGAAAAGGATTGGAAGGACACTTACTGCAATCCCAAAAAACCGTGAAAAGTACCAACACTACTAATTACAAAAACACCTGAGATCACACGACCTCTACCACCTAAATTAGTTCTCTGGTGTAACAAAACTAAACAGCAGCCACTGAAAAAACTGGAAAAGGCAAATTAACAAACAACAGTGGCTGAACTAAACTGAGAGGAGCACAAGCCCCCGGAGGGGACCCGGCAGACCCCCACAGAAGTTCAGGACAAAATGCAAAAAGCAAGCACAAAAAACTAAAAGAAGAAAATGTCTTATCTGTTAGCAGAAGATGCAGGCACGAAACAGCAAGCTACAAAGTGAACAGGAATCAAAGATGAGACCAGAACAATTGATCACCGGCAACCCTGATGGGAGGGAACCTCCCTTATATAAGACCAGTCAGTAACACCTGATCGCCAATCTTCACAATCTTCATTGGATAGTTCAGTACTGTTTGTAACCACCAGAGGGAGCTTCTGCTCAGAATTCATTTCTAGCACATTCACAACAGTACCCCCCCCTTGAGGAGGGGGTCACCGAACGCTCATTTGAGCAACCAGGTCGGTCAGGATGAGCTCTGTGATAAGCACGGATGAGTCTCCTAGCATGGATGTCCGAAGCAAACACCCAAGAATTGTCCTCCTGACCATAACCTCTCCACTTAACCAAATACTGGAGTTTCCGTCTAGAAAAACGAGAATTCAATATTTTCTCAACCACATACTCCAGATTGCCCTCAACCAAAACAGGGTCAGGAGGCACAGCCATAGGAACCACTGGCTCGACAAACCTCTTCAATAAGGACTTGTGGAAGTAAACGAAAGGAAACAGGATTAAGAATCTCCATGATCTTATAAGGTCCAATGAACCTAGGCTTAAACTTAGGAGATGCAACTCTCATAGGGATATTTCTTGAGGACAACCAGACCAAGTCCCCCACTTCAAACCGAGGACCATCAGTCCTATGCTGGTTGGCAAACCGCTAGGCCCTCTCCTGAGAGAGGGACAACCTCTCCACTACCTGGTCCCAAATCTGCTGCATACGCTCCACAACAGAGTCAACACCTGGACAGACAGAAGCCTCCGTCTGTCCTGAAGAAAATCGAGGGTGAAACCCAAAATTGCAGAAAAATGGAGACATCAAAGTGGCAGAGCTAGCCCTATTATTAAGAGCAAACTCAGCCAAAGGCAAAAAAGAGACCCAGTCATCCTGATCAGCAGACACAAAGCATCTCAGATAAGTCTCCAATGTCTGGTTTGTTCTCTCAGTTTGTCCATTGGTCTGAGGATGAAAAGCCGAGGAGAAAGACAATTGAACACCAAGTTTAGAACAAAAAATCCTCCAAAATCTGGAAACAAACTGGACTCCTCTGTCAGACACAATGTTCTCAGGAATGCCGTGTAACCGAACCACGTGCTGAAGGAACAAAGGCACCAATTCAGAGGAGGAAGGCAACTTAGGTAATGGCACAAGATGTATCATTTTGGAAAACCTATCACAAATCACCCAGATAACGGTCATTCTCTGAGAAACAGGGAGGTCGGAAATGAAATCCATAGAGATATGGGTCCATGGTCTCTTGGACACAGGCAATGGCATCAACAAACCACTAGAGCGAGAGCAAGGCTTGGAGCGAGAGCAAGTCCCGCAGGACTGCACAATTCCCTGACGTCACGAGACAAAGTAGGCCACCAAAAGGACCGACCAACGCGAAACAATGAATCTCAGACATCACACTCTTTTTCCACCGGTCTGGGACAAACAATTTCCCAATAGGGCAGCGCTCGGGTTTATCCTCCTGACACCCTTCCAGAGCCAGTCTCAAATTGGGTGAGATGGCGGAAAGAACTACACCCTCTTTCAAAATAACAGCAGGATCAGATAACTCAGGAGAGTCCGCAAGGAAACTCCTCGAGAGGGCATCCGCCTTAACATTCTTAGTGCCAGGAAGAAAGGAAACCACAAAATTAAAACGTGTGAAAAACAAGGCCCACCTGGCCTGTCTAGGATTAAGTCGCTTGGCTGATTCCAGATAAACCAGATTCTTATGGTCGTGAGGACCACCACCTGATGTTTGGCTCCCTCCAGCCAATGTCTCCACTCCTCAAAAGCCCACTTCATGGCCAATAACTCCCGATTACCCACGTCATAATTACGTTCAGTTGGAGAAAATTTTCGAGAGAAAAAGGCACAAGGGTTACTTTTAGAGGTCTCTGGATCTCTTTGGGACAAAACGGCACTGCCCAATTTCAGAGCATCAACCTCCACCTGAAATGGCAGAGAAACATCAGGCTTCCGTAGAACAGGAGCAGAAGTGAATCTCTGCTTAAGTTCCTGAAACGAAGAGACTGCCTCAGGAGGCCAATTCACCACATCAGAACCCTTCGTGGTCAAATCAGTCAATGGTTTAACAATAACAGAGAAATTACCAATAAATTTAAGATAAAAATTGGCAAAACCCAAGAATCTCTGAAGAGCCTTTAATGAAGTAGGTTGGACCCAATCACAGATGGCCTGAACCTTGACCGGGTCCATTTCAATAACAGATGGGGACAAAATGAATCCCAGAAATGAGATCCTCTGTACGCCAAAAAGACACTTTGATCCCTTCACATACAGAGCATTCTCTCTCAAAATCTGGAACACAGTCCGAAATGTTTCACATGAGAATCCCAGTCATTGGAAAAAATCAAGATATCATCCAAATAAACAATCAGAAATTTATCCACAAAATCCCTGAAAATGTCATTCATGAAGGACTGGAAGACAGAAGGAGCATTAGTGAGCCCAAAGGGCATCACTAGGTACTCAAAATGCCCCTCTGGGGTATTAAATGCCGTCTTCCATTCATCCCCGTGCTTATTGCGAATAAGGTTATATGCCCCCTGAGGTCAAGCTTGGTAAACCAAGTAGCACTTTTCACCCTGGAAAACAGGTCAGAAATCAAGGGTAACGGATATTGATATTTCACAGTGATATTGTTCAAGAGACGATAATCAATACACGGCCTTAATGAACCATCCTTTTTGGCCACAAAGAAAAAACCGGCACCCAAGGGTGAAGAGGATGGTCTGATATGACCCTTCTCCAATGACTCCTTGATATAAGACCGCATAGAGTCATGTTCAGGTAGAGACAAGTTAAAAAGGCGACCTTTAGGGAATTTACTACCAGGCACTAATTCAATAGCGCAGTCATAGCTCCTATGGGGGGCAAGGATGCAGATTACTTTCGCTAAACACATCAGAAAAATCAGTCAAAAAGTCAGGAACATCCTGAGCCTGGGGGGAGGCAGAAAAAACAGGAGTGTTGGTATTAACACATTGGCAGCCCCAACTGGTTACAGACACAGATTTCCAATCCAAAACAGGATTATGAGACTGTAACCAAGGGAAACCCAGTACGATAATGTCATGCAGATTATACAGCACCAAAAAATTTGCAACTCTCCTGATGATCAGGTTCAACCCTCATTATCACCTGAGTAGAGAACTGAGGTTTATTCTCAGCCAAAGGGGTAGAATCGATCCCAGGTAGGGGAATATACTTCCGTAGGGTTATCAAGGGAAACCCACAACGTTTAGCAAAATCAAAATCCATCAGGTTAATAGCTGCTCCCGAATCAACAAAAGCATGAGCAGAAAATGTGGACAGGGAGCAAATCAGGGTAACAGTCAACAAAAATTTAGTCTGAACACTACCCAAGACAACTGAACGTGCAAAACGTCCTCCCCGCTTAGGGCAGACTGAAAGAGCATGAGAGGCATCACCACAGTAGAAACATAACCCATTGCGTTTTCGAAACTCATGACGCTGTGCCCCAGAAGTCACTCCATCACACTGCATGGGTTCAGAAGCTGATTCACAAGGCAACACTGTTCCACGCATACCTCTACGCTCACGCAAACGTCTGTCAATTTGAATCGCTAATGACATAGAATCATTGAGACCAGAGGGGACAGGGAATCCCACCATAACATCCTTTACATTCTCTGACAGACCCTTCCGAAAAAGGGCTGCCAAAGCATCGTCATTCCATTTGGTCAGGACTGCCCACCTTCGGAATCTCTGACAGTATAACTCAGCGTCCTCAAGCCCCTGATATAATGCCAACAAGGCTTTTTCAGCTTGATCAGTGACATTAGGCTCATCGTACAATAACCCCAGAGCCTGAAAAAATGCATCAACATTACTCAAAACAGGATCCCCAGGTGTCAGGGAAAAAGCCCAATCCTGAGGATCGCCGCGCAGGAGAGAGATGACAATTTGAACCTGCTGTGCTGCGTTCCCTGAGGACTTAGATTTCAAGGCAAAAAACAACTTACAGTTATTTTTGAAATTCAGAAATTTAGCTCGATCCCCTAAAAACAAATCTGGCATGAGAATCCTAGGTTCCACAACAGGCAACCCTGCAAGATAGGTAGCAATACTCCGAACTTCAGTGGCAAGCTGATCCACACGGCCAGACAACTGTGCAAACTCCATTGACAGGGAAAAAAAAATCCTCCTCAGCATTCAGAGAAACAGAGGGAAAAAAAAAAATCTCTGACAACTCTGACAATCTTCTTTCTTTAACACTATTTTTCCCTTCTGTGAGTACCATACAAATATCAGTTTTTGGGCCGGTGATACTGTTATGATTTGGTAGCTGAGGAGAGCAGCAAAAAAGGAAATACGCCAGAGAGGTTGGAATCTATGGGATTGCAGTACCCTGACTAACCACCACAACTAAAGGCAGCCGTGGAGCGTACTGTTATGTTTCGGTAGCTGAGGAGAGCAGGCAAAAAGGCAATACACCAGAGCAGTTGGAATCTATGAGATTGCAGTACCCTGACTAACCACCACAACTAGAGGCAGCCGTGGAGCGTTCCTACGTTGGTCCTAGACGCCTCGTCACAGCCTGAGAAACTAACTACACCTAAAGACAGAAACAGGAAAGCTATCTGCCCCGGAGCAGAACCCCAAAGATAATAGAAAGCCCCCAAACATGTAATGGCAGTTAGACAAGAGGAAATACTGACACAGAAAGAAAATAGTATGAGCAAACGCTGGGGCCCAAACTATCTAAATAGAAAAGGATAGGAAGGGTACTTACTGCAATCCCAGAAAACCCTGAAAAGCACCAACTCTACTAATTTCAAAATCACCTGAGATCACACGACCTCTACCACCTAAATTAGTTCTCTGGTATAACAAAATCAAAACAGCAGCCACTGAAAAAACTGGAAAAAGCAAATGTTCAAACATCAGTGGCTGAACTAAACTGAGAGGGCAGAAGCCCCCAGAAGGGACCCTGAAGGCCCCCCAAAAAAGTGCAGTACAAAATGCAAAAATATAGCACAAACACAAAAGAAGCAAAAGTCTTATCTGTAAGCAGGAGATGCAGAAAACGACACAGCAGGCTACAAGGGAAACTGGAATGAAGGATTCAGACCAGAACAATTGATCACCGGCAACCCTGATGGGAAAATGACTCCCTTATATAAGACCAGTCAGTAACACCTGATTCCCAGTCCTCACAATCTTCACTAGCACCGCTTGTAACCACCAGAGGGAGCCTCTGCTCAGAACTCATCTCAAACCCATTCACAACAGTACCCCCCTTGAGGAGGGGTCACCGAACCCTCATTTGAGCAACCAGGTCGGTCAGGATGAGTTCTATGATACGCACGGATAAGTCTCCTAGCATGGATGTCCGAAGCAAACACCCAAGAATTGTCTTCCTGACCATAACCTCTCCATTTAACCAAATACTGGAGTTTCCGTCTAGAAAAACGAGAATCCAATATTTCTCAACCACATACTCCAGATTGCCCTCAACCAAAACAGGGTCAGGAGGCACAGCAGCAGGAACCACTGGCTCAACAAACCTCTTCAACAAGGACTTGTGGAACACGTTATGGATCTTAAATGTCCCTGGAAGAAGCAAACGAAAAGAAACAGGATTAATAATCTCCATGATCGTATAAGGTCCAATGAACCTAGGCTTAAATTTAGGAGATGCTACTCTCATAGGAATATTCTTTGAGGACAACCAGACCAAGTCCCCCACTTTAAACCGAGGACCATCAGTCCTATGCCGGTTAGCAAACCGCTGGGCCTTCTCCTGAGAGAGGGACAACCTCTCCACTACCTGGTCCCAAATCTGTTGCATACGCTCCACAACAGAGTCAACACCTGGACAGACAGAAGCCTCCGTCTGTCCCGAAGAAAATCGAGGGTGAAACCCAGAATTACAGAAAAACTGAGACATCAAAGTGGCAGAGCTAGCCCTATTATTAAGAGCAAACTCAGCCAAAGGCAAAAAAGAGACCCAGTCATCCTTATCAGCAGACACAAAGCATCTTAGATAAGTCTCCAATGTCTGGTTTGTGTCATGGGTGCATCGCCACGAAGATCGTCGCGATTGCACATTCTGACTTCTCACAGCTGAGCTGCTGTTTCTTTGTGTTTGGTAATGAGAGAGTTAATTTTACCTAGCTCTTTGCTAAGACTAGGTCCAGCCTCGCCCGGCTGCTTTTGATTATGTTCTAATTAGTTTCCTTTATATTCCTGCCAGTCTGGGTGTTAGACGCCGGTGAAAGCATTCATGTAGTCTAGCAGACTGGAGCGGTTCTGAGAATACTTAAGCTAAGAGCTCCTTAGTTGTTTTTACTCTTATAGCTTATAGTTTATCTCTGAGACCTTAGGTGTTCCTACTGTGTGTGAGTGTTGTATGTAAGACTTTATTTACTTTATTTCTTGTCTTTCTTGTATGTCTTTCTGTTCATTAACCGTTACCTGTTCATTCCCTTTGGTGGTAATCAGGGTCCTTCTTAGGACTAGATTACAGTTGGCAGGGATTGATAGGAGACAGGGTTTACGCTGGTGGCCTGGACCTCTGTACCTTTAACAGTACCTCCAGGTAGAGGGATTAGTAGGACCCCAGTTTAGGGTCAGCATAGACCCCGGTCACCCTCTAGCCGGAGACAGCGTATAACGGATTCCGTATTGACCCACTGGACATTCTGTCAGGTAATTCTATGTTATCATATATCTATGCGCATGTTATATAGTATGTTGCCCTTTTGATATAGATTACTGACATCACATATATATATCTGCTATACAGCGTGACATTTTCACCGGCCCTACTAAAGATTCTCCCCAGCTGTCATGGATCCAGTAGCCCAGCTGGCCCGGCAGTTGCAGGGGTTGTCCATGGAGTTTGCAGACATTAAGTCCAAGGTTTTGTCCCCCCCGGAGCAAACCAGATCTGAACCTAAGGTTGCTCTCCCGGACAGGTTCACTGGTGGGCGGGACAAATTTTTTACTTCCGGGAGGCATGTAAATTGTACTTTCGGCTGCGGCCTCGGTCATCTGGGAGTGAAGAGCAGAGGGTGGGAATTGTTATCTCGCTCTTACAAGGGGACCCTCAATCTTGGGCGTTCTCTATTCCTCCAGGCTCCCCAGATCTCCAGTCAGTGGATCGATTTTTTACTGCCCTGGGTCTGGTATATGATGATCCGGATCGAGTCTCCCTTGCTGAAACAAAGTTACGTAAAATACGGCAAGGAAATCGTCCAGCGGAGGAATATTCTTCTGAGTTCCGTAGATGGGCAACAGATACTCAGTGGAATGACCCAGCTCTTAGGAGCCAGTTTTGTCAAGGGTTGTCTGACAAATTAAAAGATGTGTTGGCTCAGTATGATTCTCCTCCATCACTGGAGGCTGCTATGGCCCTCGCTATTCGCATTGATAGACGACTTCGGGGAAGACGCGAGGTAACTCCGCCTCCCGTGATGACTCCACCTACTACTAAAGTCCCTTATACTGAGGTTCCCCTGGTCTGTTCTGAGGAACCCATGCAGTTGGGAGGGACATCATTTTGTAGGAGGGAATCGGCGGTGCACCGCAAGACTAGAAGGTGTTTCTTTTGCGGGAGAGAGGGACATTTTGTTGGGGGGTGTCCATCCCGGGCCTCTTTGAGCAAAGGAGTTAACCTGGGAGTGTGTATTTCGTCCCCAAATCCCTCTCAGTTTCTCGTGCCTGCGGAGGTGGTGATTGGTACTAGAACTGAGAGGATTTCTGTTTTTCTTGATAGTGGGTCCGGGGCTAATCTGGTGGACGCTCGGTTTGCCCAGGTGCATGGTATGCAACTGAGTGTATTGGCCAAACCGGTCCCTATAGTCTCTATTGATTCTAGACCTCTCGGTCAAGGTAGCTTGGTACAAGCTGTTCATAACATAGATCTTCGAGTAGGGGCAATACATAAAGAGCAATTGTCTTGTTATGTGTTGGAGGGTCTACCTACTCCTATTGTGTTGGGACTTCCTTGGTTGGCTAAACATAACCCAGTGATTGATTGGCAATCCAGAAAGATAAGCCAGTGGGGTGAATTTTGCAGGAATAACTGCATGAGCACGGTCATCGGTGCGGTTGTGCCTAGGACTTTGCCTCCTTTTCTGGAGGACTTTGGGGAGATGTTCTCAGAGGAGGGGTGTAAAGAGTTACCTCCTCATCGCGCATATGACTGCTCAATAAAGTTGCTTCCTGATGCCTTATCTCGTACTTTCCCAGGGGCGGGAAGACGGATGATCCGGTTCCTATTCCTCAGGAGGGAGTTGTAGTGTCAGCTGTATGCTCTGAGCTTGAGGGGGAGGTATTGGGGGCTCAGGGGACGCCCCTGTGGGACTTCCAGGGAGACTGATAGTTCCAGATCGTTAAGACTGAAGGTTACGGGGAACCGTTACAAACGGATGGCTGATAGGAGGAGAGTTTCTGGTCTAGATCTGAAGGTGAACGATCTGGTTTGGTTGTCTACCAGGAATATAAAACTTAAAGTTTCCTCCTGGAGGTTGGGTCCCAGATTCATCGGGCCGTACAGGATCAGTTCCATAATTAATCCTGTGGCATTTCGTCTGGACCTCCCTCCTACGTTTAAAATTCATAATGTGTTTCACAAGTCATTACTTAAAAAGTATGTGGCACCAGTCATACCGTCACCTCTACCTCCTCCTTCAGTGGTAGTCAATGATAACGTGGAATTTCATGGGTCGAAAATCATTGACTCACGTCTCAGTCGCCGATCCCCTCAGTACTTAGTTCATTGGAGGGGGTATGGTCCTGAGGAGAGGACGTGGGTCCCTGCATCTGATGCTAACGCAGATCGATTGGTTCAGACCTTTCACACATCTTACCCGGACAGACCTGGTCATGAGGGTCCGGAGGCCCCTCGTAGAAGGGGGGGTACTGTCATGGGTGCATCGCCATGAAGATCGTCGCGATTGCACATTCTGACTTCTCACAGCTGAGCTGCTGTTTCTTTGTGTTTGGTAATGAGAGAGTTAATTTTACCTAGCTCTTTGCTAAGACTAGGTCCAGCCTCGCCCGGCTGCTTTTGATTATGTTCTAATTAGTTTCCTTTATATTCCTGCCAGTCTGGGTGTTAGACGCCGGTGAAAGCATTCATGTAGTCTAGCAGACTGGAGCGGTTCTGAGAATACTTAAGCTAAGAGCTCCTTAGTTGTTTTTACTCTTATAGCTTATAGTTTATCTCTGAGACCTTAGGTGTTCCTACTGTGTGTGAGTGTTGTATGTAAGACTTTATTTACTTTATTTCTCGTCTTTCTTGTATGTCTTTCTGTTCATTAACCGTTACCTGTTCATTCCCTTTGGTGGTAATCAGGGTCCTTCTTAGGACTAGATTACAGTTGGCAGGGATTGATAGGAGACAGGGTTTACGCTGGTGGCCTGGACCTCTGTACCTTTAACAGTACCTCCAGGTAGAGGGATTAGTCAGGACCCCAGTTTAGGGTCAGCATAGACCCCGGTCACCCTCTAGCCGGAGACAGCGTATAACGGATTCAGTATTGACCCACTGGACATTCTGTCAGGTAATTCTATGTTATCATATATCTATGCGCATGTTATATAGTATGTTGCCCTTTTGATATAGATTACTGACATCACATATATATATCTGCTATACAGCGTGACAGTTTGTTCTTCAGTTTGACCATTGGTCTGAGGATGAAATGCCGAGGAGAAAGACAATTGAACACCCAGTTTAGAACAAAAAGTCCTCCAAAATCTGGAAACAAACTGGACTCCTCTGTCAGACACAATGTTCTCAGGAATGCCGTGTAAACGAACCACGTGCTGAAGGAACAACGGCACCAATTCAGAGGAGGAAGGCAACTTAGGTAATGGCACAAGATGTATCATTTTGGAAAATCTATCACAAATTACCCAGATGGTGGTCATTCTCTGAGAAACAGGAAGATCGGAAATGAAATCCATAGAGATATGGGTCCATGGTCTCTTGGGCACAGGCAATGGCATCAACAAACCACTAGAGCGAGAGCAAGGCTTGGAGCGAGAGCAAGTCCCGCAGGACTGCACAAATTCCCTGACATCACGAGACAAGGTAGGCCACCAAAAGGTCCGACTAACCAAGTCTCTGGTACCAAAAATTCCGGGATGCCCAGCCAATGCGGAACAATGAATCTCAGACATCACACTCTTTTTCCATTGGTCCGGGACAAACAATTTTCCAACAGGGCAGCGCTCGGGCCTATCCTCCTGACACCCCTCCAGAGCAAGTCTCAAATTGGGCGAGATGGCGGAAAGAACTACACCCTCTTTCAAAATAACAGAAGGATCAGATAACTCAGGAGAGTCCGCAAGGAAACTCCTCGAGAGGGCATCCGCCTTAACATTCTTAGTGCCAGGAAGAAAGGAAACCACAAAATTAAAACGTGTGAAAAACAAGGCCCACCTGGCCTGTCTAGGATTGAGTCGCTTGGCAGATTCCAGATAGACCAGATTCTTATGGTCCGTAAGGACCACCACCTGATGTTTGGCTCCCTCCAGCCAATGTCTCCACTCTTCAAAAGCCCACTTCATGGCAATAACTCCCGATTACCCACGTCATAATTACGTTCAGTAGGAGAAAATTTTCGAGAGAAAAAGGCACAAGGGTTACTTTTAGAGGTCTCTGGATCTTTTTGGGACAAAACGGCACCTGCCCCAATTTCAGAGGCATCAACCTCCACCTGAAATGGCAGAGAAACATCAGGCTGCCGTAGAACAGGAGCAGAAGTGAATCTCTGCTTAAGTTCCTGAAATGCAGAGACTGCCTCAGGAGGCCAATTCACCACATCAGAACCCTTTCTGGTCAAATCAGTTAATGGTTTAACAATAACCGAGAAATTACCAATAAATTTACGATAAAAATTGGCAAAACCCAAAAATCTCTGAAGAGCCTTTAATGAAGTAGGTTGGACCCAATCACAGATGGCCTGAACCTTGACCGGGTCCATTTCAATAACAGATGGGGACAAAATGAATCCCAGAAATGAGATCCTCTGTACCCCAAAAAGACACTTTGATCCCTTCACATACAGAGCATTCTCTCTCAAAATCTGGAATACAGTTCGAACATGTTTCACATAAGAGTCCCAGTCATTAGAAAAAATCAAGATATCATCCAAATAAACAATCAGAAATTTATCCACAAAATCCCTGAAAATGTCATTCATGAAGGACTGGAAGACGGAAGGAGCATTAGTGAGCCCGAAGGGCATCACTAGGTACTCAAAATGCCCTTCAGGGGTATTGAATGCCGTCTTCCATTCATCCCCGTGCTTAATGCGAATAAGGTTATACGCTCCCCTGAGGTCAAGCTTGGTAAACCAAGTAGCGTTTTTCACCCTGGAAAACAGGTCAGAAATCAAGGGTAACGGGTATTGATATTTCACAGTAATATTGTTCAAGAGACGATAATCAATACACGGCCTTAATGAACCATCTTTTTTGGCCACAAAGAAAAAACCAGCACCTAAGGGTGAAGAGGATGGTCTGATATGACCCTTCTCCAATGATTCCTTGATATAAGACCGCATAGCATCATGTTCAGGTACAGACAAGTTAAAAAGGCGACCTTTAGGGAATTTACTACCCGGCACTAATTCAATAGCGCAGTCATAGCTCCTATGGGGAGGTAAGGATGCAGATTTACTTTCGCTAAACACATCAGAAAAATCAAACAAAAAGTCAGGAACATCCTCAGCCTGGGGGGAGGCAGAAAAAACAGGAGTGTTGGTATTAACACATTGGCAGCCCCAACTGGTTACAGACACAGATTTCCAATCCAAAACAGGATTATGAGACTGTAACCAAGGGAAACCCAGCACGATAATGTCATGCAGATTATATAGAACCAAAAATTTGCAGCACTCCTGGTGATCAGGTTCAACCCTCATTATCACCTGAGTAGAAAACAGGGGTTTATTCTCAGCCAAAGGGGTAGAATCGATCCCCAGTAGGGGAATAGACTTCTGTAGGGGTATCAAGGGAAACCCACAACGTTTAGCAAAATCATAATCCATCAGGTTAATAGCTGCTCCAGAATCAACGAAAGTCTGAGCAGAAAATGAGGACAGAGAGCATATCAGAGTGACAGTTAATAAAAACTTAGTCTGAACACTACCCAAGACAACTGAGCGTGCAAAACGTCTTCCCCGCTTAGGGCAGACTGAAATAGCATGAGAGGCATCACCACAGTAGAAACATAACCCATTGCGCTTTCGAAACTCATGACGCTGTGCCCCAGACACCACTCCATCACACTGCATGGGTTCAGAAGCTGGTTCACAAGGCAACACCATTCCACGCATACTTCTCCGCTCACGCAAACGTCTGTCAATTTGAATCGCTAATGACATAGAATCATTGAGACCAGAGGGGACAGGGAATCCCACCATAACATCCTTTACATTATCTGACAGACCCTTCCGGAAAAGGGCTGCCAAAGCGTCGTCATTCCATTTGGTCAGGACTGCCCACCTACGGAATCTCTGACAGTATAACTCAGCGTCATCAAGCCCCTGATTTAATGCCAACAAGGCTTTTTCAGCTTGATCAGTGACATTAGGCTCATCGTACAATAACCCCAAAGCCTGAAAAACGCATCAACATCACTCAAAACAGGATCCCCAGGTATCAGGGAAAAAGCCCAATCCTGAGGATCGCCGCGCAGGAGAGAGATGATAATTTGAACCTGCTGCGCTGCGTTTCCTGAGGACTTAGATTTTAAGGCAAAAAACAATTTACAATTATTTTTGAAATTCTGAAACTTAGCTCGATCCCCCAAAAACAAATCTGGCATGGGGATCCTAGGTTCCACAACAGGCAACCTAGCAAGATATGCAGCAATACTCTGAACCTCAGTGGCAAGCTGATCCACACGGCCAGACAACTGTGCAAACTCCATTGGGAGAAAAGATCCTCCCCAGCACCCAGAGATACAGAGGGAGAAAAAAAAAAAAAATGCAACAAACAGAAAAATATCTCTGACAACTCTGACAACCTTTTTTCTTTCACAATATTTTTCCCTTCTGTGAGTACCATACAATTTTCAATTTTTTAGGCCGGTGATACTGTTATGTTTCGGTAGCTGAGGAGAGCAGGCAAAAAGGCAATACACCAGAGCAGTTGGAATCTATGAGATTGCAGTACCCTGACTAACCACCACAACTAGAGGCAGCCGTGGAGCGTTCCTACGTTGGTCCTAGACGCCTCGTCACAGCCTGAGAAACTAACTACACCTAAAGACAGAAACAGGAAAGCTATCTGCCCCGGAGCAGAACCCCAAAGATAATAGAAAGCCCCCAAACATGTAATGGCAGTTAGACAAGAGGAAATACTGACACAGAAAGAAAATAGTATGAGCAAACGCTGGGGCCCAAACTATCTAAATAGAAAAGGATAGGAAGGGTACTTACTGCAATCCCAGAAAACCCTGAAAAGCACCAACTCTACTAATTTCAAAATCACCTGAGATCACACGACCTCTACCACCTAAATTAGTTCTCTGGTGTAACAAAATCAAAACAGCAGCCACTGAAAAAACTGGAAAAAGCAAATGTTCAAACATCAGTGGCTGAACTAAACTGAGAGGGCAGAAGCCCCCAGAAGGGACCCTGAAGGCCCCCAAAGAAGTGCAGTACAAAATGCAAAAATATAGCACAAACACAAAAGAAGCAAAAGTCTTATCTGTAAGCAGGAGATGCAGAAACGACACAGCAGGCTACAAGGGAAACTGGAATGAAGGATTCAGACCAGAACAATTGATCACCGGCAACCCTGGTGGGAAAATGACTCCCTTATATAAGACCAGTCAGTAACACCTGATTCCCAGTCCTCACAATCTTCACTAGCACCGCTTGTAACCACCAGAGGGAGCCTCTGCTCAGAACTCATCTCAAACCCATTCACAACAGCGTACCTACGTTGGTCCTAGACGCCTCGTCACAGCCTGAGAAGCTAACTACACCTAAAGATAGAAAGAGGAAAACTATCTGCCCCGGAGCAGATCCCCAAAGAACATAGAAAGCCCCCAAACATGTAATGGCGGTTAGACAAGAGGAAATACACAGACACAGACAGAAAATAGTATGAGCAAACGTTGGGGCCCAAACTTCCTAAATAGAAAAGGATAGGAAGGACACTTACTGCAATCCCAAAAAACCCTGAAAAGTACCAACACTACTAATTACAAAAACACCTGAGATCACACGACCTCTACCACCTAAATTAGTTCTCTGGTGTAACAAAACTAAACAGCAGCCACTGAAAAAACTGGAAAAGGCAAATTAACAAACAACAGTGGCTGAACTAAACTGAGAGGAGCACAAGCCCCCGGAGGGGACCCGGCAGACTCCCACAGAAGTGCAGGACAAAATGCAAAAAGCAAGCACAAAAAACTAAAAGAAGAAAATGTCTTATCTGTTAGCAGAAGATGCAGGCACGAAACAGCAAGCTACAAAGTGAACAGGAATCAAAGATGAGACCAGAACAATTGATCACCGGCAACCCTGATGGGAGGGAACCTCCCTTATATAAGACCAGTCAGTAACACCTGATCGCCAATCTTCACAATCTTCATTGGATAGTTCAGTACTGTTTGTAACCACCAGAGGGAGCTTCTGCTCAGAATTCATTTTTAACACATTCACAACAGGGATCCTAAACTGCTTTCAGGCTGACCTACTCCAGTACGACCTGTATTCAATGCCCTGAATGCTTTGCCTGCAAAACTGTAAGTAAAGCTTTGGAAATTGCAACTCACTGACTGTTTCTCAGTTTCTTCCTGCATCTACTATTACACTCAGCTGCATCTCTCAGCACCATTACTACCTTTCACTACATCTACCTGCCCTGGGATTCCCATAGTCTCACCTGTGGAAGACTGTACCAACTCTGCTGCATCGCACCTCCTATCCCAGAGGATCTGCATTGCAGCGCTGGTCACCATTGACCAGATACGACAGGTGGCGTCACGAATACCTTACTACAAACTCTAACATCCCCTGTAAATAATTCCACTTTCATTGGACGCCCAGGGCCACGGACCGGGTCACCGCCGCTGTGACACATCCCCTCAGTACACTGGCCCTGTACCGAGTATCCCACTGCCCTGGCGGGAGATCCAGAGCCATGTATTTAGGATTGGAGGGTGGGAGCGGAGCCATGTATACAGGATGGGAGGGTGGGAGCGGAGCCATGTACAGTCATGGACAAAAGTTTTGAGAATGACACAAATATTAATTTTTACAAAGTCTACTGCTTCACTTTTTCTAATGGCAATTTGCATATACTCCAGAATGTTATAAAGAGTGATCAGCTTAACAGCAATTACTTGCAAAGTCAATATTTGGCTAGAAAATGAACTTTATCCCCCAAAACACATTTCAACATCATTGCAGCCCTGCCTTAAAAGGACCAGCTAACCTCTTTTCAGTGATTGCTCCATTAACACAGGTGTGGGTGTTGATGAGGACATGGCTGGAGATCAATCTGTCATGATTAAGTAAGCATGACACCACTGGACACTTTAAAAGGAGGCTGGTGCTTGGCATCATTGTTTCTCTTTTGTTAACCATGGTTATCTCTAAAGAAACACGTGCAGTCATCATTGCAATGCACAAAAATGGCCTAACAGGGAAGAGTATCGCAGCTAGAAAGATTGCACCTCAGTCAATAATCTATCGCATCATCAAGAACTTCAAGGAGAGAGGTTCCATTGTTGTCAAAAAGGCTCCATGGCGCCCAAGAAAGACCAGCAAGCGCCAGGACCGTCTCTTAAAAGTGTTTCAGCTGCGGGATCGGGCTACCAGCAGTGCAGAGCTTGCTCAGGAATTGCAGCAGGCAGGTGTGAGTGCATCTGCACGCACTGTGAGGCGGAAACTCTTGGATCAATGCCTGGTCTCAAGGAGGGCAGCAAAGAAGCCACTTCTCTCCAGAAAAAACATCATGGACAGACTGATATTCTGCAAAAGGTACAGGCAGTGGACTGCTGAGGACTGGGGTAAAGTTATTTTCTCTGATGAATCCCCTTTTCGATTGTTTGGGACATCTGGAAAACGCCTCATTCGGAGAAGACAAGGTGAGCGCTACCACCAGTCTTGTCTCATGCCAACTGTTAAGCATCCTGAAACCATTCATGTGTGGGGTTGCTTCTCAGCCAAGGGAATCGGCTCTCTCACAGTCTTGCCTAAAAACACAGCCATGAATAAAGAATGGTACCAGAATGTCCTCCAAGAGCAACTTCTCCCAACCCTCCAAGAGCAGTTTGGCGATCAACAATGCCTTTTCCAGCATGATGGAGCACCTTGCCATAAAGCAAAGGTGATAGCAAAATGGCTCAGGGAACAAAACATAGAGATTTTGGGTCCATGGCCTGGAAACTCCCCAGATCTTAATCCCATTGAGAACTTGTGGTCAATCATCAAGAGACGGGTGGACAAACAAAAACCTAAAAATTCTGACAAAATGAAAGCATTGATTGTGCAAGAATGGACTGCTATCAGTCAGGATTTGGTCCAGAAGTTGATTGAGAGCATGCCAGGGAGAATTGCAGAGGTCCTGAAGAAGAAGGGTCAACACTGCAAATATTGACTTGCTGCATTAACTCATTCTAACTGTCAATATAAGCTTTTGTTACTCATATGTTTGCAATTATTATATTTCTGTCTGTGATAAAAACATCTGTCAAACACACATAAAAACCAGAGGGCAGCAGATCACGTGAAAATATAATATTTGTGTCATTCTCAAAACTTTTGGCCATGACTGTATATAGGATTGGAGGGTGGAGTGGAGCCGTGTATATAGGATTGGAGGGGATGGGAAGGTGGAGTGGAGCCATGTATATAGGATGGGATGGTGTTATGTTTCGGTAGCTAAGGAGAAATAGCAAAAAATAGCCAAAGTAGCAATACATCAGAGAGGCTGGAAACTATTGGGTTGCAGGACCCTAAACTAACCTCAACACTAGAAGTAGCCGTGGAGCGTACCTACGGTGATCGTAGACGCCTCATCACAGCCGGAGAGATAGCTACACCTAAAGGCAAAAAGATGAAAGCTAACTGCCCCAGGGCAGAACTCCCAAAGAAATAGGAAGCCCACAAACATGTAATGGCGGTTAGACAAGAAGAAAAGACGAACACAGACAGAAATTAGAATGAGCAAACGCTGGGGCCAAATCTGTCTAGATAGAAAAGTATAGGAAAGAATTCTGACTGCAACCTAAAAAACCCTGACAAAAATACCAACACTTCTGTGTTATGTTACGGTAGCTGAGGAGTGCAGGTAAAAAAGGAAATACACCAGAGCAGTTGGAATCTATGAGATTGCAGTACCCTGACTAACCACCGCAACTAGAGGCAGCCGTGGAGCGTTCCTACGATGGTCCTAGACGCCTCGTCACAGCCTGAGAAACTAACTACACCTAAAGATAGAAATAGGAAAGCTATCTGCCCCGGAGCAGAACCCCAAAGATAATAGAAAGCCCCAAACATGTAATGGCGGTTAGACAAGAGGAAATACTGACACAGAAAGAAAATAGTATGAGCAAACGCTGGGGCCCAAACTATCTAAATAGAAAAGGACAGGAAGGGTACTTACTGCAATCCCAGAAAACCCTGAAAAACACCAACTCTACTAATTTCAAAATCACCTGAGATCACACGACCTCTACCACCTAAATTAGTTCTCTGGTGTAACAAAAACAGCAGCCACTGAAAAAACTGCAAAAAGCAAAAGTACAAAACACAGTGGCTGGACTAAACTGAGAGGGCAAAAGCCCCCGGAGGGGACCCAGAAGGCCCCCACAGAAATGCAGGACAAAATGCAAAAATATAGCAAAAACACAAAATAAGAAATTGTCTTATCTGATAGCAGGAGATGCAGACACGACAAAGCAGGCTACAAGGGAAACTGGAAAGAAGGATTCAGACCAGAACAATTGATCACCGGCAACCCTGATGGGAAAATGATTCCCTTAAATAAGACCAATCAGTAACACCTGATTCCCAATCCTCACTAGTACCGCTTGTAACCACCAGAGGGAGCCTCTGCTCAGAACTCATCTCAAACACATTCACAACACTTCTGATTAACAAAAAACCTGAGATCACACGATCTCTACCACCTAAATCAGATCTCTGGTGTAACACACAGCAATTCAGTATATAAAAAGTGACAAAGGAACAGAGCAAAAGTGCAAACAGAAACTGAGCACAATTGCAGCACCAGACCCCAAAAGGGGACCAGGCTGAAGTCCACTGCTAGTCAGCAAACCAGCAAGGAAATTCCAACCAGAGGAAAAAAAACAAAACAAGTCACTTATCTGAATGGAAGCAGGAATGCAAGCTGAGCTCCAAGCAAGACCTGGAAGAACAATTGATTACCAGCAAGGCTGATGGGAGTTCAGGTCACTTATATCAGACTATTCAGACCCAGTTGAAAACCATTCAACAATTGGTTCATTACCCTCAGCAACCACCAGAAGGAGCCCCAGCTCCGAAGTCACCTCCAGCGTGTTCACAACAGTACCCCACCCTTGAGGAGGGGTCACCGAACCCTCACCTGCGCAACCAGGCCGATCAGGATGAGCTCGATAATAGGCACGGATCAGTCTCCTAGCATGGTTGTCTGAAGCAAACACCCAAGAATTGTCCTCCTGACCATAACCTTTCCACTTAACCAAGTACTGGAGTTTCCATCTAGCAAAACGAGAATCCAATATTTTCTCAACCACATACTCCAAACTGTCCTCAACCAAAACAGGGTCGGGAGGCATAGCCATAGGAACCACTGGCTCGACAAAACTCTTCAATAAGGACCTGTGGAACATGTTATGGATCTTAAATGTCCCTGAAAGAAACAAACGGAAGGAAACCAGATTAAGAATTTCCATGATCTTATAAGGTCCAATGAACCTTGGCTTAAATTTTGGAGATGCAACCCTCATAGGGATATTTCTTGAGGAGAACCAAACCAAGTCCCCCACTTTAAACGAGGACCATCAGTCCTATGCCGGTTGGCAAACCGCTGGGCCTACTCTTGAGCGAGAGACAACGTCTCCACTACCTGGTCCCAAATCTGCTGCATTCGCTCCACAATAGAGTCAACCCCCAGACAGACAGAAGCCTCCGCCTGTCCTGAAGAAAATCTAGGGTGAAACCCAAAATTGCAGAAAGATGGAGACATCAAGGTGGCAGAGCTAGCCCTATTATTAAGAGCAAACTCAGCCAAAGGCAAAAAAAGAGACCCAGTCATCTTGATCAGTAGACACAAAACATCTCAAATAAGTCTCCAAGGTCTGGTTTGTTCTCTCGGTTTGTCCATTGGTCTGAGGGTGAAATGCAGAGGAGAAAGATAACTGAACACCAAGTTTAGAACAAAATGTCCTCCAAAATCTGGAAACAAACTGGACTCCTCTGTCAGACACAATGTTCTCCGGAATGCCATGTAACAGAACCACGTGCTGAAAGAACAAAGGCACCAATTCGGAGGAGGAAGGCAACTTAGGTAATGGCATCAGATGTATCATCTTGGAAAACCTATCACAGATTACTCACATAACGGTCATTCTCTGAGAGACAGGGAGGTCGGAAATAAAATCCATAGAAATATGGGTCCATGGCCTCTTGGGTACAGGTAATGGCATTAACAAACCACTAGAGCGAGAGCAAGGATTGGAACGAGAGCAAGTCCCACAGGACTGCACAAAGTCCCTGACGTCACGAGACAAAGTAGGCCACCAAAAAGACCGACTCACCAAGTCTCTGGTACCAAAAATCCCGGGATGACCAGCCAACGCGGAACAATGAATTTCATACATCACACTCTTCTTCCACTGGTCTGGGACAAACAATTTCCCAACAGGGCAGCGTTCAGGTTTATTCTCCTGACACCCCTCCAGAGCCAGTCTCAAATTGGGCGAGATGGCGGAAAGAGCTACACCCTCTTTCAAAATAACAGCAGGATCAGATAACTCAGGAGAATCCGGAAAGAAACTCCTCGAGAGGGCATCCGCCTTAACATTCTTAGTGCCTGGAAGAAAAGAAACCACAAAATTAAAATGTGTGAAAAACAAGGCCCACCTGGCCTGTCTAGGATTAAGTCGCTTGGCTGATTTGAGATAAACCAGGTTCTTATGGTCCGTGAGGACCACCAACTGATGCTTGGCTCCTTCCAGCCAATGTCTCCACTCTTCAAAGCCCCACTTCATGGTCAATAACTCCGATTACCCACGTCATAATTACGTTCAGTTGGAGAAAATTTTTGAGAGAAGAAGGCACAAGGGTTACCCTTAGAGGTCTCTGGATCCCTTTGGGACAAAACAGCATCTGCCCCAATCTCAGAAGCCTCAACCTCCACCTGAAACGGCAGAGAAACATCAGGCTTCCGTAGAACAGGAGCAGAAATGAATCTCTGCTTAAGTTCCTGAAACGCAGAAACTGCCTCAGCAGGCCAATTAACCACATCGGAACCCTTTTTGGTCAAATCAGTCAAAGGTTTAACAATACCGGAGAAATTACCAATAAATTTACGATAAAAATTGGCAAAACCCAAAAATCTCTGAAGAGCCTTCAATGTAGTAGGTTGAACCCAATCACAGGTGGCCTGAACTTTGACCGGGTCCATTTCAATAACAGACGTAGACAAAATGAATCCCAGAAATGAGACCGTCTGTACGCCAAAAAGACACTTTGATCCCTTCACATACAGTGCATTCATTCTCAAAATCTGGAACACAGTCCGAACATGTTTTACATGAGAGTCCCAGTCGATGGAAAAAATCAAGATATCATCCAAATAAACGATCAGAAATTTATCCACAAAATCCCTGAAAATATCATTCATGAAGGATTGGAAGACGGAAGGGGCATTAGTAAGCCCAAAAGGCATCACTAGGTACTCAAAATGCCACTTTGGGGTATTAAACGCCGTCTTCCATTCATCTCCGTGCTTAATGCGAATAAGGTTATACGCCCCCCTGAGGTCAAGCTTGGTAAACCAACTAGCACTTTTCACTGTGGAAAATAGGTCAGAAATCAAGGGTAACGGATATTGATATTTAACAGTGATTTTATTCAGGAGGCGATAGTCAATACACGGCCTCAATGAACCATCCTTCTTGGCCTCAAAGAAAAAACCAGCGCCCAAGGGTGAAGAGGATGGTCTGATATGACCCTTCTCCAAAGACTCCTTGATATAAGATTGCATAGCATCGTGTTCAGGTACAGATAAATTAAAAATGCGACCTTTAGGAAATTTACTACCAGGCACTAACTCAATAGAGCAATCATAGCTCCTGTGAGGAGGTAAGGATGCAGACTTACTCTCACTAAACACATCAGAAAAATCGGTCAAAAAGTCAGGGACATCCTGAGACTGGGAAAGGCAGAAAAAACAGGAGTGTCAGTATAAACACATTGGCAGCCCCAACTGGTAACAGACACAGATTTCCAATCCAAAACAGGATTATGAGTCTGTAACCAAGGGAAACCCAGTACAATAATGTCATGCAGATTATGCAACATCAGAAATTTGCAACTCTCCTGATGATCTGATTCAACCCTCATTATCACCTGAGTAGAAAACTGGGGTTTATTCTCCGCCAAAGGAGTAGAATCAATGCCCAGTAAAGGAATAGACTTCCGCAGGGGTATCATGGGAAACCTACAACGTTTGGCAAAGTCAAAATCCATCAGGTTAATAGCTGCTCCTGAATCAACAAAAGCCTGAACCGAAAATGTGGACAGGGAGCAAATCAGGGTAACAGTCAACAGAAATTTAGTCTGAACACTACCCAAGACAACTGAGCGCGGAAAATGTCTTCCCCGCTTAGGGCAGACGGAAATAGCATGAGAAGCGTCACCACAGTAGAAACATAACCCATTGCGCTTTCGAAACTCAAGACGCTGAGCCCCAGAAGTCACTCCATCACACTGCATAGGCTCAGGAGCTGGCTCACAAGGCAACACTATCTCGCGCATACCTCTGTGCTCACGCAAACGTCTGTCAATTTGAATAGCCAAAGACATAGAATCATTGAGACCAGAGGGAACAGGGAATCCCACCATAACGTCCTTTACATTTTTTGACAGACCCTTCTGAAAAAGGGCTGCCAAAGCATCATCATTCCATTTGGTCAGGACTGCCAACTTTCGGAATTTCTGACAGTGCAGCTCAGCGTCTTCACGACCCTGACTTAATGCCAACAAGGTCTTTTCAGCTTGATCAGTGACATTAGGTTCATCGTACAATAACCCCAGAGCCTGAAAAAATACATCAACATCATTCAAAACAGGATCCCCAGGTGTCAGGGAAAAAGCCCAATTCTGAGGGTTGCTGCGCAGCAGAGAGATGACAATTTGAACCTGCTGTGCTGCGTTCCCTGAGGACTTAGGCTTTAAGGTAAAAAACAACTTACAGTTATTTTTGAAATTCAGAAATTTAGACCGATCCCCCAAAAATAAATCTGGTATGGGGATCCTAGGTTCCACAACCGGCAACCTAGCAAGATAGTTAGCAATACTCTGAACCTCAGTGGCAAGCTGCTCCACATGGCCAGACAACTGTGCAAACTCCATTAAGGAAAAAAAAAATTCTCCTCAGCACCCAGAGAAAAAGAGGGAAAAAATGCAACAAACAGAAAAAAAAAATTCTGACAACTCTCTTTTTTATTTTTCCTTTTTTACTATTTTTCCCTTCTGTTGAGTACCATATAATTTTCAGTTTGGCCGGTAACACTGTTATGTTTCGGTAGCTAAGGAGAAATAGCAAAAAATAGCCAAAGTAGCAATACACCAGAGAGGCTGGAAACTATTGGGTTGCAGGACCCTAAACTAAACACAACACTAGAAGTAGCCGTGGAGCGTACCTACGGTGATCCTAGACGCCTCGTCACAGCCGGAGAGATAGCTACACCTAAAGGCAGAAAGATGAAAGCTAACTTCCCCGGAGCAGAACCCCCAAAGAAATAGGAAGCCCCCAAACATGTAATGGCGGTTAGACAAGAAGAAAACACGAACACAGACAGAAAGTAGAATGAGCAAACGCTGGGGCCAAATCTGTCTAGATAGAAAAGTATAGGAAAGAATTCTGACTGCAACCTAAAAAACCCTGACAAAAGTTCCAACTCTTCTGATTAACAAAAAACCTGAGATCACACGATCTCTACCACCTAAATCAGATCTCTGGTGTAACACACAGCAATTCAGCATATAAAAAGTGACAAAGGAACAGAGCAAAAGTGCAAACAGAAACTGAGCACAATTGCAGCACCAGACCCCAAAAGGGGACCAGGCTGAAGTCCACTGCTAGTCAGCAAACCAGCAAGGAAAATCCAAATAGAGGAAAAAAAACAAAACAAGTCACTTATCTGAATGGAAGCAGGAATGCAAGCTGAGCTCCAAGCAAGACCTGGAAGAACAATTGATTACCAGCAAGGCTGATGGGAGTTCAGGTCACTTATATCAGACCATTCAGACCCAGCTGAAAACCATTCAGCAATTGGTTCATTACCCTCAGCAACCACCGGAGGGAGCCTCAGCTCTGAAGTCGCCTCCAGCGTGTTCACAACAGGATGGTGGGAGCGGAGCCATGTATATAGGATGGGAGTGTGGGAGCAGAGCTATGTATATACAATGGGAGGGTGGAGTGGAGCAGTGTTATAGGATTGGAGGGGATGGGAGGGTGGAGTGGAGCCATGCATATAGGATTGGAGGTTGGGAGCAGAGCCATGTATACAGGATGGGAGGGTGGGAGCGGAGCCATGTATATAGGATTGGAGGGCAGAATGGAGCCGTGTATATAGGATTGCAGGGGATGGGAAGATGGAGTGGTGCCATGTATATAGGATTGGAGGGTGGGAGCGGAGCCATGTATACAGGATAGGAGGGTGGGAGCGGAGCCATGTTTATAGGATGGGAGGGTGGGAGCTGAGTCGTGCATATAGAATGGGAGGGTTGGAGCGGAGCCATGTATATAGGATGGGAGAGTGGAGTGGAGCCATGTATATAGGATGGGAGGGTGTGAGCATAGCCATGTGTAATAAGATTGGAGGGTGAAGTGGAGCCGTCTATATAGGATTGGAGGGTGGGAGTGGAGTCGTGTATATAGGGTGGGAGCGGAGCCATGTATATAGGATGGGAGGGTGGAGTGGAGCCATGTATATTGGATGGGAGGGTGGAGTGGAGCCATGTATATAGGATTGGAGGGTGGGAGCGGAGCCATGTAAACAGGATAGGGTGTGGGAGCGGAGCCATGTATATAGGATGGGAAGGTGAGAGCGGAGCCGTGTATATAGGATGGGAGGGTGGGAGCGGAGTCATGCATATAGGATGGGAGGGTGGAGTGGAGCCATGTATATAGGATGGGAGGGTGGGAGCGGAGCCATGTATATAGGATGGGAGGGTGGGAGCGGAGCCATGTATACAGGATGGGAGGGTGGGAGTGGAGCCATGTATGTAGGATGGGAGGGTGGGAGCAGAGCCATGTATATAGGATGGGAGGGTGGGAGCGGAGCCATGCATACAAGGGTGGGAGCGAAGCCATGCATAAATAATCTACATACATATTCTAGAATACCAAATGCGTTAGAATCGGGCCACCCTCTAGTTGCTTGATAATAGCGATACGCCTGTCCTGTCGATTGACAAGCAATTCAGCATACAACCAGCAATGCTCGCCAACACATCCGAGGCCCTGTTGGATCCCCTGGCTGCAACGATTGCTCATCATTGCCAAGGTTGTCCTCATTTTCTCACTGACTGGCAGCGTAATTCCCTACCTGTGCAAATGTAATGTCCCTTCCACATCTTTTTTCTCCTCCTCCACAGTGTGTTTGAACCTTATTGCTCTTGGGGATGGGTTCACATCTACTGAGAAGGATGTGCAGGTAATGTATGAGATGAATATCCACTTTCTGGGGGTGATCGTAGACTTAGCTCCCAGTCGTGGAGATGTCACCATTGGTTTTGGATGTAGGGAGCATCGTGCATCTCAAATAATTTACTCAGTGGAACTCATGTATTATCCTTACCCATAGTTACTGCTCCAGGTGTCTATGGTGTAGAGCACTTTGAAACTCAAAGATAAGTCGAGAGAATGGCCAATGTTCTCTTTCACATGAAAGTACAGAATGAGCACTTAATTCTGAAAGAAATAATGGTGGCTGGGTATCTTCCAGCAAGGCTAAGAGCATGACATACTTTCTTTAAAGGCAGCCTATTTCATTTGGTGGTATGATGGCACCACCAGCAACTTGTCCAAGGTGAGAATACAGTTGGCAAAGAAGCAGATGACTTGGAGAGTACATGTTTCCTCAACACAAACCAGAGATGTTATCTGGCAGTGAGTTGGAGAAGAAAGAGGAGTACCCTGAGTAGTAAGCATTAGTGAAGGATGACTGTGATGAGGTTGATGATGACACAAACCAGAAACTACATGAGGATATGGCCTGGATGACAAAAAGATGAGTGTAAGGAGAAGACATAGGAGGAAAACTTGAATATTGCGCTGATTGCTTTTTGCTTTACCTAAATGAGAAGATGATGTTGCTTCATGAACTGAAAGCCAGCTGTAGTTCCTTGTCAATGTGAGCCTGGAAGCTCAGGACTTATTTTTCTCCTTCAAGCCTGCAGAGTACCAAAGAATTGTCTGGTGGAAATGTGCAAAAGAATCTCCATACATAAGATGTCCAGATGTACCACTCGCTACCATGATGTGCAGAGCTTTCATGACTCACAGTGCTACTACCACTGCAACTGCCCCTACCACAATGGCTCACAGAACCAGCAAGACAGCTAGGTATCTAAATCGAAGCCTCCATATCCTTCAGCCCTGTGAGTACAAAGGTTGATTGTCCACCTTTTACAATAAATCAACTAAAATAATTTATTCTGGCAAAGTATCTTAATTAGCTTCAGGATTTCTGTGGGTTAGAGAACTAAAACGCAGAGCAGAAACAGGTACTAACAAGTAAATTGAACTCCTGTCATGTGCAACATTAAGTGTTATAGTGGCAAAGGAGGTAGACTG
>JARQOD010000004.1:186671259-186822810 GCA_033576555.1 Oophaga sylvatica | reverse complement strand
CATGCTGGCTCTGGTTAATTATAGTATTCTTATCCAAGTACTTACATGCTGTTTAATAATTTGTTCAAAGATCTTTCCTGGTATATAAGTAAGGCTCACTGCCCTGTATTTTCCTGGCTGCATCTTATTTTCTTTTTTGAAGATAGGAACAACATTTGCCCTTCTCCAATTTTCCTAGACTTCTCCTGTTCTCCAGGATTTTTCAAAGAGTCTGGTGAGAGGTTCTGCAGTTTCCTCTGCTAATGCTTTCAGTAACCTAGGATGTAATTTGTCTGGACCAGGAGAGGTAGATTCATTTAAAGTAGCTAAGTGTTCCCTCACAATCTCTCCGTTTATAGATAGCATGGATTCTTTTATTCCTTCGATGGCATTATGAAGAGCAGTTGATGTTACAATTGCTTTCTTAGAGAACACAGATACAAAATAGGAATTTAGGAGTTTGGCCTTCTCAACATCATTTTTGACCACTTCACCTTTTTCATCCTGTAAAAATCCTATAGCATCTTTGGCTCTTGCTTTACTATTAAAATACACCCAAAATCCTTTTTTACTTCTTTTGGTCTCCCTTGCAAGCCTCACTTTATTACTGGCTTTAGCTCTTCTAATCGCTTGCCTTGCATTCCCTGCAAACAGCATTATAGTCTTCATTAGATTTGCCCCTTCTTTCCTTGTAATATAACTTTCTTTTTTTCCTTTTTAACAAGTGATTAAGTTCTGTTGTCAGCCATCCTGGTCTCTTTAAATGCTTACAATTCCTCCTTCATTTGGGATTGTTACCGATTGTGCAGTGGGAATTTCAATTAGCAAAATTTCACATCCTTCTTGGACATTTCTATCCTTTAGAACATCCAGCCATTGGACCTTTCCTACCCTCTTTCTGAATCCACTAAAATATGCCTTTCTGAAATCCAACCTTAAAGTCTGAGACCTCACTGGACTTCCTCTTCTTGCAATACAAAATTTGAGGATAACATGCTTCCTAAATTTCCAGCCACCTTTACTGCCTCAACCATTTCCTCCCTGTTGGTAAATTAGGTCCAAGATCACAGATTCTCTTGTTCTCTCTTCTACCTTTTGAAAGATAAAGTTGTCAGCAAGACAAGATAAGAATTTTCTGGATTCTCAACAATATGTGAATACTTAAAATCTCCCACAATCACTATTGTAATTTTTTTGAGAACAGAGACATCAGATGTAAAAGAGGTTACATATATCTAACAATGTAAGTGCCAAAGTTGGGTGGAAATGAAGAGAAACTTGTAAGTTTGAAATTGGGATTAAACGCTGCACGTCAAAGTAGGATGAATAAAATTACTATTAATCAACATTGGAAATGGCAAAAATACCTGGGCTAATCTAAAGGGGATATAGTTGTTACTTTGTGTGGTAGTAGCTTTTCAATAAAGTTTGAGTCCGTTAAGACAATGACATTTTCTTCTATTATCCCACAAGAAAATGAGATTTGATGTTCTCCCTTCTGTTCCTCGGGTCTCGTTTCCCACATTCCAAAACATAATAGGAACATGTGCCCTTGGGACACGGATATGTTGCAATGAAAGCGTGCGATATGTAGGCTTATAAAATAGATATATTATTAAGTTAGAGCTGAGCTTTTTAAAAATTGTCTACATCCCTTTTCAGGAAGTCATAGCCATTGCTAGAAGTCTTTAGATGTATGTTTAGAGGTTTATTCAATTTTATTCTCAATATAGCCTCCAAGTGAGGGAGCCTCTTAATATCAATACTATCCCTTTAAGAAATTTCTATGAAACAGCTTGATTTGTTTGCAGAGTATCCTATGTCAAAACATTTCTTCATAGATAAATTTACTGTATATACTCATGTATAAGCCGATCCCCTAATTTTGCCACAAAAAACTGGGAAAACTTATTGACTCACATATAAGCCTAGGGTGGAAAACGCAGCAGCTACTGGTAAATTACAAAAATAAAAATAGATATCAATAAAAGTAAAATCAATTGAGACATCAGTAGGTTAAATGTTTTTGAATATCCATATTGAATCAGGAGCCCCATATAATGCTCCATACAGCTAATGTTGGGCCCCATAAGATGCTCCATACAAAATACTTCCATATAATGCTCCATAAATGTTAATAATGGCCCCTTAAGATGCTCCATAGAATAATATGCCCCATATGCTGCTCCATAAAAGTTATGCCCCCATAAAATGCTCCATATATTTTATGCCCCATATGCTGCTCCATAGATTATGCCCCCATAAAATGTTCCATAGATTATGCCCCATATGATGCTCTATACATTAAGCCCCCATATGATGCTCCATAGATTATGCCCCCATAAAATGCTCCATAGATTATGCCACCATATGATGCTCCATAGATTATGCCCCATAAAATGCTCCATAGATTATGCCCCATATGCTCCATAGATTATGCCCCATATGCTCCATAGATTATGCCCATATGCTCCATAGATTATGCCCCATATGCTCCATAGATTATGCCCATATGCTCCATAGATTATGCCCTATATGCTCCATAGATTATGCCTCATATGCTCCATAGATTATGCCCCATATGCTCCTTAGATTATGCCCCATATGCTCAAGATTATGCCCCCATATGCTCCATAGATTATGCCCATATGCTCCAAGATTATGCCCCATATGCTCCATAGATTATGCCCATATGCTCCATAGATTATGCCCCATAGAGTTTATGCCCCATTATGCCCCATAGTATAGTCCCTTATGCTGCATGGTGCTGGTGTCCTGAGCAGGCGGGGACACCGGCGCGCTATCGGGGACAGGTGCAGGTGTCACCGCTCTCTCAGGGCCCCGGCACCTGAGATATTCACTGGTCCCCGATCCACCGCTGCGCGCTGCTCCATCTTCCTGGTCCTTCTGTCAGTGACTGCTCAGGCAGAGGGAGTGGTGCTCACTAACTACGTCATCACGCCCTCTGCCTGAACATCACAGCCAGAGGATGAGGAGGTCAAAGCGGAGCGCAGCTGTGGACCGGGGACAGGTGAATATCGCATATACTCACCCCCTCCTAGCGCATCTCTGCAGCCCCTGCTCTTCTCCCACGGTCTCCGGAGCTATTCCTTCCCACAGCGGTCACGTGGTACCCCTCATTAAAGTCATGAATATGTGAATATTCATTACTTTAGTGCGCGGTACCACGTGACCGCTGCAGGAATGAGCCTGAGATCGTGGAAGAAGCATGGAGGCTGCAGAGATGCGCAGGAGGGGGGGTAAGTATGATCTGACATCCCCTCTTCCCGCCGACCCCCCATATATGACTCGCGTATAAGCCGAGAGGGGGACTTTCAGCCTTAAAAAATGGGCTGAAAATCTCGACTTATACGCGAGTATATACGGTAGTTAATTAGGACATTTTCCTCTAATCTAGGCCGCTATTTCAAAAGGCTTGCTCTAGTGTAGCCTATATAGAAGCCTGGAGCACCATATAGTGCCACCATGTTGGGAGAGCATGTTTTCTTTCACATCTGTGTTCACTGTTGAAGGAGAACTATCCGGATTGCTTGTTTGTTAAAAAGCTGTTAGGTAAGTTAGAGAGAAGGCAGATGAGACTACTGTATTTTCCGGCGTATAAGATGACTTTTTAACCCCTGAAAATCTTCTTAAAAGTCGGGGGTCGTCTTATACGCCGGGTACGGACAGGGGAGTGGCGGGAGTGGTCCCGATGATGAATGGAGGGGGCGTCTCAGAGGGAAAGTGTTGTTACCTCATCGTATTAGTGCTGCTTTCTGCGGGTCTAGGCGCTGGGGGAGGCGTCGGCAGCTCCTCTTTCAGCATCCTGGTGGGCTCTGTGCTGGGGACGGCAGCGGTAGCTCTTAATGGAGAGTCGGGGCTCTGCAGGCATTTCCTCAATCCCCGGAGGCCCCAGCAGCTTCATTGGCCTCCGGGAAAATGGCCGCTGCATGCTAGCTTCAGATCTCGTCTCAAGATCTCGGGAGACGAGATCTGAAACTGAGCATGCGCCGGCCTCAGCGGCCATTTTCCCGGAGGCCACCGCATCGCAGCAATGGAGCTGCCAGGGCCTCCGGGGATTGAGGAAATGCCTGCAGAGCGCCGACTCTGCGCAAACAGCCACCGCCGCCGTCCCCCCAGCACAGAGCCCCCCAGGCTGCTGAAAGAGGAGCCGCCGACGCCGCCCCCCAGCGCCTAGACCCGCAGAAAGCAGCACTAATACGATGAGGTAACAACACCTTCCCTCTGAGACGTCCCCTCCATTCATCATTGGGACCACTCCCGGCGTATAAGATGACACCCGGGTATAAGAAGACCCCCCCACTTTTAAGAAGATTTCATATTTTGACTGGAAAAGTTGGGGGGTCGTATTATACGCCCAGTCGTCTTATACGCCGGAAAATACGGTAATTAGTTTTTAGTCTTGCAGATAGAGCCATTATAATTTTTGGATGGGTTTTTGGAGAGTTCTGGTTTGAGCAGAAGGCATCTGTGCCATGTTTGATACTAAAGCCCCACGAAAAAAGACTAGTGAACTTCAGAAATTTAATAAGCTTCCAAGGTGGGCTTCTTTAGTTTTAATTCAAAGCTCTAGTCTGAGTTCAGCGATGCATGTCTGTCCTGGTTCAATGTCAGGCCACAAGTCTTCCTATCTCCTTTTGATTTTAGACTCAAAGATTGTAACCATTTAAGCTAAAGTGTACACAAGATTTTAGAAAGTGCCCTGTATCATAATTAAACATTTAATCGCTTTATTTTATGCTATCAAACAGCCTAAATGATTAAGATAGTGTCAGAATGTTTAAGAAATATGCTTTATGATAAAAGTATAAAAACAAGTCATATGTGAGGATTAATTGCAATAACTTTGATTTCTAAAAGACTGAAGTTACCATACACTACAAAGCGGTTAATCATACCTACCTTTCATTAGAGCCATTAAAACCAACTTGTGAAGCATTTTTTTGTCTTTTATATTTCTAACATTAGACCCCACGGTGAAATGTAAAATATCATAACCATAAAGACACAACAAAGACAATAAAAAGCAAATGGAGCAAGACATGAAAGAGAACTAAAAAGGAAATAATAAAGCAAGCAGTTCAAAGTTACAGACACTTAAAAAGATTTTTCAACTAATAAATTTGCTAATAGTCTGGATGTGCTTAAATGATGACTGAGCATAGGTGAAGTGAATCAGCTAAGCTGTGGAATATGTGAATATAAATATTTGATTTATTGAATGCGTCTCTTAAAAGGGGATGTCCACTACTGGGCAGTCCCTTCTCAATTTTGCCTAGATGCTGCATAAAATTAAAAATCATGGATATAATATTGGAGTTGTTCTTTGATTTGTTGTCTGTATTGTCTGTGTTTTCTTATGACCCCTCTGTAGAAGACAAGTGCCCCAAAATGTGGATATATGTGTAGAAATATATATATATTGCATGTTAGCCCATGATTGCAAGTATATATCTATATATATAATCACCCCACATTAATTCCACATGAACAATGCCCCCACTGATATAATTTCCCACAGATGTATGTATATGTGTGTAATGTGCATGTATATATATTGTGGTGTAATGACCCATGATACAGCTAGGGGGCGCTGTGTATGCTCCTCGGGATATGCATGGAGGCATGTTGTGGCTGGTAAAATAATCCCCGGCATGGTTATAAATGGAAGATATGTGTCACAGAGCTCCTCTGCGCTGTAGGTCAGGAATATTGTTCTGGGACTTGTCGAATGACGTACCTACGAGAGGTGGAGCAGCTGATCTTTGAAAGAAAGCAGATTAAGAAACATCTACAGGAGTTGGAACAAAGAGGGCGACTACTTCCAGCCCGAGATATGGAGAGTCGAGAGGCTTCTCTGGGGACTGGTAGTACACGGTCTGAAGCAATGAGAATTAGAGGAGATGACGACTCTGTTGGCTCAGGGCTGAGTGACTTAAGTGGGAGACCCTGTAGCGGACGAAAGGACAGAGGGTCAGACTCATATCAGCCACTAGGCTCGACTGGACGATGGTCTCATGACCGTAGGAGGCGGCCAGGGAAAGAAAGGTTGTGTGAACGGGTACACTTGGAAGGTGGGTCGTTTAAAAAGGGTCTGGTGACACAGACAGAAGGACAAGGCCAATATTATGACCGCTGGGGGCGGGGGAGGCCTAACAAAGAGGTGATGTTGCATGATGCCCAAAATCAACTGAGACGGTTTGACTGGCAGAGACGACCGAGAAGGATCTCTGGTCGGGTAATGAGTGTTCAACCCCACAAGTTTGAACAGAGGGGGGAGGTATGTGGTGTAATAACCCATGATACAGCTAGGGGGCGCTGTGTATGCTCCTCGGGATATGCATGGAGGCATGTTGTGGCTGGTAAAATAATCCCCGGCATGGTTATAAATGGAAGATATGTGTCACAGAGCTCCTCTGCGCTGTAGGTCAGGAATATTGTTCTGGGACTTGTAGTCCGATAAGAGTTCTAGTTATTGTCAAGGGTAACCTACAGGGTTAGCTTGTGAGCTGGGTGGGACTGGCTAACCACACATACATCATCCATTGATGTATGTGAGTGTTTGTGAAGGACCTGTGATGAGGTCAGGAACATGTGACCAGATCATGTGCTCCATACCTTAGCTGGGGGAGTGGCTACAGGTATGAAAGGGAATGTTTGGCACATGGTGGGTGAGTCTGTCTTGGAGAGTCTATCTGAGACTGTGGAGAGTCTGATGTGTTCAGACTGAGTCTGTGTGGAGTGTTGGGACTCTGTCAGGCTGGACAGAGGTCCCGGACATCCAGGCGGGACGTCGCAGTGACTGGGAAGCAGTCCTGGCAAGTCTGAGCCAGAGAAGGACAAACGGTTTTGAAAGCCGTGAGAGAGATGGATCGGGGTCCGTGATCGATGTGGATTAGATGCCTCTGAGGGGAAGAGGTGTCTGAGAACCTGAGACACCAGCAGGTAACGGACAGGGTCCGTGTTGATGATGACCGGGGTCATAAAGACTGTGTTTTCTGTAAGATGCCTCTGAGGGGAAGAGGTGTCTGAGAACCTGAGACACTAGCAGGTAACGGCCAGGGTCCGTGTTGAGAATGACCGTGTCATAAAGACATAGTTTGTATAATGAATGCTGTACAATGGTGAAGAATAAACCAGATGAACTGTTATTTTAACCCTGAGCGTGCCAGAGTTTGCCTCTATGACCAACTAAGCGAGTGACCCCCGTCCACACACAGTGTGAATTGTCACTATATATATATATTAACCTACCCTTAAAATTATAGACTGTTCATGTGTTTGTCAGTGCTTAAACTTACAAAATCAGCAAGGGATCAAATACTTATTTCCCCCACTGTATATATATATACAGTGGGGGAAATAAGTATTTGATCCCTTGCTGATTTTGTAAGTTTAAGCACTGACAAACACATGAACAGTCTATAATTTTAAGGGTAGGTTAATTTTAACATTGAGAGATACAATATCAAAAATAAAATCCAGAAAATCACATTATATAAATTATATCCATTTATTTACAATTTTGCAAAGAGAAAAAAGTATTTGATCCCCTACCAACCATTAGGAGTTCTGGCTCCTACAGACCAGTTAGACCAGACCCGGGCAAGGGGCGGCCCGCGGGCCGCATCCGGCCCGCCGGCTGTCAGTGACCGGCCCGCGGAGGCGCTCCGGCAGTCTCAGGGCCCCGGCATCAGCTGGCACAATACTTACCTCTCCCGTGCCTCCGCTGCTGCAGCTCCGGGCTCCACCGGCGCTTCCTCTCACAGCCGGCCGCTGAATGACATCATCATTCAGCGGCCGGCTGTGTCAGAGAGCGGGGACGCTGGACAGGTAAGACGTGTCCCTGTGTGTGTCTGTGTCTATGTAGTGCGGTGCTTTGTGTGTGTGTGTGTGTGTGTGTGTGTGTGTATGTATGTGAGAGAGTGCTTATGTGCTGTCTGTGTGTGATGATGGGCAGGCATTGCTGATAATGGGGAGGCATTGCTGATAATGGGGAGGCATTGATGATGATGGGAGAAGATGATGATAATGGGCAGGCATTGATGATGGGGAGAAGATGATGATAGGCAGGCATTGCTGATAATGGGGAGGCATTGATGATGATGGGGAGAAGATGATGATAATGGGCAGGTATTGATGATAATGGGCAGGCATTGATGATGGGGAGAAGATGATGATGATGATGGGCAGGCATTGATGATGATGGGGAGAAGATGATGATAATGGGCAGGTATTGATGATAATGGGCAGGCATTGATGATGGGGAGAAGATGATGATGATGATGGGCAGGCATTGATGATGATGGGGAGAAGATGATGATGGGCAGGCATTGCTGATAATGGGGAGGCATTGATGATGATGGGGAGAAGATGATGATAATGGGCAGGTATGTATATATACAGTATACAGTATATATATATATATATATATATACAGTATTGGGTAGAACGGAGTTAATTATATTAGTCCGGCCCTCTAAAACCATCCCAATTTCTCATGCGGCCCCCTGGCAAAATTAATTGCCCACCCCTGAGTTAGACGCTCCTAATCAACTCGTTACCTGCATTAAAGACAGCTGTCTTACATAGTCACCTTTATAAAAGACTCCTGTTCACAGACTCAATTATTCAGATTCTAACCTCTACAACATGGGCAAAACCAAAGATATTTATAAGGATGTCAGGTACAAGATCATAGACCTTCACAAAGCTGGAATGGGCTAGAAAACTGTAAGTAAGACGCTGGCTGAGATGGAGAAAACTGTTGGTGCAATAGTAAGAAAATGGAAGAAATACAAAATGACTGTCAATCGACATCAATCTTGGGTGCCATGCAAAATCTCACGATATCCTTAATCATGAGGAAGGTGAGAGATCAACCTAAAACTACACTGGGGAACTTGTTAATGATCTCAAGGCAGCTGGGACCAAAGTCACTAAAAAAACTTTGGTAACACATTATGCCGTAAAGGTTTAACCCTTTCGATCCAGAGCCGGTTTTTGCCTTCATGACCAGGCCAATTTTTTCAATTCTGACCAGTTTCACTTTATGAGGTCATAACTCTAGAACACTTCAACAGATCCCGGTGATTCTGAGAGTATTTTCTTGTGACATATTGTACTTTATGATAGTGGTAAAAAAAATTTTGATATGACTTGTGTTTATTTGTTAAAAAATAGAAATTTGGCAAAAATTTTGAACATTTCGCAATTTTCAAACTTTTAATTTTTATGCCCTTAAATCAGAGTCATATCGCACAAAATGGTTAATAAATAACATTTCACATGTCTACTTTACATCAGCACAATCTTTGAAACATAATTTTTTTGTTAGGAAGTTATAAACGTTAAAATTTGACCAGTGATTTCTTATTTTTCCAACAAAATTTACAAAACCTTTTTTTAGGGACCACCTCACATTTGAAGTGAGCTTGAGGGGTAAATATGACAGAAAACACCCAAAAGTGACAGCATTCTAAAAACGGCACCCCTCAAAGTGCTCAAAACCACATTCAAAAAGTTAATTAACCGTTTATGTGCTTCACAGGAACTGAAGAAATGTGGAAGGGAAAAATTAACATTTTACTTTTTTCACAAACATTTTACATCAGAACCAATTTTTTTTATTTTCACAAGTGTGAAAAGAGAAAATGAACCACAAAATTTGTTGTGCAATTTCTTCTGAATACGCCATACCCATATGTTTGGGTAAACCACTGTTTTGGCGCATGGCAGAGCTCAGAAGGGAATGTGTTATGTTTCGGTAGCTGAGGAGTGCAGGCAAAAAAGGCAATACACCAGAGCAGTTGGAATCTATGAGATTGCAGTACCCTGACTAACCACAACAACTAGAGGCAGCCGTGGAGCGTTCCTACGTTGGTCCTAGAGGCCTCGTCACAGCCTGAGAAACTAACTACACCTAAAGATAGATATAGGAAAGCTATCTGCCCCGGAGCAGAACCCCAAAGATAATAGAAAGCCCCCAAACATGTAATGGCGGTTAGACAAGAAGAAATACTGACACAGACAGAAAATAGTATGAGCAAACGTTGGGGCCCAAACTAACTAAATAGAAAAGGATAGGAAGGGTACTTACTGCAATCCCAGAAAACCCTGAAAAGCACCAACTTTACTAATTTCAAAAACACCTGAGATCACACGACCTCTACCACCTAAATTAGTTCTCTGGTGTAACAAAATCAAAACAGCAGCCACTGAAAAAACTGGAAAAAGCAAAAGTACAAACATCAGTGGCTGAACTAAACTGAGAGGGCAAAAGCCCCCGGAGGGGACCCTGAAGGCCCCCACGAAGTGCAGGACAAAATGCAAAAATCAAGCACAAAAACAAAAAGAAGAAAATGTCTTATCTGTTAGCAGGAGATGCAGACACGACACAGCAGGCTACAAGGGAAACAGGAATCAAGGATAGAGACCAGAACAATTGATCACCGGCAACCCTGATGGGAAGGTGACTCCCTTATATAAGACCAGTCAGTAACACCTGATTCCCAATCCTCACAATCTTCACAATCTTCACTGGACAGATCAGTAACGCTTGTAACCACCAGAGGGAGCCTCTGCTCAGAACTCATCTCAAGCCCATTCACAACAGGAAATGAGTGTTGTTTGACTTTTTCAATGCAGAATTGGCTGGAATTGAGATCGGATGCCATATCACGTTTGGAGAGCCCTGATGTGCCTAAACACTGAAAACCCCCAAATTCTAATTCCAACCCTAACCCCAACACACCCATAACCCTAATCCCAACCTTAACCATAACCCTAACCACAAACCCTAACACCAACACAAACAATGTATGATCCAGCAGGTAATCAATGGCTAAAATCCAAAATGTATTAATCCATCAAAAAATGTACACTTGGCATACCAAAAATGCTATAAATATGTATAAGCATACCTTGTTTGTGGATTGCTCTGGACTGGCTGCTCAGCCTTCTTTTCTTGCAGGTATCGATTTGGAAGAACCCTTATACAAGGAAAGCTGACTTTATTTGTCATTTTCTAACAACAACACACTCCTAACCGTAATCACAACCATAGCACTAACCACAACCCTAACCCTAGCACACCCCTAACCCTAATCCCAACCTTACCCTAGTCCCAACCCAAACCCTAACTTTAGCCCCAACTGTAACTCTAACTTTAGCCCCAAACCAAACCCTACATTAAGCCTAACACTAACCTAACTTTAGCCCCAACCCTAACCTTAGCCCCATCCCTAACCCTAACTTTAGCCCCAACCCTAGCCCTAACCTTAGCCCCAACCCTAACTTTAGCACTAACCCTAACCTGCTTTATCTGTTTTTTTTTACTTTTATAACAAGATCGCTGACTGGCACAGCTGTTGCCAGCAGCACTTGTAAGGCCGGGGTCACATTTGCAAGAAACTCGCACGAGTCTCGCACCTCAATACCAGACACTGCCGCTGGCACTCGGTACTGGAGTGTGAGGCTACATGTATTTCTATGCAGCCGCACACTCCGGTCCTGATTGCCAGCGCAGTGCCGGGTATTAGGGTGCGAGTTTCTCGCAAGTGTGACTCTGGCCTAATACTGTTTCTCCTCTAATCTCTCACTGACAGGAGATCAGAGAAGAAATAGTGTTATTATGAGGCAGATTGCCTGGACAGTTTGTTGCTACAAAAAACTTTCCCAGTGATTTGTCTTATTAGTTGGAACCAATCAGGGCTCGATGAGGTCGGGGGTGACAGGAAGCGTTGTGCGCCGGAATCCCCTCGTTATAAAGTATGTGAGTGTCCTGATTTTCATGGTTTGCTCGGGATTTCTTTGGCATTACTTCTAGTGTTAATGTTTTGTGGCCTCTCTTGGAGTTGAGGAGGGCAATATTTACCCACCCCTGTGTTGGGCCCTTGTCAGTTATACATCTAGGCTGAGCAGCTGACCCTGTGAATACCTGCGTGTATTGATTATTTCTGTTTACGTGCTTGTGTATGATCTGGTATGTTCCCTGTTTTTGCATTTGTCTCCTGATTCGGTACTTCACGTGATACTCCTGGTTTTGATCTCTGCTTTGTCCCCGATTGCCTGCTCGTTAGTCCTTTTGGCACCTCGTGTCTCTCTCTGGCTTCTGACGCTGGTTTATCTCTTGCCACACTATTTGTCTCTCCCCTTGGCTACAGCGCTGTCTACTGGTTTGACCTTGGCTCACCTACACGTCTATCGGCTTCCTTGGCTCCTGTCATCACCCTGAAAGTTCAAGACCTAGCCCCGCCTCCAACCACTCCCACAGTGGTCACGTGCTGCAGGTCCTGTTCACCTGCAGGCATGCTCACAACATCATCTCAAATCACAGCAGGAGGTCCCGGCTTTCCCAGCATGTCCCCGAACACTCGTAAAGTGTTTGGGGGTAAATCTGTCACAGTGTCCATCACACCAATCAGCACAAAACCCCAGACTTTAGACAAATTTCCGGTGCAGCACAAAGCCCTGCTAGTGCCAACGTTTATCTACCGTTGGCGGTCAAAAAGCGGTTAAAATCCTGCAGTGCCCGCAAAGTCCCCTGCTCAAGAAGGCACATGTGCATGTGAAGTTTGCCAATGAACATCTGGATAATTCTGTGATTGATTGGGAGATGGTGCCATGGTCAAATGAGACAAAAAATCATCTCTTTGGCATTAACTCAACTCGTCATATTTGGAGGAAGAGAAATGCTGCCTATGACCTAAAGAACACCGTCCCCACTGTCAAGGCTGGAGGTGGAAACATTATGGTTTGGGCGTGTTTCTCTTCTAAGGGCACAGGACTGCTTCACCACATCAATGGGAGAATGGATGGAGTCATACAAAATCAGCAAGGGATCAAAAACTTATTTCTCCACTGTACAATCGTGTGAAAAAGTTTTTGCCCCCTTCCTGATTTCCATTTCCTGAGAATAGATAGGAACCATGTACCTTAAAATCCTGAGCGACAACCTGCTTCCCTCCGCCAGGACATTAAAAATGGGTAGTGGCGGGGTCTTCCAGAAAGACAATGGCCCAAAGCTTACAGCCAAGGCGACAAAGGAGTGGCTCAAAAAGAAGTACATTAATGTCATGGAGTGGCCTAGCCAGTCTCCAGACCTTAATCCCATAGAAAACTTATGGAGGGAGTTGAATCTCCAGTTGCCAAGCGACAGCCTCAAAATCTTAATGATTTAGAGATGATCTTAAAAGAGGAGTGGACCAAAATTCCTACTCATATATGATTTTCTTTTTTTTTTTTGATATTCCATCTCTCAATGTCAAAATTAACTTACCCTTAAAATTACAGACTGTAATGTCTTCATGTCTTTGTCATTGGGCATCAAATACTTATTTCCCCCACTGTATACAGTACAGACCAAAAGTTTGGACACACCTTCTCATTTAAAGATTTTTCTGTATTTTCATGACTATGAAAATTGTACATTCACACTGAAGGCATCAAAACTATGAATTAACACATTTGGAATTATATACTTAACAAAAAAGTGGTGTAACTTTCTAGGTTCTTCAAAGTAGCCACCTTTTGCTTTGATGACTGCTTTGCATACTCTTGGCATTCTCTTGATGAGCTTCAAGAGGTAGTCACCGGGAATGGTTTTCACTTCACAGGTGTGCCCTGTCAGGTTTAATAAGTGGGATTTCTGGCCTTATAAATGGGGTTTGGACCATCAGTTGTGTTTAGCAGAAGTCTGGTGGATACACAGCTGATAGTCCTACTGAATAGACTGTTAAAATTTGTATAATAGCAAGAAAAAAGCAGTTAAGTAAAGAAAAACGAGTGGCCATCATTACTTTAAAAAATGAAGGTCAGTAAGTCGGAAAAATTGGGAAAATTTTGAAAGTGTCCCCAAGTGCAGTTGCAAAAACCATCAAGCGCTACAAAGAAACTGGCTTACATGAGGACCGCCCCAGCAAAGGAAGACAAAGAGTCACCTCTGCTTCTGAGGATAAGTTTATCCGAGTTACCAGCCTCAGAAATTGCAGGTTTACAGCAGCTCAGATTAGAGACCAGGTCAATGCCACACAGAGTTCTAGCAGCAGACACATCTCTACAACAACTGTTAAGAGGAGACTTTGTGGTAAAATAGCTGCTAGGAAATCACTGCTAAGGACAGGCAACAAGCAGAAGAGACTTGTTTGGGCTAAAGAACACAAGGAATGGACATTAGATCAGTGGAAATCTGTGCATTGGTCTGATGAGTCCAAATTTGAGATCTTTGGTTCCAACCACCGTGTCTTTGTGCGACGCAGAAAAGGTGAACGGATGGACTCTACATGCCTGGTTCCCAAGTGAAGCATGGAGGAAGAGGTGTGATGGTGTGGGGGTGCTTTGCTGGTGACATTGTTGGGGATTTATTCAAAATTGAAGGCATACTGAACCAGCATGGCTACCACAGCATCTTGCAGCGGCATGCTATTCCATCCGGTTTGCGTTTAGTTGGACCATCATTTATTTTTCAACAGGACAATGACCCCAAACACACCTCCAGGCTGTGTAAGGGCTATTTGACCAAGTAGGAGAGTGATGGGGTGCTACGCCAGATGACCTGGCCTCCACAGTCACCAGACCTGAACCCAATCGAGATGTTTTGGGGTGAGGTGAGCTGGACCGCAGAGTGAAGGCAAAAGGGCCAACAAGTGCTAAGCATCTCTTGGCACTCCTTCAAGATTGTTGGAAGACCATTTCCGGTGACTACCTCTTGAAGCTCATCAAGAGAATGCCAAGAGTGTGCAAAGCAGTCATCAAAGCAAAAGGTGGCTACTTTGAAGAACCTAGAATATAATACATATTTTCAATTGTTTCACACTTTTAAGTTAAGTTTATAATTCACATGTGTTAATTCATAGTTTTGATGCCTTCAGTGTGAATATACAATTTTCATAGTCATGAAAATACCGAAAAATCTTTAAATGAAAAGGTGTGTCCAAACTTTTGGTCTGTACTGTATATCTATAATATAACGCTGGGAGCGTCACTCTGTCTGAAGCCTTTATAGACTGCAAGCATGACGCACCTGCGCAGTCTGGCTCCAGACAGAAGACGGCATCCAGCGGTGAGGATTGTGTATGGCACCGGAGATCGCGGTACACGTAGACACCGAATGCATACCGCGATCTCCGGCGCCATACTTACATACTTACCTGACCAGTAGGAGCGTTGCCGCAGAACTTCTCTTCTCGTCGGACACCGGGGCAGGAGTGTATGTCGTAATCGCGCATGCGCATACCGCTATCCGGTGCCATTTTACTGAAGACACATTTGCAGTAAGTCTTCAGCAATACGTGCTGGACAATGCGGTATGGGCATGCGCGTACTCCGACACCACACTCCTCCCCCAGCCTACGGCAGAACGGGACAGCGCTGGAACACAGGGAAGAAAGGTGAGTATAAATGTTTTTTTTTGTGTGTGCAGTTCTACAATAGGGATGAGGGGGACCATGCATACCAGGATTGGAGGGTGAAGGGATCATGCATACCAGGATTGGGGGGTGAGGGGTAGCATGTATACCAAGATAGGCGGGTGAGGGGACCATCCATATCAGGATTGGGGGTTGAGGGGGTGCCATACATTCTACGATAGGGATGAGGGGGGACCATGCATACCAGGATTGGTGAGTGAGGGGACCATGCATTCCAGGATTGGGTGTGAGGGGACAATGCATACCAGGATTGGGGGATGAGGGGACCATGCATTCCAGGATTGGTGGGTGAGGGGACTATGCACATCAGGATTGGGGGTGAGGGGACCATGCATTCCAGGATTGGGGTGAGAGGACCATGCATTCCAGGATTGGGGAGTGAGGGGACCATGCATACCAGGATTGGGGGATGAGGGGACTATGCATTCCAGGGTTGGGGTGAGGGGACCATGCATACCAGGATTGGGGGATGAGGGGACCATGCATTCCAGGATTGGGGGGAGGGGACCATGCACACCAGGATTGGATGTGAGGGGACCATGCATTCCAGGATTGGAGGTGAGAGGACCATGCATTCCAGGATTGGGGGTGAGGGGATTGGGGGTTGAGGGGTACCATACATCCTACGATAGGGATGAGGGGGACCATGCATACCAGAATTGGGGGGTGAGGGGACCATGCATTCCAGGATTGGGGAGTGATGGGGACCATGCATACCAGGATTGGGGGATGAGGGGACTATGCATTCCAGGATTGGGGGTGAGGGGACCATGCATACCAGGATTGGGGGATGAGGGGACCATGCATTCCAGGATTGGGGGTGAGGGGACCATGCACACCAGGATTGGATGTGAGGGGACCATGCATTCCAGGATTGGAGGTGAGAGGGACCATGCATTCCAGGATTGGGGGTGAGGGGACCATGCACACAGGATTGGGGGTGAGGAGACCATGCATTCCAGGATTGGAGGTGAGAGGACAATGCGTACCAGGATTGGGGGTGAGGGGACCATGCATTCCAGGATTGGGGTGAGAGGACAATGCATACCAGGATTGGGAGGTGAAGGGATCATGCATACCAGGATTGGGGGGTGAGGGGTAGCATGTATACCAGGATAGGTGGGTGAGGGACCATCCATATCAGGATTGGGGGTTGAGGGGGGTGCCATACATTCTACGATAGGATGAGGGGGACCATGCATACCAGGATTGGTGAGTGAGGGGACCATGCATTCCAGGATTGGGTGTGAGGTGACCATGCATTCCAGGATGGGGGTGAGGGGACCATGCACACCAGGATTGGATGTGAGGGGACCATGCATTCCAGGATTACAGGTGAGAGGACCATGCATTCCAGGATTGGGGGTGAGGGACCATGCACACCAGGATTGGGGGTGAGGGGACCATGCATTCCAGGATTGGAGGTGAGAGGACAATGCATACCAGGATTGGGAGGTGAGGGGACCATGCGTACCAGGATTGGGGATGAGGGGTACCATGCATATCAAGATTGGGGGTGAGGGGACCATACATACCAGGATAGGGGTGAGAGGACCATGCATACCAGGATAAGGGGTGAGAGGACCATGCATACCAGGATAGGGGGTGAGAGGACCATGCATACCAGGATAGGGGGGTGAGAGGACCATGCATACCAGGATTGGGGGGTGAGGGACCATGCATACCAGGATAGGGGGGTGAGGGGACCATGCATTCAGGAAAGGGGGGTGAGAGGAACATGCATACCAGGATTGGGGATGAGGGTCCATGCATACCAAGATTGGGGGGTGAGGGATACCATACATTCTATGATAGGGATGAGGGGACCATGCACACCAGGATTGAGGGTGAGGGGACCATGCATTCCTAGATTGGGGAGTGAAGAGACCATGCATACCAGGATAGGGGGTGAGAGATCCATGCATACCAGGATTGGAGGTGAGAGGAGCATGCATATTAGGATTGGGGGTGAGGGGACCATGCATTTCAGTATTGGGGGTGAGGGGACCATGCATACCAGGATTGGGGGGTGAGGGAACCATGCATACCAGGATGGGGGTTAGAGGACCATGCATACCAGGATTGGGGGTGAGGGGACCATGCATACCAGGATTGGGGCATGAGGGTACCATGCATACCAGGATTGGGGGGTGAGGCATACCATGCATACCAGGATTGGGGATGAGGGGTACCATGCATACCAAGATTGGGGATGAGGGACCATGCATACCAGAATTGGGAGCTAGGGATGCCATGTATACCAGGATTGAGGATGAGAGGACCTTGCATTCCAGGAATGGGGGTGAGGGGTACCATACATCCTACGATAGGGATGAGGGGGACCATGCATACCAGGATTGAGGGGTGAGTGCACCACATGCATACCGGTATTGGGGGTGAGTGGACCATGCATACTGGATTGGGGGATGAGGGGACCATGCATTCCAGGATTGGGGGGTGAGAGGACTATGCATTCCAGGATTGGGGGAGGGGACCATGCATACCAGGATATTAGCGGGTGAGGGGACCATGCATACCAGGATTGGGGGATGAGAGCACCATGCATACGGGGATTGGGGGGTGAGGGGAACATGCATTCGAGGATTGGGGGAGGGGACCATGCATACAGGGTTGGGGGTGAGGGGACCATGCATTTCAGGATTGGGAGAGGGGACCATACTTACAAGGATTGGGGGGTGAGGGGACCATGCATACCCGGATTGGGGGGTGAGGGAACCATGAATACCAGGACATGGATGAGCAGGTACCATGCATACCAGGATAGGGATTAGGGGGGTACCATGCATACCAGGATAGGGGGGTGAGGGGACCATGCTTACCAAGATGAGGAATGGGGTGCCATGCATACAGGATTGGGTGGGGGTGAAGGGACCATGCATACCAGGATAGGGATGAGGGGTGCCATGCAATCCAGGATAGGAGGGGGCAGCACATGCCAGGATGGGAGACAATAAAAATGCTTGCCACCGGGCATAGAACGGATTCATAGCTAGTATATATATATATACTGTATATATTTATATATATACACTGCTCAAATAAAATAAAGGGAACACTCAAATAACACATCCTAGATCTGAATGAATGAAATATTCTCATTGAATACTTTGAACTGTACAAAGTTGAATGTGCTGACAACAAAATCACACAAAAATCATCAATGGAAATCAAATTTATTAACCAACAGAGGCCTGGGTTTGGAGTCACCCACAAAATTAAAGTGAAATGTAATGTCCTTAAAACATTGACTTGTTTTAAGGACATTACATTCCACTTTAATTTTGTGCTCAGTAGTGTGTGGCCTCCACGTGCCTGCATGACCTTCCTAAAATGCCTGGGCATGCTCCTGATGAGGCGGCGGATGGTTCCTGAGGGATCTCCTCCCAGACCTGGACTAAATCATCCGCCAACTCCTTGACAGTCTGTGGGGCAACCTGACGTTGGTGGATGGAGCGAGACATGATGTCCCAGATGTGCTCAATCGGATTCAGGTCTGGGGAACGGGTGGGCCAGTCTATAGCTTCAATGCCTTCATCTTGCAGGAACTGCTGACACACACCAGCCACATGAGGTCTGGCATTTTCCTGCATTAGGAGGAACCGAGGGCCAACCGCACCAGGATATGTTCTCACAAGTGGTCTGAGGATCTCATCTCGGTACCTAATGGCAGTCACGCTACCTCTGCCGAGCACATGAAGGGCTGTGTAGCCCTCCAAATAAATGCCACCCACACTATTACTGACCCACTGCCAAACCGGTCATGCTGAGGATGTTGCAGGCAGCAGATCGCTCTCCACGGCGTCTCCAGACTCTGTCACGTCTGTCACATGTGCTCAGTGTGAACCTGCTTTCATCTGTGAAGAGCACAGGGCGCCAGTGGCGAATTTGAAAAATCCTGGTGTTCTGTGGCAAATGCCAGGCATCATGCACGGTGTGGGCTGTGAGCACAACCCCCATCTGTGAACGTCGGGCACTAAGACCATCCTCATGGAGTCGGTTTCTAAACGTTTGTGCAGACACATGCACATCTGTGGCCTACTTGAGGTCATTTTGCAGGGCTCTGGCAGTGCTCCTCCTGTTCCTCCTTACACAGAGGCGGAGGTAGTGGTACTGCTGCTGGGTTGTTGCCCTCCTATAGCCCCCTCCACATCTCCTGGTGTACTGGCCTGTCTCTTGTTAGCGCCTTCAACCTCTGGACACTACGCTGACAGACACAGCAAACTTTCTTGCCACAGCTCACATTGATGTGTCATCCTGGATATGCTGCACTACCTGAGCCACTTGTGTGGGTTGTAGAGTCCATTTCATGCTACCTTGAGTGTGAAAGCACAAACAACTTTCAAAAGTGACCAAAACATCAGCCAGAAAGCATTGGTACTGAGATGTAGTCTGTGATCCCTACCTGCAGAACCACTCCTTTATTGAGTGTGTCTTGATAATTGCCAATAATTTCCATCTGTTGTCTATTCCATTTGCACAACAGCATGTGAAATTGATTGTCACTCAGTGTTGCTTCCTAAGTGGACAGTTTGATTTCGCAGAAGTTTGATTTACTTGGAGTTATATTCTGTTGTTTAAAGCCCCGTCACACTAAGCGAGATCGCTAGCGAGGTCGCTGGAGCGTCACCAATTTTGTGACGCAACAGCGACCTAGCCAGCGATCTCGCTTAGTGTGACACGCAGCGATGACCAGCCCCCCTGCTGGGTATCGCTAATCGTCGTTGAATGTCCTGGACCATTTTTTCATCGTTGGTCTCCCGCTGGCCAGCGCGCATCGCTGCGTGTGACAGCGGGAGACCAACGATCAGCGAGCTGGGAGCTGGTATTCAATGTACATATCGGGTAACTAAGCACCGCATGGCACCTAGTTACCCGATATGTACCCTGGTTACTGGCTCCCAGCTTCTGCTGTAGAGCGCTGAGAGCCGGTATCTAGGGTACATATCGGGTAACTAGGTGCCGCGCGGTGCTTAGTTACCCGATATGTACATTGAATACCGGATCTCAGCGCTCTACAGCAGAAGCTGAGAGCCGATATATAGGGTACATATCGGGTAACTAGGTGCAGCACGGTGCTTAGTTACCCCATGTGTACATTGGATACCAACGTGCTCGCTGGTCCTGATCTCAGGTGAGTCTGCCCATGTGATAGCTCACCAGCAATCAGCTAACGATGTCCCAGCGATCCCATCCTGGTCGTATCGTTGGTGGGATCGCTGGGACATTGAAGAGTGTGATGGGACCCTAAGGGTTCCCTTTATTTTTTTGAGCAGTGTATATATATATATATGTGTGTGTGTGTATATATATATTATATATATATATTATGTATCACAGAATCCGGCCTCCCCATCTTCAGACACAATCACAGCGTGGTTGCTGAGGGGGAAGATAGGAGACAATGAGTATGTCTGGTCAATTGCTGAAAAAAACATGTTTATCTAGGAATGAACCTTAGCCAGTGGGTGCAGAAAATACTATAGGCTGTTCACATCATTCCCCCACACCTGAAGCTGGACATGCTCCTCTTGGGCTGGATGTAAAATTACAAGAGACACATGGTTCTTTCTCACTTACTCCATGGACAGCATGACAAACACATTGGTCTAAGTACCTTCCCCTGTAATCCCTTATTTACTGGGCCCTCCCTGCATTACATGTTTTCACTTGCATTAATTTTGACAATACTGCAGCAGTTGGTTATTCTGCTCATCGTTTTAAGGTACTGCATTATCTTACTTTGTCCTCCAAAATTGATGCAGTTAAATGACAACATGCATCAGTGTATTTTGTTAAGTAATATCTTAGCAGGGTGGCTGCCATATTTGTTGTTCAGTTCCACATTTTTACTCAATTTAAGAAATCCTGAGTACTAATTTCCAATTTTGCAGGAAAATCCTTATTTTTGCATATTACTAATTAATACTTAATTAACTTCTTAGGTCTGATGAAACCCCTCAAGTCTAAAATCAACACGTTCATTTTAGCAGTGTGGTCCTGGGGCCATATTTTCATTAATTCAATAGATAGTTAATCCTAATGAATGATTTAATGTCATTTAGAAAAAAGTTACCAAGAGGGTTCAAAGAAGCAACAACTATTGTGCTGAGTTATGAACTTAGATAATATTTCTTTGAATTACTTGAATATAATGTTCATGCACTTTACCCGAATTTAAAATACTGACAATAAGAATAGCCACAAGACGTGATAATATTGTGATTTTTAGGAAGATTGGGTTAAATGTGTGATAAACGCTCTCCAGAAATCTCATGAAAATGATTCACCTTTTGGGAGCTATAACTGTAATTCTACATTCTGTAGCAGCGGAATATCTTTAAATGAGTGGTCCATTACTCAGACAATCCCTTCTTAATTGCTATTTTCTCCTGTGTAAAATAAAAACAGGCTATATGCTCCTCCACTGCTGGCAGCATTCCAGCGATGTCAGCGATGAGTCTCGGGGTTCCAGAGACATTATTACGTCACGCGAAGTGTGCACCCCATCAGCGCAACTTTATTCTCACTTCCATCAGACGAAAGTAAAAGTTCCTGCTGCTCTCTGAGTTTCTCTGAACGTCAGTTATGTATTTAGGAAGTGAGAATGAAGCGGTTGCTGATTGGCTCCAGGGCTCATGTGACATAACAAGGTCAGCCCCTGAGACTCAGCGCAGATGTAGCAAGAAGAGCGCCAGCACTAGAGGTGAGCATAGCCTATTTTTTTTTTAAGGTCTTTGGCCACATTATAAGATTTGTAACTGATTCTTTGGGGCACTAGATCCTAGATGCAAATGCTATCTCAGCACCCACTACAGCTACAGTATGTTCAGATTCTTGATTTTTGGGGGGGATTATTTAAAGGCAAATTATACAGTTTAATGCATTTTTTTTCTGGCACATATATTAGCTCTTCATTTTTTATGATTTTTTTTAGAATGGCAAATGTATATTAAAATTATATTTTTATGTAAATTTTTGAGTTATGCAATTATTATTATTTAGACCCTTCTTTCTGCAATCAGATTTGCCATTCTTGCCTAGGCCCCTTTTGTAAATCTCAAAAGACTGACTGGCACTTCCAAGCTAGTGTGAACAGGTGCATATTAGGAGCAGCCACCTCCATTTACAATAAACAAAAAAAGTTGCACTCTGTAGTGCTGAAGCATTTTAATATGAAATATTTGAAATATGAATAGCAATACTGCTTCTGGATAATAAGAAATAACTTAGACTCTTTGCACATAATTTGGCCTGCCCAGCAGCCAACAACAAGCCAGTCTCAGAATTGCTGGGAACCTACGTGTCTGGTGTGAATACCTCTCTTAGACTGGAGTCTGAATTCCTAGGTAGATGTGAATACCTCTCTTTAAAGCCTGAATTTATGGGTAGGTAGGATCTTGTTGCAATTAAAAACCACCACACACTGGAGGACTTGGAAGTGCCAGTCAGTCTTTTTTATTTCTATATTAGCTCTCTAACTGAGCACTCCGCCCTCCAGCATGTGGTGGTTTTTAATTTTGTAAGAGAGGGACAGGATTGTAGTAGTGACCTGAATTATTGCAACATCTGTGTCCAGTCCTTCCCCTACAGTAAACTGTATTCTTCTCTGCAGCATATCTGCATCTCCACATCCAGACTCCCCTGGGCACTTCCCAGTCCCTCTTTCAGGCAACCCTTAGTAATGGAGACACAGTCCAGGATAACTTGAACATTCTCTTTACTTAACTCTTCGCACGTTACATCCACAGTTGGCACATCATGGGTTTCACTTGTTTCCTTATCTTTCCCTGCTTTGCTGTCACTTCTGTGCAGTACACGCCCAGACCAGACCGTCCTAGACTGCTCCCCAGTACCTTCCTGGCTTAACCTTGCCATGATGACATTTCTTCCTGCCTGTTTTGCCCCAGACTCAAAATCATTAGTCACCCAGTTTGGCTGCCTCTGGTAGAATATCCGGCCCATCTGTATTCATCTCGTCAAAGCTCCAACTTCCTTCATCTCCTCAGCCCAACCGACTCCTGCCCTAAAGGCATCCGCCCAAGCCATGAGTTGCCACATCTTCCTTCTCTGTACTGGCCCACTGATATGATGCACAGTGGCCGTGGATAACGTGGGCTGCAGCACTTTAACGTTACATGGCTACCGAGCTGTCCGGGCCTATAGCCCATGTGGACACTTGGGCACTCTGGCCCTGTCTGAGCTAACTTCCTAGAAACTTCTCATTACAGCCCCTCTTACACTTAACCCTCTATAAGAACTATACCTAACAGTGCACACTAGTATTCCCACATCTAGTGGCACATACAGTAACTACATCTACCCTATCTATGAGAACTATATACTAAGAGTGCCCTCCTCTAATGTCCTAAGAAGGATGCACTAACTTTCCCTAAACTGTACATCAGCATTAGTAAGCATTATATACAATGAAGAGAATAATAACACGTTATAATATAATACAGTTCTGCAGAGAATGGTAACACATGTATGAATGTGGCAATACCATAAGCAGTGAGTGGTAAACATATCACTATGTAGCAGTACCACAAATATTTACATAGATATTACCTACATTAGCAAATATAAAACATCATTACACTGAGAACAATCAAAGGAAGGGAAGCAAGGAGGTAATCCTATCTCACCCCTTACACTTTATTAAGACATCATTTTTTAATTGTGCTTTTATTTATTTAGCATGCTAAAAGGCCTAAAATTTGGAAACGTTATTTCATATTTTCAAGGACATTTAAAAAACTCTTTTTTAGGGACCTATTTAATTATGAAGTGAAATTGAGGTAACTAATTTTTAAAAAGTGCCCACATTTTATAAACTGCACCACCGAAGCATTTAAAATTGCATTTAAGAAAAGTTAAAAATTCCATTTTCTCTACTAAAATGTTGACTACGTCCTCATTGTTTCATTTTCACATAATGTAACAGAAGAACTTGTGCCCCTCAATTTGTTCCACAATTACTCCCGAACATGGCAATTCCTCACATGTTTTTTGGAAACTACTGTTTAGGCATACAATAGCCCTCGGAAACAAAATAACACTTTTCAACTTTGGGAGCGCAGATTTTGCTGAAATTATTGCTGACATTATATCGCTTTTGTAGACCTTATGTAATACAGTATTGAGAGCCTTTGTTAGTAATTGTGAAAAGTACGACTGAGGCCGGTTTGACACATCCTGATATTTCCGGTACCGGAAAAAACCGGTACCGGAGATATCAGTGTCAGTGTGTCAGTGTGTGTACTATGTGCGGCACACGTGTGGCAACCGTGTGCCACCCGTGTGTCGCATCAGTACCTGTCATGGGTGCATCGCCATGAAGATCGTCGCGATTGCACATTCTGACTTCTCACAGCTGAGCTGCTGTTTCTTTGTTTTTTGGTAATGAGAGAGTTAATTTTTCCTAGCTCTTTGCTAAGGCTAGGTGCAGCCTCGCCCGGCTGCTTTTGATTATGTTCTAATTAGTTTCCTTTATATTTCTGCCAGTCTGGGTGTTAGACGCCGGTGAAAGCATTCATGTAGTTTAGCAGACTGGAGCGGTTCTGAGAATACTTAAGCTAAGAGCTCCTTAGTTGTTTTTACTCTTATAGCTTATAGTTTATCTCTGAGACCTTAGGTGTTCCTACTGTGTGTGAGTGTTGTATGTAAGACTTTATTTACTTTATTTCTTGTCTTTGTTGTTTGTCTTTCTGTTCATTAACCGTTACCTGTTCATTCCCTTTGGTGGTATTCAGGGTCCTTCTTAGGACTAGAATACAGTTGGCAGGGATTGATAGGAGACAGGGTTTACGCTGGTGGCCTGGACCTCTGTACCTTTAACAGTACCTCCAGGTTGAGGGATTAGTTAGGACCCCAGTTTAGGGTCAGCTTAGACCCCGGTCACCCTCTAGCCGGAGACAGTGTATAACGGATTCCGTTTTGACCCTCTGGACATTCTGTCAGGTAAATCTATGTTATCATATATCTATGCGCATGTTATATAGTATGTTGCCCTTTTGATATAGATTACTGACATCACATATATATATCTGCTATACAGCGTGACATTTTCACCGGCCCAACTAAAGATTCTCCCCAGCTGTCATGGATCCAGTAGCCCAGCTGGCCCGGCAGTTGCAGGGGTTGTCCATGGAATTTGCAGACATTAAGTCCAAGGTTTTGTCCCTCCCGGAGCAAACCAGATCTGAACCTAAGGTTGCTCTCCCGGACAGGTTCACTGGTGGGCGGGACAAATTTTTTACTTTCCGGGAGGCATGTAAATTGTACTTTCGGCTGCGGCCTCGGTCATCTGGGAGTGAAGAGCAGAGGGTGGGAATTGTTATCTCGCTCTTACAAGGGGACCCTCAATCTTGGGCGTTCTCTATTCCTCCAGGCTCCCCAGATCTCCAGTCAGTGGATCGATTTTTTACTGCCCTGGGTCTGGTATATGATGATCCGGATCGAGTCTCCCTTGCTGAAACAAGTTACGTAAAATACGGCAAGGAAATCGTCCAGCGGAGGAATATTCTTCTGAGTTCCGTAGATGGGCAACAGATACTCAGTGGAATGACCCAGCTCTTAGGAGCCAGTTTTGTCAAGGGTTGTCTGACAAATTAAAAGATGTGTTGGCTCAGTATGATTCTCCACCATCACTAGAGGCTGCTATGGCCCTCGCTATTCGCATTGATAGACGACTTCGGGGAAGACGCGAGGTAACTCCGCCCCCCGTGATGACTCCACCTACTACTAAAGTCCCTTATACTGAGGTTCCCCTGGTCTGTTCTGAGGAACCCATGCAGTTGGGAGGGACATCATTTTGTAGGAGGGAATCGGCGGTGCGCCGCAAGACTAGAAGGTGTTTCTTTTGCGGGAGAGAGGGACATTTTGTTGGGGGGTGTCCATCCCGGACCTCTTTGAGCCAAGGAGTTAACCTGGGAGTGTGTATTTCGTCCCCAAATCCCTCTCAGTTTCTCGTGCCTGCGGAGGTGGTGATTGGTACTAGAACTGAGAGGATTTCTGTTTTTCTTGATAGTGGGTCCGGGGCTAATTTGGTGGACGCTCGGTTTGCCCAGGTGCATGGTATGCAACTGAGTGTATTGGCCAAACCGGTCCCTATACTCTCTATTGATTCTAGACCTCTTGGTCAAGGTAGCTTGGTACAAGCTGTTCATAACATAGATCTTCGAGTAGGGGCAATACATAAAGAGCAATTGTCTTGTTATGTGTTGGAGGGTCTACCTGCTCCTATTGTGTTGGGACTTCCTTGGTTGGCTGAACATAACCCAGTGATTGATTGGCAATCCAGAAAGATAAGCCAGTGGGGTGAATTTTGCAGGAATAACTGCATGAGCACGGTCATCGGTGCGGTTGTGCCTAGGACTTTGCCTCCTTTTCTGGAGGACTTTGGGGAGATGTTCTCAGAGGAGGGGTGTAAAGAGTTTCCTCCTTATCGCGCATATGACTGCTCAATAAAGTTGCTTCCTGATGCCTTATCTCGTACTTTCCCAAGGGCCGGGAAGACGGATGATCCGGTTCCTATTCCTCAGGAGGGAGTTGTAGTGTCAGCTGTATGCTCTGAGCTTGAGGGGGAGGTATTGGGGGCTCAGGGGGACGCCCCTGTGGGACTTCCAGGGAGACTGATAGTTCCAGATCGCTTAAGACTGAAGGTTACGGGGAACCGTTACAAACGGATGGCTGATAGGAGGAGAGTTTCTGGTCTAGATCTGAAGGTGAACGATCTGGTTTGGTTGTCTACCAGGAATATAAAACGTAAAGTTTCCTCCTGGAGGTTGGGTCCCAGATTCATCGGGCCGTACAGGATCAGTTCCATAATTAATCCTGTGGCATTTCGTCTGGACCTCCCTCCTACGTTTAAAAATCATAATGTGTTTCACAAGTCATTACTTAAAAAGTATGTGGCACCAGTCATACCGTCACCTCTACCTCCGCCTTCAGTGGTGGTCAATGATAACGTGGAATTTCATGGGTCGAAAATCATTGACTCACGTCTCAGTCGCCGATCCCCTCAGTACTTAGTTCATTGGAGGGGGTATTGTCCTGAGGAGGGGACGTGGGTCCCTGCGTCTGATGTTAACGCAGATCGATTGGTTCGGACCTTTCACACAACTCACCCGGACAGACCTGGTCATGAGGGTCCGGAGGCCCCTCGTAGAAGGGGGGGTACTGTCATGGGTGCATCGCCATGAAGATCGTCGCGATTGCACATTCTGACTTCTCACAGCTGAGCTGCTGTTTCTTTGTTTTTTGGTAATGAGAGAGTTAATTTTTCCTAGCTCTTTGCTAAGGCTAGGTGCAGCCTCGCCCGGCTGCTTTTGATTATGTTCTAATTAGTTTCCTTTATATTTCTGCCAGTCTGGGTGTTAGACGCCGGTGAAAGCATTCATGTAGTTTAGCAGACTGGAGCGGTTCTGAGAATACTTAAGCTAAGAGCTCCTTAGTTGTTTTTACTCTTATAGCTTATAGTTTATCTCTGAGACCTTAGGTGTTCCTACTGTGTGTGAGTGTTGTATGTCAGACTTTATTTACTTTATTTCTTGTCTTTGTTGTTTGTCTTTCTGTTCATTAACCGTTACCTGTTCATTCCCTTTGGTGGTATTCAGGGTCCTTCTTAGGACTAGAATACAGTTGGCAGGGATTGATAGGAGACAGGGTTTACGCTGGTGGCCTGGACCTCTGTACCTTTAACAGTACCTCCAGGTTGAGGGATTAGTTAGGACCCCAGTTTAGGGTCAGCTTAGACCCCGGTCACCCTCTAGCCGGAGACAGTGTATAACGGATTCCGTTTTGACCCTCTGGACATTCTGTCAGGTAAATCTATGTTATCATATATCTATGCGCATGTTATATAGTATGTTGCCCTTTTGATATAGATTACTGACATCACATATATATATCTGCTATACAGCGTGACAGTACCACACGGATGGCCACCGGGGAAGAAGCGCTACTGTAAGTGCTGTTCCCCGGCGGCAAATGCTGAAGCCAGCTGTCATTCTCCTCTGCCCTGCCGGCGGCTGTCTGAGAGGTGAACGGGCACAGGGGAGTCCGCAGGTGAGCGTGGGCTCCAGCTGCAGGAGCTCTGAGCCGGGAATTCCTGGAAGAAAGAACAAGGGAGAATGGCAGCCATCTTCATCAACTGCCACCGGGGAAGAGCGCTTACAGTAGTGCTTCTTCCCCGGTGGCCATCCATGCACACAGAGGACACTGTGCACTGTTCTCCCTGTGCACGTGTATGGCACGTTTTGGGGCCCGTGTGTCCGGGTGAAAACGAACATGTCTGCGTGTTTTGCACACGGACTGACGGTCTGTGAAAACATGCTGACACGTGCATAGAGCCATTCATTTGAATAGGTCTATGTGTGTCAGTGTCTCTGGTATGTGAGAAAACTGTCACCACACGTACCGGAGACACTGACTTGTGAAACCGGCCTGTTACGAAGATAGCAAAGGGACTGCTGCTTAAATGAGAATAAATATCAATGTGCGTAAATGGTTAAGTGAAGAAGATAACAATTTTCCCTGTTCCCAGCCTTTCTGCAGCAAGATAGCTTTCAAATGATGCAAACACAGCCATTCTGCACATGAAATCACAGAGCCATATATGAGCAACCAAGAGCGGGAATCACTTCAGCCAATCACATGTATGAATTTCCAAATGTGTTAACTGGTGTTAGGCAATTTTGGGAGTTGCTTATTTCTAATACAATACATCATACAATCCCACAAGTACAATCTTCATCATCTCAGTATATGCCTTTAAAGGACTGTCTGAAAGCCACTGCAATCAGTAGATTGTTTTCAGGATCTACCAATCTAACTCTAATGTACTAGCATAAATACCCTAATTCTGAAGAAGTCCTAAAAGAACATCTAAAATTAAGGTTACAGCGAAAATATTATTGTATATGTGTAACACAAAGAACACTGATGGGAAATGGTAAAATATATAAAAGAGGTTAAAACAAATATACATGTGTTAAATTAAGAAAATAAAGTGGTCCTACCTTAAGTGAATCCAAAAACTTCATATCTCCTAACATTTTCTTTGAAGAAGGCCAAAAGTCATCAATAATATTTCCAGTTTGATCTGTCCTTTTTTCTGGCTTAATTCCCTTTGAGTACAAGATAAAACATGCAATTTCAATAGCTGGTATATGAAAAACAAATGATTCAGAAAATCCATTCTTTTCCAAGTAGAGATGAGTGAATTGAACATTCAGATTTAGCAGAATCCATTATTTATACATTTCAACAGTTGCTGTTTTGCTGTTGAAGGGTTAAACGTTTTTAAAAAATATTACTCTGTGCCCTCTCCATATTTGTCTCACTGCTGCAGATTGGCTTTTCTATTTACTATTCTCTATCTTCTTTTTGACCAAGTCTTCTATCCACTATGCCTGAAGTAGTCACATAACTGCTTGCAACTGCATCCATGACATGCATCTCATCCAAGATGAGGAAGTGAGTCTTGGTGAATGAAAAATCTGGTTGGAAGGAATAGAGGACAGAAGACTGTCCTCCCAAACTGTTCTTCAACTTTATCAATAGTAAAATAATCAAAAGTGAAAGTGTAGACCCCTTAAAAAATTGTGAGGAAAGAATGATTGTAGATGACGATGAAAAAGCTAATATATTAAACACCTTTTTCTCCATGGTATTCATGGTGGAAAATGAAATGCTAGGTGAAATGCTGAGAGATAAAGAAAACCCTATATTAAGGGTCACCAATCTAACCCAAGAAGAGATGTGAAACCGGCTAAATAAGATTAGAATAGATAAATCTCTGGGTCCGGATGGCACACACCACGAGTACTAGAGAACTAAGTAATGTAATAGCAAACCGTTATTTCTTATATTTAGGGACTCTATAGTGATGGCGTCTGTTCCACAGAACTGGCACAAAGCAAATGTGGTATCAATATTCAAAAAGGGCTCTAAAAGTGAACCTTGAAATTATAGGCCAGTAAGTCTAACCTCTAATGTTGGTAAAATATTTGAAGGGGTTGTGAGATATTTTATTCTGGATTATCTCAATGAGAATAACTGTTTAACTCCATATCAGCATGGGTTTATGAGGAATCGCTCCTGTCAAACCAATCTAATCAGTTTTTGTGAAGAGGTAAGCTATAGACTGGACCAAGGTGAGTTATTGGACGTGGTAAATCTTGATTTTTCCAAAGCGTTTGATACCATGTAACACAAGAGGTTGGTACACAAATTGAGAATGCTGGGTCTGGGGGGAAATGTGTGCAAATGGGTAAGTAACTGGCTTAGTGATAGAAAGCAGACGGTGGTTATAAATGGTATATTCTCTAACTGAGTCGCTGTGACCAGTGGGGTACCGCAGGGATCGGTATTGGGACTTATTCTCTTCAACATATTTTTTAATGATCTGGTAGAAGGTTTACACAGTAAAATATCAATATTTGCAGATGATACAAAACTATGTAAAGCAGTCAATACAAGAGAAGACAATATTCTTCTACAGATGGATCTGGATAAGTTGGAAACTTGGGCTGAAAGGTGGCAGATGCGGTTTAACAATGATAAATGTAAGGTTATACACATGGGAAGAAGGAATCAATATCACCATTACACACTGAACAGGAAACCACTGGGTAGACATAGAGAAGGACTTGGAGATCCTAGTTAATGATAAACTTACCTGAAGCAGCCAGTGCCAGGTAGCGGCTGCAAGGCAAACAGGATCATGGGGTGCATTAAAAGAGATCTGGATACACATGATGAGAGCATTATACTGCCTCTATACAAACCCCTTGTTAGACCGCACATGGAGTATATAATGGAACTAGAGCAAGCACAAAGGAGGGCGACAAAATTAAACAAAGGGGATGGGGGAACTACAATACCCAGAGAAATTAGCAAAATTAGGATTAATTAGTCTAGAAAAATGATGACTGAGGGGCGATCTAATAACCATGTATAAGTATATAAGGGAAAAATAAAAATATCTCTCTGAGGATCTGTTTACACCAAGGAAGGTGAGGATCACAAGGGGGCATTTTCTGCGTCTGGAGGAGAGAAGGTTTTTCCACCAACATAGAAGAAAATTCATTACTGTTAGGGCAGTGAGAATCTGGAGTTCCTTGCCTGAGGAGGTGGTGATGGCGAACTCAGTTGAGGGGTTCAAGAGAGGTCTGGATGTCTTCCTGGAGTGTAACAATATTGTATCTTACAGTTATTAGGTTCTTTAGAAGGATGTAGGTCTGGGGATTTGTTTTGATGGAATACAGGCTGAACTGGATGAACAAATGTCTTTTTTTGGCCTTGCTAACTATGTTAGGACAGAACAGCAAATCTGAGGACTGATGGCAGCAAGAAAGGTATAGTGAGAGCTGAGCAAAGTTAAGTATAACAATTTTTTAACCCCTTCCTCATCAATTCAATTTTCATCAAATTTATTCTAATCAAATTCCCCCCCCCCTGAATTCAGTGAATATTGCTAAATTTAATTTTTGTTTATTTACTCATGTCTAGTATAAAACACTTTCAGATTAAACCAGATGTAAAGGTGCAAGCTGGTGTGATTGCAATGTAGAGCAAAGAGGGCAGTAAGACACTCACTGTATGTGCCAAGTATGGTTTTCCATTTATTAATTACAGTTTGAACACTGCTGACCAGCATTATCAATTCCTTGGATATCTTGTTGTGTCCATTTCCTGTTTTATACAGTTAAACTACCTTTTCCCGTAGCTCCATTGACAATTCTTTTGCTTTCCACATGACTCACAATCCAAAAATATCAGTGGCTGGATGAAAGATGCAAGGGTCTGTTTGTATCGCAGAAACTCACTCTGATTACAAGCAAACAGGTCACAGGTAAGCATGTTACCTTTAGTAGCCATTAGAACCCATTTGTGTCAACTTCAGGCCAAAATCACCAGGGTATGTAAACTTTTTATCAGGCTCATTTGGATGTTTTGGGTTGTAATTATGATTTAAAAAAGAGAAAACACAGTAGTTTGACAATAAATGGCTTCACCCAACCACTAACCTTGAGTGGAGAAAAAGTTTTGGTGTTATCATTCATTTTCTCTGAAAAAAGGCCAAGAAAGCAAAAATATTGCCTGAGTATGTAAACTTTTGAGCACAACTATATGTAATTATGTATTTTATTTTTTTATAAAATTTCACCTTGGCAGAGCTGATCTGGATCATATAATCCCTAGGGCCTGCAGAAGTATTGGGAGTGCTGTTCACCTCATACCGCTCACTGATCTCTATATAGCCATAAAAAGGGAAGATAGAAGCGTTAATAAACCACTTCTATCATCTCTTCAGTCCTCAGTGTCTGTCACGCTGTATCACAGATATATATATAAAGTCAGTTATCTATACCAAGAGGGACAACATTCTATTTAACATATCAACATGTACATATAGTATAGTATTACCTGACATAATATCCGTTGTACTGTGGGTGAATCCTGAAGACGTTTTACGCTGTCACAGGCTAGAGGTGGACCGGGGTCTATGCTGACCCTAAACTGGGGTCCTGACTAGTCCCTCTACCTGGAGGTACTGTTAATGGTACAGAGGTCCAGGCCGCCAACGTAACCCTGTCTCCTATAAGTCCCTGACCACTGTAATCTAGTCCTCAGAAGGACCCTGATTACTACACAGGGAATAGGCAGGTCACAGCTTAACAAACAGTAAAGACAAACGAGACAGACAGGGGATAAAGTAAATACTGTCTTGCATACAACACTTAAACACAGAGGGAACACAAAAGGTCTAGGAGATAAACTATAAGCGAGTAGAGGAGAAACCACAAAGGAACTCTTAGCTTAAGTCTTCTCATAACCTGATCCAATCTGCTGGTCTGCATGAAAGCTTTCACCGGCAACTCCTAAGCAGACTGGCAGGTATATAAAGGAAGCTAATTAGTGCATAATCAAACTGCAGCGGGAGAGGCTGGACCTAGTCTTAGCACAGAGCTAGGCAGAATTAACTCCCTCACTGCCAAACACAAAGTAACAGCAACTCAGCTGCGAGAAGTCAGAATGTGTAATCGCGACGATCTTCGTGGCGATACACCCATGACAGTACCCCCCCTTCTACGAGGGGCCTCCGGACCCTCAGGGCCAGGTCTGCCCGGGTGAGTTGTGTGGAAGGTCCGAACCAATCGATCTGCGTTAATATCAGACGCAGGAACCCACGTCCTCTCCTCAGGACCATACCCCTTCCAATGAACCAAGTACTGAAGGGACCGGCGATTCAGACGTGAGTCAATGATCTTCGACACCTGAAATTCCAAGTTACCATTGACCACCACTGGAGGAGGAGGTAGCGGTGACGGTATAACTGGCGCCACGTACCTCTTAAGCAACGATTTGTGGAACACATTGTGGATTTTAAACGTAGGAGGGAGGTCCAGACGAAATGCCACAGGATTAATTATAGAACTGATCCTGTACGGCCCGATGAACCTGGGACCCAGTTTCCAGGAGGGAACCTTGAGTTTTATATTCTTGGTAGACAACCATACCAGATCGTTCACACTAAGGTCCGGACCAGACACCCTCCTCCTATCCGCCATACGTTTGTAACGGTTCCCCATAGCACTCAGATTATTCAGCACTCCTCTCCACACTGAAGCAAGTGACGACGAGAATCGTTCCTCCTCAGGAACCCCAGAAGGGCCCCCCCCATTGAAAGTACAAAACTGGGGATGAAAACCATATGCCCCAAAAAACGGGGACTTACCAGTGGACTCGCTCCGCCTATTGTTAAGAGCGAACTCTGCCAGAGGCAAGAAAGAAGACCAGTCCTCCTGGTTCTCTGAGACAAAACACCGAAGATATGTCTCTAGGCTCTGATTCAGACGCTCTGTCTGACCATTGGTCTGCGGATGAAAAGCCGAGGAAAATGACAATTGCATCCCCCGACGTGAACAAAATGCCCTCCAGAATTTGGACACAAACTGAGACCCCCTATCTGACACCACATCAGAAGGCAACCCGTGAAGTCTCACAATCTCCCCAATGAACACCTGCGCCAGAGTTTTAGCATTAGGAAGAGCAGGAAGAGCAATGAAATGTGCCATCTTACTGAACCTGTCAACTACAACTAGTATGACAGTTTTCCCTGACGACGGAGGGAGGTCCGTAATGAAGTCCATAGACAGATGAGTCCATGGACGCTCCGGAATTTTCAAAGGTAAGAGGGTCCCAGACGGACGGGTATGTGGGGTCTTAGAGCGAGCACAAACCCCACAGGACGCGACAAAAGTTACTACCTCTTTATTTAAGTTAGGCCACCAAAACCGGCGAGAAAGGAGATCCACAGTTGCTTTACTCCCTGGGTGTCCTGCCAAAGCAGAATTATGATGTGCCTCGATAACTTTTTGTCTTAACTGATCTGGAACAAACAGTTTCCCTGGAGGTCCTACAGGGGCGTCCCCCTGAGCCTCCAATACCTCCTCCTCAAGCTCAGAGCATACAGCCGACACCACAACTCCCTCTGAAGGATAGGAACCGGGTCATCCGTCTTCCCGGCCCCTGGGAAACTACGAGATAAGGCATCAGCCTTAACATTTTTTGACCCAGGACGATATGTGACGACAAAATTAAACCTGGTAAAAAACAACGACCATCTAGCTTGTCTGGAATTCAGACGCTTTGCAGATTCTAAATACAGCAGGTTCTTGTGATCAGTAATGACGGTGACCGGGTGGACTGCCCCTCCAAAAAGTGACGCCATTCCTCAAAAGCCAACTTAATGGCCAAGAGTTCCCTATTGCCGACATCATAGTTCCTCTCGGCGGACGACAATTTCTTAGAGAAGAAAGCGCACGGATGCCATTTACCAGGGGACGGACCTTGGGATAATACTGCACCCACCCTACGTCAGACGCGTCTACCTCCACAATGAACGGTTGTGATGCATCTGGTTGAATGAGTATGGGTGCTGAAGCAAAACATTTTTTCAAGGAGGAAAATGCTTGACAAGCTTTGTCAGACCACCTAGAAAATTCCGTCCCTTTTTTTGTCATGTCAGTGAGGGGTTTGACAACAGATGAGAAATTACGAATAAATTTCCGGTAGTAGTTAGCAAACCCCAGGAAACGCTGCAGTGCCTTAAGATCCTCTGGCTGATCCCATTCAAGCACTGCTCTCACTTTCTCAGGGTCCATACGGAAACCGGAAGCTGACACCAGGAAACCCAAAAACTGAAGTTCCTGTACGGCGAATACACACTTTTCCCATTTGGCATACAGTTTATTGTCTCGCAAGATCTGCAACACCTGTCTCACATGCTCCTGATGAGACACAAGATCTGGCGAGTAAATTAAGATGTCATCTAAATAAACGACCACAAACTGCCCCACAAGGTGGCAAAAGATGTCATTAACAAAATGTTGAAACACCGCCGGGGCAGTAGTCAGACCAAAAGGCATGACAAGGTTCTCATAATGTCCCTCCGGAGTGTTAAACGCCGTCTTCCACTCATCCCCCTCCTTTATCCTAATCAGATTATACGCCCCCCTGAGATCCAACTTAGAGAACCATTTGGCGCCCACAATCTGATTGAAGAGATCAGGAATAAGTGGGAGCGGATACGGATCTCGGACAGTAATCCGATTAAGCTCACGGAAATCCAAGCAAGGGCGTAGGCCTCCATCTTTTTCTTCACAAAGAAGAACCCCGCGGCCACTGGGGAAGATGAAGGTCTAATATGCCCTTGGCCAGACTTTCCGAAATATAATCCTTCATAGCCTGCCTCTCAGGACCAGAAAGGTTATATAACCTAGATTTAGGTAACTTAGCATCATGAAGCAATTTTATTGAGCAGTCATACGCGCGATGAGGAGGTAATTCTTGACACCCCTCCTCTGAGAACACATCCTCAAAGTCCTCCAGAAAAGGAGGCAAGGTTCTAGGCACGACCGCACTGATGACCGTGTTCATGCAGTTACTCTTGCAAAATTCACCCCACTGGCTTATCTCTCTGGATTGCCAATTAATCACTGGGTTATGTTTAGCCAACCAAGGAAGTCCCAACACAATAGGAGTAGGAAGACCCTCCAACACATAACAAGACAATTGTTCTTTATGTATTGCCCCTACTGAAGGTCTATGTTATGAACAGCTTGTACAAAGCTACCTTGACCGAGAGGCCTGGCATCAATAGAGAATATAGGGATCGGTTTGGCCAATACACTCAGTTGCATACCTTGCACCTGGGCAAACCGAGCGTCCACCAGATTAGCCCCGGACCTACTATCAAGAAGAACAGAAATCCTCTCAATTCTCGTACCAACCACCACCTCCGCTGGTACGAGAAACTGAGACGGACTTGGGGACGAAATACATACTCCCAGGTTGTCGTCCACCACACAACCTGGGATTAACAGTTTTCCGGCGACTTTTTGCTCAACGAGGCACGGGATGGACACCCCTCAACAAAATGTCCCTCTCTCCCGCAGAAGAAACACCTTCTTGTCTTGCGGCGCACCGCCGATCCCCTCCTACGAAATTATGTCCCTCCCAACTGCATAGGTTCCTCAGAACAGACCAGGGGAACCTCAATATAAGGGACTTTAGTAGTAGGTGGAGTCATAACAGGGGGCGGAGTTACCTCGCACCTCTCCCGAAGCCGTCTATCAATACGAATAGCAAGGGCCATAGCAGCCTCCAGTGACGGAGGAGAATCATGCTGAGCCAAAACATCTTTTAATTTGTCAGATAACCCTTGACAAAACTGGCTCCTAAGAGCTGGGTCATTCCACTGAGTATCTGTGGCCCATCTACGGAACTCAGAAGAAAATTCCTCCGCCGGACGATCTCCCTGCTGTATCTTACGTAACTTCGTTTCAGCAAGGGAGACCCGATCCGGGTCATCATATACCAGACCCAGGGCAGTAAAAAATAGATCTACTGACTGGAGAGCCGGGGAGCCCGGAGGGAGAGAGAACGCCCAGGATTGAGGGTCCCCTTGTAAGAGCGAGATGACAATTCCCACCCTCTGCTCTTCACTCCCCGATGACCGAGGCCGAAGCCGAAAATATAATTTACATGCCTCCCGGAAGGTAAAAAATTTGTCCCGCCCACCAGTGAACCTGTCCGGGAGAGCAACTTTAGGTTCAGATCTGGATTGCTCCGGGGGGGACAAAACCTTGGACTTAATGTCCGTCAGCTCCATGGATAAACTCTGCAACTGCAGGGCAAGCTGGGCAACTGGATTCATGGTAGCTGGGGAGAATCTTTATGGCCGGTGAAAATGTCACGCTGTATCACAGATATATATATAAAGTCAGTTATCTATACCAAGAGGGACAACATTCTATTTAACATATCAACATGTACATATAGTATAGTATTACCTGACATAATATCCATTGTACTGTGGGTGAATCCTGAAGACGTTTTACGCTGTCACAGGCTAGAGGTGGACCGGGGTCTATGCTGACCCTAAACTGGGGTCCTGACTAGTCCCTCTACCTGGAGGTACTGTTAATGGTACAGAGGTCCAGGCCGCCAACGTAACCCTGTCTCCTATAAGTCCCTGACCACTGTAATCCAGTCCTCAGAAGGACCCTGATTACCACACAGGGAATAGGCAGGTCACAGCTTAACAAACAGTAAAGACAAACGAGACAGACAGGGGATAAAGTAAATACTGTCTTGCATACAACACTTAAACACAGAGGGAACACAAAAGGTCTAGGAGATAAACTATAAGCGAGTAGAGGAGAAACCACAAAGGAACTCTTAGCTTAAGTCTTCTCATAACCTGATCCAATCTGCTGGTCTGCATGAAAGCTTTCACCGGCATCTAACAAGCAGACTGGCAGGTATATAAAGGAAGCTAATTAGTGCATAATCAAAAGCAGCCGGGCGAGGCTGGACCTAGTCTTAGCACAGAGCTAGGCAGAATTAACTCCCTCACTGCCAAACACAAAGTAACAGCAACTCAGCTGCGAGAAGTCAGAATGTGTAATCGCGACGATCTTCGTGGCGATACACCCATGACAGTGTCCTCGGCTGTGTCAGACAGCCAGGGACTAGAACTACTTGTATTAGATTGCTGGAACAGGAGCTTAATGGCATTCATTCCAGGGCTTCAACCCCACACCAATGGAAATATACAGTACAACTTAAAAGCGCAGGACCATGTGTCATAAATTTATGGGGTTATAAAGACTACTTTATTTTATTGGGTTATAAATATTACTTTTAATTCCTATTCCTTGTTCCAAATTGCAAAGAAAAAAGCTGTCTGAGAAGACCAGAGATGCAACTATCAACAATTACAAGCATTCTAAAGGGAGCAAAACTATTACCAAAGACCTTAGCATCACAGATTTATGGAAAAGTCAATAATCTTTCAGGATGATAAAAAAGGGAAAATTGCTGGTTAGAACCTTATAAAAGATTGTTTCAAATGTGGCAAATGTATAGCATTCAAATACCTTTTGGGTGAGGTAGAGACAGCTGCACTGAAGGAGCAAGCTCACACCAGTAATGAAACTTTTTGAAATATAGTGAAAGAAACCCTGCAACAGCTCGAGAGAAATGTAGTGGAATAACTATCAGCAGAAAAAAACATGTTTTTCCCAATGTATCAAGGTGTCTACATCAGAATTCTTGTATAAAACATATTGAAATGTTGCAAAATGTTTGCACCATTTGGAAGTTTTATGCTATTTCTAGCTAGATTCACCAAAGTGAATGGTGCTGGGACAGGAAGGAATGTGGAGGAGCCTGAAAGGCAAATTAATGACATGTTACACCACTTTAGTGGTGTAATTTATCCACAAATGTATTCCAGTTACTGACTGGAGTAACATTTATGGTGGCGGTGCATGCCAGTTGAAGATGCACCCTATTCATTAAGTGACATGCGTCTCTTAATTAATTTTGCACATTTCAGTCCAAAGCTCCCTTCATTAAGTCTGGCAGAGACCCTGATTCCACAAATGTATCACTCACTGGTGGACAAAGACAGGTATGGACCCATGTGCAAGAACTACGTATGGGCCCTTTGCAGTCTAATTGCTCATCATAATGCAAAATTCCACCTGTTTTGGAGGTGGAAATGAGCCTCTCCTTACATTCTGGGCCCATGTGCAGCAGCACCTGTTGCACCAATGATACTTCCCCCCTTTGTATTGTGAAAGAGAGAATGGCTAATGAAATCAATTATTAACCTTATATAAACCAGTTTAGATGTAGTGTAACAAAATAGCATTTATATCCTTGAACAACGCCCTGGAAGGAATCCTTGGAATGTGAAAGTGGAGACACACTGATATCCATATATGGAGTGGAGTTGGGATGGACCTATCATAGACTGACACTGGCTGTTCAGAAGTTGTGCAACACCCACTTCCTGCCAGTTACATGATCTCTTTGTAATACTAATAAAGTTCAGTTGTGTGCAAGCTCTGGCTGAGAGAAGAGTATATATATCTGACTCCTTGTCCGATGTAACTCTTCTATGCACTTGGCTATTTATCAGGTCAAGAACAGGCAATCATTAAAGGTCTCACCTTACGAGATCACCCCCACAGTATCATTTACTTATGGCTTGTTTTATCTGTTGGGATCTCCTGCATTTTCTTAATGCTGAGTTCTGTGTAACCCTACCCACACCACTGATTGACATCTTTCTCTATACTCTGCGTATAGGAAAAAAGCTACCAATCAATGGTGGTGGGAGGGGTTTATACAAAGCTCATGAACCAACAGTTGTGTGAAAAAGGGTCTGCCAACTTCCTGATTTCCTATTCTTTTGCATGTTTTTCACACTTGCATGTTTCAAATCACCAAACAAATTTAAATATTAGACAAAGATAACATAAGTAATCACAAAATGCTGTTTTTTAATGAAGGTTGAAAGAGAATTTCAAACTTACAGGGCCCTATGTGAAAAAGTGATTGCTTCCTTTGCCTCCTAATTGGGCCACCCTTAGCAGCAACAACTGCAATCAAGTGTTTGTGATAACTGCCAATGATTCTTTAAAAAACAATCTGGAGAAATTTTGACTCACTGATCTTTGCAGAATTAGTGTAATTCAGCCACATTGGAGGGTTTTCGAGGATGAACCGCCTTTTTAAGGTCATGTCACAGCATCTCAATTGGATTAAGCTCAGGACTTTGACTAGGCCACTCCAAAGCCTTAGTTTTGTTTTTGTTAAGCCTTTCAGAAGTGGACTTGCTGGTATGTTTTGGATTATTGTCCTGCTGCATAACCCTTTCAGATTTTTTTTAGACAGAATTCATGGTTCCATTTACCACTGCAAGTCTTCCAGGTCCTGGAGCAGCAAAACAGCCCTAGACTATCACACTACCACCATCATATTTTACTGCTGGTATGTTGTTCCTTTTCTAAAACGCTGGTTGAAGAAACATCACATGCTGGAGATAATGCAAAAAAAGGCTTTTTTTTCATCTTTTTTTTTCTTAATGGGACATACACCTTCTGAAAAGTTCAACTTTTGTCTTGTCAGTCCACAGAGTATTCTTCCTAAAGTCTTGGGGATCATCAAGATATTTTCTGGTAAAACTGAGACGAGCCTTTATGTTCTTATTGCTCAGCGGTGGTTAACGTCTTGGAACTCTGCAATGAAGGCCAATTTTTCCCAGTCTTTTTCCTACAGTGAAGTCATGAACACTGACCTTAACTGAGGTAAGTGAGGCCTGTCGTTTTTTGGATGTTGTTGTGGGGTCTTTTGTGACCTCTTGGATTAGTCATCACTGCTCTTGTGGAGTAATTTTTGTCTGCCAGCATCTCCTTGGCAGGTTCATCACTCTGTAACAAGGTAGCACATGGGAGTTGTTGTGGCGGAGTTTTTTAAAGGCACAGTTCACAGACAGAGTCCACTGAGCAGATGGTCAGTGAGCTTCCCCAGCCCCTTGTACATAAATAGACAGGTCCGACACAATTCTTCCCACAGTTTACCTTGTTCTCTCTCCAGCCACGATAGTCCAGACGAATTAGTGTTCAAGGAGACAACTGCTGTCCAACAGGGAATAATGTTTAATGAACAGGGGTGGAATAGAGCAAAGAAAAGAGTACAACACTGGATTCCTGATCTCTACCTGACACACTCCACAGCCGCACCCACAGCAGCTGTAGCAGCCGAAGATTGACAGTAGTTCAAGCACTGGAGTCCTGGTTGCCTGAAGCCCCTTCAGCGAGAGCCCTTCCAGAGTCCTGGGGTCCATGTTGTGGTCTTTTGTCCTTTCAGTCTTTGGGATCCCTCTTGGAATCCTTTCAAACTCCTCTGAGTCCTTGGAGTCCGGGGCAACAGACCTCTTCTGTCCGAGGGTCTGGCAGTGCCCCCGTCTGGAAAACATGTGTACCTTTGCCAACGTATCTGGCCAGTTATGGAGAAGCAGCAGCTTCCTCTCTTCTCGAGGAGGCAAGTCCAGCCCCCTGAGTTAACTAGTTCTGTCCCTAACTATGTAAAGCCTTTAAAGGGAAACATGCACAATACAATATATTACAATATGAACAATGCAAACATTACATTACATGATAAAAACAGCATAATGACACATAGAACATTACAGGTACATAAAATTGCATGGGGGGTCACATGGATGGAGGAGAGGGAGCAACTGAGGGGTCCTGCCACCTCCTTACAACTCTTCATGTTTTCACCATTTGTGGATAATGTCTCTCACTGTAGTTCTCTGGAGTTCCAAAGCTTTAGAAATGACTTTATAACATTTCCAGACTGATAGATCTCAATTACTTTGTTTCTCATTTGTTCCAGGATTTCTTTGGATTGCAGCATTATGTCTAGCTTTTGAGGAACTTTTTGTCTACTTCACTTTATCATGCAGATGCTATTTAATTGATTTCTTGGATTTCTTAATTAAGAAGATGTTTGGCATTAATCAGGCCTAGGTGTGGTAACAGAATTTGAACTCCGCTCCCCAATGATATGATAAACCACAGTTAATTTATGTTTTAAGCGGGGGGAGGAGGAGGAGTGGGAGGTGGGCAATCAAGATTTTTGCATGGGCCCGGTAGTTTTGGATTTCTTTTCACCTTAATAATGAAGACCTTCATTTAAAAACTGCATTTTGTGTTTACTTCTGTTATCTTTGTCAAATATTCAAATTTGTTTAGTGTTCAGAAATATTTAACTGTGACAAACATGCAAAAGAATAGGAAATCAGGGAGGAGGAAAACACTTTTTCACACAACTGTATATTCATGAGCTTTGTATAATCTCCTCCCATCACCATCACCACTATTGATTGGCAACTTTCTTTCTATACACAGTACATAAAATGCTGTCAATCAGTGGTGTGGGTAGAGTTACACAGAACTCAGCTTTCAGAGAATGCAGAAGATCCCAGTAGATAAAACAGCGATTTTTCAAAACTGCAACAAGTCACCCAGTGATATCAGGGATGAACATATCATTGGTGCAACCAGACCGAGGAAGATTAACAGTTTTCTTGTGTTTCTTCCATTTTCTAATAATTGTACCAACAGTTGTTACCTTCTCACCAAGCTGTTTGCCTATTGTACTGTAGCCCATCCCAGCCTTGCAGAGTTCTACAATTTTGTCCCTGGTGTCCTTAAACAGCTCTTTGGTCTTGGCCATGATGGAGAGGTTGTAGTGTGATTGATTGATTGATTGTGTGGACAGGAGTCTTTTATACAGGTAACAAGTTCAAACAGGTGCAATTAATATAGGTAATGAGTGCAGAGTAGGAGGAATTCTAAAAAAACCTAACAGGTCTGTGAGAGTCAGAATTCTTGCTAGTTGGTAGGTGGGCATATACTTATCTTATGCAATAAAATGCAATTTAATTATTTAAAAATCATACAATGTGATTTTCTGGATGTTTTTAGATTCTGTCTCTCACAGTTGAAGTGTACCCACGATAAAAATTACATACCTCTCCATTCTCTGTAGATGGGAAAGCTTGCAAAATAGGCAGTGTATCAAATACTTATTTTCCCCACTGTATGTGGATGAAGAGTACTGTTTGGGCACATGAAAGGACTCTGGAAGAACTATTTGACTTTTGAAAAGCAGATTTTTCTGGAATAGTTTTTAGGTGCCAAGTGCAGAGGCCCTGAGTTGCCAGAACTCCAGAAACCCTCCATTTTGAAAACTATAATTTGTGAATTTACATAGGTGGGAAACTGACTATTTTGACTCCATACAGTGGTATGTGTATGTATTCATCCCCCTTGGCATTTTTCATGTTTTGTGACCTCACAACCTGGAATTTCAGCTTTTTTTCTGAAGATTTGCATCAGTTAATGTAAATAACATACCTAAAACTGGGAACATTATATTTCCTTTTTATTGATAAGCAAACAACAGATATGTCAACTGAAAACTTCAGTGTGCATAACTAGTCATGCCCCTAAAGCCAGTACTTTGTACAGCCTCCTTTTGCCGCAATTACAGCAGGAAATCGCTTTATTTAAGTCTCTGAGCTTTCCTCATCTTGGCACTGAGATTTTTGCCCATTCCTTAAGATAAAACTCATCTAGCTCCATTAAGATAGACGGTTTCCTCTGGTGAACAGCAATCTTTAAAGTCTGATCACAGATTCTCAATTAAATTAAGGTATGTGCTTTGACTAGGCCACTCCAAAACATTTACAGATTTCTCCTTAAACCACTTGAGTGTTGCTATATTTTTGATCTCATCTGACTACAGCACCTTCCTCATTATATTTGAGGAGTCTCCCACATGTCTTTTGGCAAACTTAAAATGAGCCTTACAATTTTTGTGTGCAAGTAAAGGCTTTTTTTTCTGTTGACTCTTCCATAAAAGCCAACTCTATTGAGTCTATGGCTTATTGTAGTCATATGTACAGATACTCCATTCTCTGCTTGGGAACTCTACAGCTCCTTCAGGTTTAAATTTGGTCTCTGTGCTTCCTCTCTTGTTACTGCCCTCCTTCCCGGGTTGAGCATTTGGTGGGTGGCCCTCTCTTGGCAGTTTTGCTGTGGTACCATGTTCTTTCCCTTTGATGATAATGGATTTGGTGGCGCTCCGAGGGATCATCAGAGATTGGGATATTTTTTATAACCCAACCCTGACTTGTGCTTATCAACAACTTTGTCCTTGACTTTGGAGATATCCTTGGTCTTCATGGTGTTGTTTGGTTAGTGGTGATGCCTCTTGCTTAATGGTATTGCAGCCTCTGTGGCCTTAAGAAAATGTGTGTATATCCTGACAGACCATGTGGCACTTAGAATGCACACAGGTGGACTTCCATTCACTAAGCATGTGACTTATGATGATAATTGCTTGCATTAGAAATTTTTAGGGAATTCATAGCAAAAGGGATGAATACTAGAGATGAGCGACTTTGGCTCTTGGAGGGTCGAGTTGGGTTTTGTGAAACCTGACTTTCTGAAAAGTCGAGTCGAACGAAATCGGCCGGGAAAAGTCGGAGGTCGAACTGAAACACAAAACCCAATAGAAGTCAATGGGGAAGCAAAGTCGGCAGGGAGTGGAGGACAGTAAACACACCTACAGTGCCCATTTCAGTGCCAACGACATCCATTCTTATTAAGCTTGTCAACCTTCATTTACTGTAAAAAAATAGTTACGCATTGAAAACAGGGGGTTATTTGGCTAAAGTTGTGGGGGGTAGGGCTGGCTCCAGGTTTTCGTGTGCCCAGAGCGAAAGAGTGTCAGTGGGTCCCTTTAACACATACCACAATTCATGATGCTCCGATACGGCAGAGAAATATAGGTATAGTACAATGACAAATACTTCACTTCTTACATTACATGACTGATATCTATTGTAAATTCTACAATAGCTCAAAAACCGGACAGTATATTCCTCCATACAGTATTATGGCCACCACATAGTGCGCCATACAGAATAATGAGCCCCATGTATTGCTCCATACAGAATAATTGTTCCCATATAATGTTCCATACAGAATATGATGAGCTCCACATAATGCTACAGTATATGATGATCCCCATATATTGTGCCATACAGTATAGGACGGTCCCCATAGAGTATAATGAGCCCCACATATTGCTCCATACAGTATAATGAGTCGCATATAAAGCTCCATACAGTATATGATGGGCCCCATATATTGCTCCATACAGAATGGGCTCCATATAATGCTCCATACAGAATAGGCCCCATATGTGCTCCATATGATGCTCCATACCCTATATGATGCCCCATAAATAATGAACCCCATATGATGCTCCAGTATATGATGGGACCATGGATGATGCTCCAGTGTATGATGGGCCTATATAATGCTCCATATAAAATGGGCCCCATATGATGCTGCAGTATATGATGGGCCTATACACTGTGTGCAGAATTATTAGGCAAATGAGTATTTTGATCACATCATCCTTTTTATACATGTTGTCCTACTCCAAGCTGTAAGAGAGGAAGTGTGATGTGACCATCACAAGAACAACGAAACCGGGCATTTAGAAAAATTACAAATCTTTATTGAAACATATATAAAAACACATTATAGTACAAGTAAGAGGCAAAAAAAAGTGTAAGGCAAATGAACCACAAGGACAGATGCAAGTCCAGAAAAGCAAGGGAGTCGCACTGGCCCAGGCAACTAGATAGTAAGTAGCTGTGTGATGAAATCACGACATAATGTCAATAGTATGAATGGTACTGCGACCCGCATACAAGTAGATCACCTGTGTAAAAAAGTGATCACAAATGGCTGATGGACCATATACAAGGATACAGAATGTGGCCCTAACACAAATTGTGGGTACTCCAAAAGGAGAGGTGATTCTTAATAGAACTGACAAAATGTCAGTTTTTTTTGCCTCTTACTTGTACTATAATGTGTTTTTATATATGTTTCAATAAAGATTTGTAATTTTTCTAAATGCCCGGTTTCGTTGTTCTTGTGATGGTCACATCACACTTCCTCTCTTTGATGTATTAACGATGGGCTTCTCACTTTAGTCCTGACCAGATGGCACTTATTAAGGGACTCCCCATACATTTTGTGTGCCATCATCTGGTACTAGTCTCCTTTTGTTTAACTACTCCAAGCTGTATAGGCTTAAAAGCCAACTGCCAATTATGTAAATCAGGTGATTTGCATCTCTGTAATGAGGAGGGGTGTGGTCTAATGACATCAACACCCTATATAAGGTGTGCTTAATTATTAGGCAACTTCCTTTCCTTTGGCAAAATGGGTCAGAAGAGAGATTTGACGGACTCTGAAAAGTCAAAAATTGTGAGATGTCTTGCAGAGGGATGCAGCAGTCTTGAAATTGCCAAACTTTTGAAGCGTGATCACTGAACAATCAAACGTTTCATGTCAAATAGCCAACAGGGTCGCAAGAAGCGTGTTGTTAAAAAAAGGCTCAAAATAACTGCCCATGATTTGAGGAAAATCAAGAGTGAAGCTGCCAAGATGCCATTTGCCACCAGTTTTGCCATATTTCAGAGCTGCAACGTTACTGGAGTATCAAAAATCACAAGGTGTGCCGTACTCAGGGACATGGCCAAGGTAAGGAAGGCTGAAAAACAACCACCTTTGAGCAAGAAACATAAGATAAAATGTCAAGACTGGGCCAAGAAATATGTTAAGACTGATTTTTCTAAGGTTTTATGGACTGATGAAATGAGAGTGACTCTTCATGGGCCAGATGGATAGGCCCAAGGCTGGATCAGTAAAGGGCAGAGAGCTCCATTCAGACGCCAGCAAGGTGGAGGTGGGTACTGGTATGGGCTGGTATCATTAAAGATGAACTTGTGGGACCTTTTCGGGTTGAGGATGGAGTGAAGCTCAACTCCCAGACCTACTGCAAGTTTCTGGAAGACAACTTCTTCAAGCAGTGGTACAGGAAGAAGTCGGTATCGTTCAAGAAAAACATGATTTTCATGCTGGACAATGCTCCCTCACATGCATCCAAATACTCCACAGCGTGGCTGCCCAGTAAAGGTCTAAAAGAAGAAAAAATAATGACATGGCCCCTTGTTCACCTGATCTGAACCCCATAGAGAACCTGTGATCCCTCATAAAATGTGAGATCTACAGGGAGGGAAAACATTACACCACTCGGAACAGTGTCTGGGAGGCTGTGGTGGCTGCTGCATGCAATGTTGATCGTAAACAGATCAATCAACTGACAGAATCTATGGATGGAAGGCTTTTGAGTGTCATCGTAAAGAAAGGTGGCTATGTAGGTCACTGATTTTTTTTTTTTGGTTTTTGAATGTCAGAAATGTTTATTTCTAAATTTTGTGTTGTTATATTGCTTTAACTGGTGAAAATAAACAAGTGAGATGGGTATATATTTGGCTTTTATTAGGGTGCCAAATAATTCTGCCCAGTAATAGTTACCTGCACAAACAGATATCCTCCTAAGATAGCCAAATAAAAAAATACCCCACTCCAACTTACAAAAATCTTAAGCTTTGATATTTATGAGCCTTTTGGATTGATTGAGAACAAAGTTGTTCAATAATAAATTTAACTTGCCTAATAATTATGCAAAAAGTGTATATAATGCTCCATATATAATGGGCCCCATTTATAATGCTCCAGTGTATACTGGGACCCATATATGACACTCCAGTGTATGATGCGCCACATTTATAATGCTCCAGTGTATGATGGGCCCCATGGATGAGGCTACAGTGTATGATGGGCCTATATAATGTTCCATATATAATGGGCCCCATTTACAATGCTCCAGTGTATAATGGGCCCTGTATATGATGCTCCAGTGTATGATGGGCCACATTATCAATGCTCCAGTGTATGATGGTCCCCATGGATGATGCTCCAGTGTATGATGGGCCTATATAATGCTTCATATATAATGGGCCCCATTTATAATGCTCCAGTGTATAATGGGACCTGTATATGATGCTCCAGTGTATGATGGGCCACATGTACAATGCTCCAGTGCATGATGGGTCCCAAGGATGAGGTTCCAGTGTATGATGTGCCTATATAATGCTCCATATATAATGGGCCCCATTTATAATGCTTCAGTGTATAATGGGCCCCGTATATGATGCTCCAGTGTATGATGGGCCACATTTATAATGCTCCAGTGTATGATGGGCCTCATGGATGATGCTCAAGTGTATGATGGGCCTATATAATGCTCCATATATAATGTGCCCCATTTATAATTTTCCAGTGTATAATGGGCCCCATGGATGATGCTCCAGTGTTTGATGGGCCTAAATAATGCTCCATATATAATGTGCCCCATATGATGCTCCAGTATATGATGGGCCCCATACATGATGCTCCAGTGTATAATGCTCCCCATATATTGCTCCAAACATAAAAAAAAATGAAATACCTCTCCTCGCTGGGCACTGCTCTACTCTGGACTCCTCAGCGTCGCCATCTTCCAGCTCTCTGCGCTTGGACTGTTCAGGCAGAGGGCATACAGACATGACGTCATCGCGCTCTCTGACCTGAATGTCACAGTCAGGAAACGCGGAAGACGTCACAGCGGTGGAGCAGGGAGAGGTAAGTATTGCAAGTGCTGGGGCCCTGAGCAAGTAGTGGGGGCCCACTCATGGGTGACGGCAATGGCACAGGGCCCCTCTTGGTACGCCGGTGTGTCTGACGGTGAGTGGGTCCCCCCACCGTCAGAGACCGGCGTAGTATGAGAGGCCCTGTGTCAGTGACGTCTCTCACGAGTGGGCCCCCCCACCTGCTCAGGGCACAGCGACTTGCCCAGGTGCGCCAGGTGCTGACGCCGGCCCTGGGGGGGTACAGCCCAGTTAGGGAGGTGGAAAAACTGGCATATGTTGAGGTGTAGGCTGGACGTTCAGCAGCTGCAAATGGAGGAATTGGAGAAGTCGGAGGAACAGGAGGACAAAGCGAGCCATTTTGCTGGCAACCTATGTGTCATCAGGGAAGGTGGGACAAAATCCTTTAAAACCCATGCATGGTTCATTTTAATGAAGGTGAGATCACCAACATTTTGGGTCGACAGCCGGGTCCTTCTTTCTGTCAGGATTGATCCAGCAGCACTGAAGACTCTTTCTGATAGCACACTACCAGCAGGGCAAGCGAGCTCCTGTAAGGCATATTGTGCCAATTCAGGCCAGGTGTCCAGTTTACAGGCCCAGTAGTCAAAGGGGAATGAACTGTGAGGGAGAACATCGATAGGGGAGGAGAGGTAATTTTGAACCATAGTTGACAACTGCTGTCTCCTGTCTGTTGCTATAGATTCCTGATTACCAGGCGTGTGAGCTGTCTGTGAGAAATCAGTCCACAACATGGTCATGAAACCCTTGTCTATAATGCCACTTCGGCTGTGTGCACCACGAACACGTCTTCCATTTGGCCCAGTATGGCTCGTGGTAGAACCTGCACCGCTGCTGTGTGCTGGGAATGCCTCTAACAAACGGTTTACCAGAGTTGCTTGTTTGTTCGACAATATTAGCTCTAGGTTCTCTTGTGGCATGATGTTCTGTAATTTGCCTTTATAGCATGGATCGAGGATGCTGGCCAACTAGTAGTCATCATCCTTCATAATTTTGGCAATGCGGGGGTCCCTTTTTAGGATCTGCAAGACATGATCACACATGTGGGCCAATGTTCCAGGTGTCAATGATGCACTGACAGTGGTGGGTGGAGGAGAACTTTCTGCCAAATCCACATCCCTCCAGTCACGCACAAACCCTGTACCTGACTTTGGCAAGGCAACATTTTCTCTTGCCCCCTGAGAAGCATCCTCTTCCCCAAAATAATCATCCCCCTCATCCTCCTACTCCTCTTCCTCTTCTTCCTCCACCTCATCCAGGACAGTTCCCTGAGCAGACAATGCCTGACTATCATCAAGGCTTCCCTCCTCCTCTTCCTCCTCCGCTGCTGACACCTGATCCTTAATGTGCGTCAAAGTTTGCATGAGCAGACGCATAAGTGGGATGCTCATGCTTATGATGGCGTCGTTTGCACTTACCAGCCATGTGCATTCTTCAAAACACTGAAGGACTTTACAGAGGTCTTTCAGGTTTGACCACTGCACACCGACAACTCCATGTCTGCCCTCAAACTGCCTGCCCATGTATCCTGTATAATGCATTACAGCCTGCCTCTGTTCGCACAGCCTCTCAACCATGTGCATGGTGGAGTTCCACCTTGTTTCAACGTCTATGATTAGTCGGTGCTTGGGGAGGTGGAGCGATCGCTGCAGCCTCTGCATACGGCTGGAGTCTACGGGCGAGCGACGGATGTGCAAGCACAGTCTTCGCACCTTATGGAGCAGGGCTGTTAACTCCGGTTAATTATTTAGATAGCACTGCACCACCAGATTCAAGGTGTGAGCCAGGCAAGGTATGTGTCTGAGTTTTGCCAGGGCTATGGCCGCCACAAAATTACGGCCGTTATCACTGACTTCCTTGCATGGCGCAAGATGTTGACTGCCCAGCCATGACTCAGTTTCTCGCTGCAAGTAGTCGGCCAGTACCTCCGCGGTGTGTCTGTTGTCGTCCAAAGACATCCTCTTTAAAACAGCCTGCTGACGCTTACCACTAGCTGTTCGATAGTGTGACACCTCGTGTGCAACACTGGCAGCTGCGGATGGAGTGCTCGTGCGACTGCGCTCTGTCGATGAGCTTTCGCTTCTGGAGGAGGAGGGTCGAACGCCTACAGCCAACTGTTGCCTATACCGTGGGCTAGGCAGCACTGTCCCACTGCCGCTGTCCCCTGTGGAGCCTACATCCACCACATTAACCCAGTGCACACTGATGGACATGTAACGGCCCTGGCCATGCCTACTGGCCCATGCATCTGTTGTGAGGTTCACCTTTCCACTCACTGATTGTTTCAGTGCATGGACAATGCGGTCTTTCACATGCAGGTGGAGGGCAGGGATGGCTTTTCTAGAAAAGAAGTGCCGACAGGGTAGATCATAGCGTGGGACAGCGTAGGCCATGAGCTCTCGGAACCCTGCGCTTTCAACCAAACGGAAGGGCATCATCTCTAATGAGATCAGTTTGGCAATATAGGCGTTCAAAGCCAGTGTACGCGGATAAGAGGATGAATACTTTCTTGTCCTACTCAGAGTGTCTGCTAGGGTGAGCTGGACTTGAGAGCTGCATATGTGGGAACTAATGGTGGACATGACGGACTGAGAGGGGGTTGGTGATGGTGGTGGTGGTGATGGCCTAGATTCAGTCTTTCGTTGCAAAAACATTGTGATTCCCTGACTGCTTTGGCCTTGCGAAGACACCTCAAAATTTCTTGGTGGTGGTGTGCTAACCGGTGGGCTTACAGTGGGGGAAGCGATGGAGCATTGCTTGCTACCTTCAGTCGTAGCAGGTGCACATGTGCTATCTGAGGTTTTGTAGTCCGTCCACGCTTGCAAGTGCATGGTGATTAAATGTCTAAGCATGCAACTGGTATTCAAGTTTCGGAGATTTTTCCATCGGCTAAAGGTCCTACCGCACTTCTTACAGATAACTTTTGCCTCATCAATAGGATTTTAGTCAAAAAAGTGCCACACTGCACTCTTTCTACTATGGTATAAATATTCAGGGCTCGCACGCTGTGCTAATTTGACCGTCTGGCCAAGCTGTCCTGCAACTCCTTTGGTTTTTTTAACACGTTTTTGGACAGCTATGGGCCTGCCAGATAACCGATGCAGTAATGTCGTTGCCTGCTGCGGATCCTTCTCCTCTTCTGAGCTGTTGCCAGCTGCACCCTCTTCCCCAATGGATGCCAATCCGGGTCAACAACTAGGTCATCCATCACCTCCTATTCAATTTCATCTGCACATTCCTCTGTGTCACCATATAAGGGTCAGATTCTGGCTCAGTAGACTGCGAGGGCAATGTAGTGCTCTGGGTGAATGCACCAGCAGAATCATCTAACAGTGGCTGTGCATCAGTGCACTCCATGTCAGATTCATCGTGGACTGGGGAATTCAGGATTTGACTTGATAACCCAGGCATGGTATGTGAAAAGAGCTCCATGGAGTAATCTGAAGTGTGGCCTGCCACATCCTTCACTTTTCGTGGGGGTGAAGGACACAATGAAAGGTGTTGTTCCTGATCAGGAGCTGCACTGACGACTCAGTGCTTGCATTTTTTGAAACTTCAGAAGAGGAGACTATAGAGCTGGAGGCTGTTTCGGCAATGCAAGACAAAACCTGTTCCTGATGCTCCGGTTTTAAAAGCGGTTTACCTACTCCAAGAAAAGGGAGCCTTCCAGGCCTTCTGGAGCCAGACGATTCCGCAGGCTCAACACCACTTGCCTTAGGTGCTATTGTGCTTTTGGCACTACCAGCAGATGCACCACCACCACCATCAGTATCAGCTGGCCCCCCCTGCCCAAGTCTGCGGCCTCTTCCACCATACTTCCTCATGTTTGGGAAAATGTACCCAAAATACCAGCAGATTATGGTACTGTATCAGAATCGTACAGCTGTATACAGTGTTGGGGTAATTTTAAATCTTTGTATATATTTCCAAAGTCAGACACAGACAGGCTCAGTATGGATTACACCAGAATATAAATAGCAGAAAAAGGGTAATGTATCAGAAGCGTACAGCTGTATACAGTCCAGGGATAATTTTAAATCTCCTTATATATTTCCAGAGTCAGACAAACTCTCACTGGCACAGTATGGATTACACCAGAATATAAAAAGTAGAAAAAGGGTAATGTATCAGAAGATACCAGGTGTATACAGTGTAGGGGTAATTGTAAATCTCAGCATATATTTCAGGAGTAACACACAGACTCTCACAGACTCAGTATGGATTACACTAGAATATAAATAGCAGAAAAAGGGTAATGTATCAGAAGCGTACAGCTGTATACAGCCTAGGGATAATTGTACATCTCCGTATATATTTCCAGAGTCAGACACAGACTCTCACAGGCTCAGTATGGATTACACCACAATATAAAAAGCAGAAAAATGGTACTGAATCAGAAGATACCAGGTGTGTATAGTATTGGGGAAAATTACAATCTCCGTATATATTTCAGGAGTCTCACACAGACGCTCTCAGGCTCAGTATGGATTAGACCAGAATATAAAAAGCCGAAAAAGGGTACTGTATCAGAAGATGGCAGGTGTATATAGTATTGGTGAAAATTGTAAATCTTCTTATATTTTTTAGGAGTAACACACAGATGCTCTCAGGCTCAGTATGGATCAGACCAGAATATAAAAAGCTGAAAAAGGGTACTGTATCAGAAGCGTACAGTTGTATACAGTGTTGGGGTAATATGAAATCTCCGTATATATTTCAGGAGTAACACACAGACGCTCACAGGCTCAGTATGGATTAGACCAGAATATAAAAAGCAGAAAAAGGTTAATGTATCACAAGCGTACAGCTGTATACTGTCTAGGGGTAATTGTAAATCTCCGTATATATATTTCCAGAGTCAGACACAGACTCTCACAGGCTCAGTATGGATTAGACCAGAATATAAAAAGCAGAAAAAGGTTACTGTATCAGAAGATGGCAGGTGTATATAGTATTGGGGAAATTTGTAAATCTCCGTATATATTTCAGGAGTCACACAAAGACGCTCTCAGGCTCAGTATGGATTAGACCAGAATATAAAAAGCACAAAAAGGGTAATGTATCAGAAGCGTACAGCTGTATACAGTCTAGGGGTAATTGTAAATCTCCGTATATATTTCCGGAGTCAGACACAGACGCTCACAGGCTTGGTATGGATTAAACCAGAATATAAAAAGCAGAAAAAGGGTACTGTATCACAATAGTACAGCTGTATACATTCTAGGGGTAATTGTAAATCTCCATGTATATTTCCGGAGTCACACACAGTCAACATGTATTTGTCCGTGATACCAGCCGGTACACGGTAGTGTGTGAGGAGCGTACAGCTCTATACGGTGTGGGAAAAAATTAACGCTCGGTAACTGTGCAGAAAAAAAGAATAAAAGTATTAGTGCTGTGTAAAAAGCAGTCTGCACAGCAGTTTACACACAGCAATACAGCTAGCAAGCAGCCTAAAAACCCAGCTCTGCTGCTGCACACAAGAAAATCCTCCCCTGTCAGTGGCAGGCAGCCTAATAACCAGCGCTGCTGCACACACCAAAATCCTCCCCTGTCACTGCACACTAACTGTACAGCACAATTGCTATCAGCACAAGCACAGAATAACTTTTCTTTCCTGTCTAACTCTCTCCCTACTGATAAACAATGTCAGCAACCTCTCCCTACGCTAAGATCGGCAGAAGTAAAATGGCGGTCGGCGGTCAGGGCTTTTATAGCCACTGTGACGGCCCCCAAAGCAAGCCAATCACTGCAATGCCCTTCTCTAAGATGGTGGTGGCCGCTGCCCATGTCATCTCGTTGCCCACAGTGTACGTCCTTGCTCACTGGCTGAGAAAAGGCGCCTGCTAGCATTATGGGGAAACAGAATTTGGCACTTGGGTCGACGACCGCATAGCCGACCTCACGCTATGGTCGGGTTTCGATCGGGGAAACCCGACTTTGGCGAAAGTCGGCGACTTTTGAATCTGACCAACCAGTTTCGCTCAACTCTAATGAATTCATATACACATGCTAATTTTTAGCAGTCACAGCCACCCACACAGACGGACATACATTAGACCTCATCTACACCTGCCTCTGTTTCCTATCTAATCTCACAACTTTCTCCCTCCACCTATCCGACCACCAGCTACTCACCTTCTCATCCCTGACCGCCTCACCTGCCCCCTACATCCAGCCACTGGCACTTGCAGAAACCTTGCACACCTAGACATTCACAGACTCTCAGACTCTCTTCTACCTCTGTCCTCCATATCTTCACTCCATGACACAGACAGTGCCACCGCTTTCTATAACGCCACCCTCACATCGGCCATAGATTCAGTCGCCCCTCTCACGCATGGCAATGTGCGACGAATCAATAGGCAACCCTGGCACAGCAATCTCACCAAAAAACTTCGACAGTCATCCAGGGTCGCAGAGCGGCATTGGAAGAAAACACGCCTGCCAGACTACTTCACTGCTTTCAAACAAGCTACACTTGCCTTCAAAATAGCCCTCACCTCTGCTAAACAGACCTATTTCACAAACCTTGTATCTTCATTATCCTACAACCCAAAACAACTGTTCAGCACATTCAACTCTCTCCTCTGCCCACCACTGCCACCTCCACCTCCCCTCATATCTGCCGAGGACTTTGCCACCTACTTCAAAAATAAGATCGACCAAACAAGGCAAACCATTACTGTTCCACCACCCCAACCACTCTATATACCAGACCTCTGCCCTTCCCCAATAACCTCCCTCTCCAACATCACTGAAGGAGAGCTTACTCATCTTCTTTCCTAATCACACCTCACCACCTGTGCACTTGACCCCATCCCTTCCCACCTGCTCCACAACCTCACTAACACACTCATCCCAGTCCTAACCCATCTCTTCAACCTATCGCTATCTTCTGGTACCTTTCCCTCTACCTTCAAACATTCCACCATCACACTCATCCTCAAAAAAACAAATCTTGACCCAACTGTCATGCCCAGTTATCGCCCCATATAATTTCTCCCGTTTGCTTCCAAACTCCTTGAGCAGCATGTCCATGCTCAACTTTCCCCCAACTCTCATCTAACTTTCTCCTTGACAACCTCAAATCTGGCTTCCGCCCCCACCACTCCACTGAAACTGCCCTGACCAAAATTACTAATGACTTACTCACAGCCAAAACTAACAGACCGTTCTCCATCCTCCTCCTCCTCGACCTGTTCTCTGCCTTCGACACAGTCTACCACTTCCTACTGCTACAGATTCTTTCTTCCCTTGGCATCAAAGACCTTGCCCTGTCCTGGATCTCCTCTTACCTTTCCGACCGCACATTTAGTGTCTTCCACTCCCACACTACCTCCTCATCCGGCCCTCTCTCTGTTGGAGTCCCTCAAGGCTCTGTCCTGGGGCCCCTACTATTTTCCATCTATACCCTTTGCCTAGGACAACTCATAAAGTCCCATGGCTTCCAGTACCACCTGTATGCGGACGACTCTCAGATCTACCTCTCTGGCCCAGATGTCACCTCTCTGCTGTCCAGAATCCCAAAGTGTCTGTCGGCCATATCCTCCTTCTTCACCTCTCACTTCCTAAAACTCAATGTAGACAAAATCAAACTCATCATCTTTTCCCATCTAGCGTATCTTCCCTATGCATGGATTTATGTCTTTTTACATTAATTAAGGAATTTGCTCCTCAGACCTTGTGGGGGCATCACAGCACAGAACCAGACCCCAATCAGAGGACAATCAAACTTTCACACTCCTTATCTATGAACTGTTCCAATATTTATGGCCACAACTGTGTGGGAACCCTCCAGGACTCAGCCCCTTATCCACCCATCTTTTTCACACAAGGTTTTTAATCACATTCTAAGCTTGTTTTTTCACTTCCCCATACATGAGTCCTGGCTTGGCACCTGAAGGTTTAAGCAATTAGTGAAAGGGATCATGCAAATTTAGGTACACCTTGATGTGGTTGAATGGTTTTTGCATTCTTTGGTCAAAAAACATTAGGTATCATATATTTTTAACATTTATGGCAAAAGAGGAGTTCCTGTATTCATTTATCAGTGTTGCTGATGCATAGTGTATGTATATGCTTGAATAAGAAATGGCAGCATTCAACCAGAGTATCTTAAAAATGCTTTGCTACATAAAAAGTGGCTCAAGAGAAGCAATGATGGTAGATAAGAAAGGCAATGACCGTTGCACAATGGCATTGTCACCTGTAATATGGCCTATACCTCCCATAATCTGTGTTTTTGGAGGGAAATACAGCATTTGAAGATACCCAATGTGTGTGTCAAATTCATTCCATGCATTACACTAAGCACTTACATTGGTGTTTTGATTTACATCCACAAAAAACATCATTTCAATAGAAGCCCTCTCAGAACCATTCACTAGAATGAGTGAGAGTCCCATCTTTTTATAGGTGAACAAACGCAACTGCGCTTTTGTGCATGTCAAAAAAGACAGGACACTGACGAAAAATAAGCTAGACAGAGTCCATTTGCCTCATTATAAGGTTTGGTCCCATCAGGCTTTAAACTACAACTAGTTTTACAGACATTTAGATGGAAACAGCAATGTAAGTTCTCAATGTAGTGCACAGGATAAATGTGAACCTAGACTTATTTTGATTTTGGGAGGCAAAATGAACAAATAAGCAGCTATTAAAGAATTGTTTTTATTTTTTTTTATTTTCCATGGGTCAGTTCAATTGCATTGATGCCAGATTTATATAATTTATTATGTTTTGCAACGTTTACACACCAAAAATCATCAAAAATGAATATAATAATTTGCATCACAAAATTTTGAGAGCTATGTTTTGCTTTTTTCTACCATAAGAGCTAAGTGAGGGTTTCTGTTTTGTGGAATATGATGACGTTTTTAAGTGATTAAATATTTCTTTACATATAATAGTTTGATTGCGCTTTGTTCCACTTTTTGCATGGCAGTATGAGGAAAAAACAGTATTTTGCAGTGTTTTTATGGCATTCATTGTAGGGGTTAAATAGTAGGACAGTTTAATAGCTTGAGAAGCTCTGAAAATGGTAAGCCTAAATTGGTGTACATTTTTGCTTACTTTGTTTTTAACCTTTTTTTATTTTTATTTTATGTTGCGTTAATATTTTTACACATTTGAACACATTTGAATTTGAATGCTCAAAACTGTAATTTCAGGTCTAATACACTACAACACTATCTTACAAAGACATGATGCCTATTGTACCCCACAATGCCCAACAGGTCACCATTAATGGGAGAACCAAAGGCCATGACAATCATTGGTGCCCCACGATCATGGTAAAGGAGTGCTGATGTGGTTAAAGAGGGAGCCCCCTCTTAAACATCTAAATGTAGTCAATAGCTATTGTCCATGGCCACAGTTACTTAACTGTTAAAAAGACAGGAACAGTGATGGAACTGGTGATTTCTGTAGAAGCTTAGATGTCAGTTAAGCTGAACTCCCACAGTTATCATGCCAGGCACAACCCCTCTGTCTGCATGATCACTATGATGTACTTTTACATCCATTTCAGTGAATACCTTAGCAAATAAGATATATTCATATGTCCAGTGTTGAAAAGGCGTTTCTAATGATACACACTTATTTCTAAAGATAGTGACTTTTATCATAGACAGTTGGGGTGGGGGAAAACAATTTTACAACAATCACAGGCAGACATTACATTTTAGAAAGAAATCAAGTTATAAGGTTTTGTCAATTTCATTTTTGTATATTGTAATATGATTGTCAGTTTAAAAGTCACATCTGAAAATTAAAAATTACATTAAAAATGAGATTTTGTTTAATGAGTTTGTCACATAATAAGAAGCCATACCCATATTAGAAAATATTGACGACCCCATAGGACTAAGATCTGTAAGAGTGGCAACAGTCATGCATTATTACATCAAAGGTTATTCATGCGAATTGTTGCCATTCAAAGCTACTTTTCTACAGCAGCAGCTGAAAAGTGTGCCTAAACAACGCTTCCATAGTTTTCCCGGCCATAACATACCCTACAGTCTATAGCATGCTCTTGCCTTATTGAATACATCATGAATCACCAATTATCAAAATAAATAATTATGTAATCCCTGTAAAAACCTTTGTAAGTATTGGGTCCAGAAAATTCTTATCTTCTCTTGCTGACAACTTTATCTGTTTAAAGATAGAAGAGAGAACAAGAGGATTGGCAATCTTGGACCCAATTGTTAAGGGTATGCCACACTAAACAACATCGCTAACGGGATCGCTAAAAAACGTCACTATTTAGCGATCCCGTTAGCGATGTTGTTGTGTGCGGCATGCAGCAACGACGTGGCCCCTGCTGTGATCTCGTCCGTCGTCCTGATCGTTCCGGACCCTATTCTGATCGTCGGCGTCCCGCTGGGTAAGTATGTATCGCTGAGTGTGGCACCTTTTTTAGCGATTTAGCGGTACTTTTGTACCTCTAAAGTCGTTAAGGAGATCGCTAACCGCGATAGCGTCCTTAACGACATCGCTAAATGTGGCCGACACTAGCGATATTGTAAACGATCCCGCTAGCGATCTCATTAGTATGCGACGCTAACGAGATCGTTAGCGGGATCGTGTAGTGTGGCAGTGCCTTTACCAACTGGGAGGAAATGGTTGAGGAAGTAAATGTGACTGTGAATTTAGGAGGCAGTGATCATGCTATCTGCGAATTTTGGATTACAAGAGGAGAAAGGCCAGCATGACTCAGACTTTAAGGTTGGACTTTAGAAAGGCAGATTTTAATGGACTCAGAAAGAGAAAGGTCCAATGGCTGGATGTTCTAAAGGACAGAAATTTCCAAGAAGGATGGGAGATTGTACTAAATGAAATTCTCACTGCACAATCTGAAACAATCCTGTAAAGAAGTAAGAATTGGAAACATTTAAAGAGATGAGGATTGATGAATACATAACTTAATCACTTGTTAAACAGGAAAAAAGAAATTTATATGAAATGGAAAGAAAGTGGCATATCTAATGAAGAATATAATGCTGTTGTGAATGCAATGCAAGTGTTAAAAGAGTTAAGCCAGTAATGAAGTAATGGTACTGCCACACTAAACAATCCCGCTAGCGATCACGATAACGACGCATACTAATGCGATCGCTAGCGGGATTGTTTTTATATCGCTAAATGCGGCCACATTTAGCGATATAGTTAACGACGCTATCGCCGTTAGCGATCTTCTTAACGACTTTAGCGGTACAAAAGTACCGCTAAATCGCTAAGAAAAGGTGCCACACAGCGATTAGATACTTACCTAGCGGGAGCGCCGACGAGAAAATAGGGTCCGGAACGATTCCAGCGACGAGCGAGATCACAGCAGGAAGCTCGTCGCTGGAAGCTGCCGCACTGAACAACATCGCTAACAGGATCGCTAAATAGTGACGTTTTTTAGCGATCCCGTTAGCGATATTGTTTAGTGTGGCATACCCTTAAGGCTTGCAAAGGAGACCAAAAGCAGTAAAAAAGGATTTTGGGGATATGTCAAAAGCAAAACAAAAGTCAAATATACTATAGGATTTTGACAGGATGAAAAGGGTGAAGTGGTCAAAAATTATGTTGAGAACTTATAAATTCCTATTTTGCATCTGTGTTCTCTAAGAAAGCAAATGTATCATCAACTGTTCTTCACGGTGCCATCAATGGAATAAAGGCAACTACACTATCTGTAAACAGAGAGATGGTGAGCAAACACTTAGGTAATTGAAATTAGTTTAAATCTCCAGGTCCAGATGAATTGCATCATTGTTTACTAAAAGAGTTAGCACAGGAAATTGCAGAACCACTCTCCAGAATCTTCGAAAAATCCTGGAGAACTGAAGTCCCAGAAGATTGGAGAAGGGCAAATGTCATTCCTATCTCCAAAAAGAAAAGAAGATAGCCAGGAAATTACAGGCCAGTGAGCTTTATTTCTAGACCAGTAAGTACTTGGAAAAGAATACAGTAACTAACCAGAGCCTATATGGGGTGCATTATACTGTTTGGAGCATTATATGGGGCTCATACTGTTTGGAGCATTATATGGTGTTGTGAATGGGTTTGAGATGAGTTCTGAGCAGAGGCTTCCTCTGGTGGTTACAAGCGGTGCTGGTCTGTCCAGTGAAGATTGTGAGGACTGGGAATCAGGTGTTACTGACTGGTCTTATATAAGGGAGTCACCTTCCCATCAGGGTTGCCGGTGATCAATTGTTCTGGTCTGAATCCTTCATTCCTGTTTCCCTTGTAGCCTGCTGTGTCGTGTCTGCATCTCCTGCTAACAGATAAGACATTTTCTTCTTTTTGTTTTTGTGCTATATTTTTGCATTTTTGTCCTGCACTTCTGTGGGGGCCTTCAGGGTCCCCTCCGGGGGCTTTTGCCCTCTCAGTTTAGTTCAGCCACTTATGTATGTACTTTTGCTTTTTCCAGTTTTTTTCAGTGGCTGCTGTTTTGATTTTGTTACACCAGAGAACTAATTTAGGTGGTAGAGGTCGTGTGATCTCAGGTGTTTTTGAAATTAGTGGTGTTGGTGCTTTTCAGGGTTTTCTGGGATTGCAGTAAGTACCCTTCCTATCCTTTTCTATTTAGTTAATTTGGGCCCCAGCGTTTGCTCATACTATTTTCTTTCTGTGTCAGTATTTCATCTTGTCTAACCGCCATTACATGTTTGGGGGCTTTCTATTGTCTTTGGGGTTCTGCTCCGGGGCAGATAGCTTTCCTATATCTATCTTTAGGTGTAATTAGTTTCTCAGGCTGTGACGAGGCGTCTAGGACCAACGTAGGAACGCTCCACGGCTGCCTCTAGTTGTGGTGGTTAGTCAGGGTACTGCAATCTCATAGTTTCCAACTGCTCTGGTGTATTGCCCTTTTTTTTACCTGCACTCCTCAGCTACCAAATCATAACAGTATCACCGGCCATAACTGAAAATTGTGTGGTACTCACAGAAGGGAAAAATATTGTGAAAGAAAAAAAAAAAAAAAAAAAAAGGTTGTCAGAGTTGTCAGAGATATTTTTCTGTTTGTTGCATTTTTTTTTTTTCCCCCCTGTATCTCTGGGTGCTGGGGAGGATCTTTTCTCTCAATGGAGTTTGCACAGTTGTCTGGCCGTGTGGATCAGCTTGCCACTGAGGTTCAGAGTATTGCTACCTATCTTGCTAGGTTGCCTGTTGTGGAACCTAGGATTCCCATGCCAGATTTGTTTTTAGGGGATCGAGCTAAGTTTCAGAATTTCAAAAATAATTGTAAATTGTTTTTTGCCTTAAAATCTAAGTCCTCAGGGAACGCAGCGCAGCAGGTTCAAATTATCATCTCTCTCCTGCGCGGTGATCCTCAGGATTGGGCTTTTTCCCTGACACCTGGGGATCCTGTTTTGAGTGATGTTGATGCATTTTTTTCAGGCTTTGGGGTTATTGTACGATGAGCCTAATGTCACTGATCAAGCTGAAAAAGCCTTGTTGGCATTAAATCAGGGCTTGATGACGCTGAGTTGTACTGTCAGAGATTCCGTAGGTGGGCAGTCCTGACCAAATGGAATGACGACGCTTTGGCAGCCCTTTTCCGGAAGGGTCTGTCAGATAATGTAAAGGATGTTATGGTGGGATTCCCTGTCCCCTCTGGTCTCAATGATTCTATGTCATTAGCGATTCAAATTGACAGACGTTTGCGTGAGCGGAGAAGTATGCGTGGAATGGTGTTGCCTTGTGAACCAGCTTCTGAACCCATGCAGTGTGATAGAGTGGTGTCTGGGGCACAGCGTCATGAGTTTCGAAAACGCAATGGGTTATGTTTCTACTGTGGTGATGCCTCTCATGCTATTTCAGTCTGCCCTAAGCGGGGAAGACGTTTTGCACGCTCAGTTGTCTTGGGTAGTGTTCAGACTAAGTTTTTATTAACTGTCACTCTGATATGCTCTCTGTCCTCATTTTCTGCTCAGGCTTTCGTTGATTCTGGAGCAGCTATTAACCTGATGGATTATGATTTTGCTAAACGTTGTGGGTTTCCCTTGATACCCCTACAGAAGTCTATTCCCCTACTGGGGATCGATTCTACCCCTTTGGCTGAGAATAAACCCCAGTTTTCTACTCAGGTGATAATGAGGGTTGAACCTGATCACCAGGAGTGCTGCAAATTTTTGGTTCTGTATAATCTGCATGACATTATCGTGCTGGGTTTCCCTTGGTTACAGTCTCATAATCCTGTTTTGGATTGGAAATCTGTGTCTGTAACCAGTTGGGGCTGCCAATGTGTTAATACCAACACTCCTGTTTTTTCTGCCTCCCCCCAGGCTCAGGATGTTCCTGACTTTTTGATTGATTTTTCTGATGTGTTTAGCGAAAGTAAATCTGCATCCTTGCCTCCCCATAGGAGCTATGACTGCGCTATTGAATTAGTGCCGGGTAGTAAATTCCCTAAGGGTCGCCTTTTTAACTTGTCTGTACCTGAACATGACGCTATGCGGTCTTATATCAAGGAATCATTGGAGAAGGGTCATATCAGACCATCCTCTTCACCCTTAGGTGCCGGTTTTTTCTTTGTGGCCAAAAAGGATGGTTCATTGAGGCCCTGTATTGATTATCGTCTCTTGAACAATATTACTGTGAAATATCAATACCCGTTACCCTTGATTTCTGACCTGTTTTCCAGGGTGAAAAACGCTACTTGGTTTACCAAGCTTGACCTCAGGGGGGCGTATAACCTTATTCGCATTAAGCACGGGGATGAATGGAAGACGGCATTCAATACCCCTGAAGGGCATTTTGAGTACCTGGTGATGCCCTTTGGGCTCACTAATGCTCCTTCCGTCTTCCAGTCCTTCATGAATGACATTTTCAGGGATTTTGTGGACAAATTTCTGATTGTTTATTTGGATGATATCTTGATTTTTTCTAATGACTGGGACTCTCATGTGAAACATGTTCGAACTGTATTCCAGATTTTGAGAGAGAATGCTCTGTATGTGAAGGGATCAAAGTGTCTTTTTGGCGTACAGAGGATCTCATTTCTGGGATTCATTTTGTCCCCATCTGTTATTGAAATGGACCCGGTCAAGGTTCAGGCCATCTGTGATTGGGTCCAACCTACTTCATTAAAGGCTCTTCAGAGATTTTTGGGTTTTGCCAATTTTTATCGTAAATTTATTGGTAATTTCTCGGTTATTGTTAAACCATTAACTGATTTGACCAGAAAGGGTTCTGATGTGGTGAATTGGCCTCCTGAGGCAGTCTCTGCATTTCAGGAACTTAAGCAGAGATTCACTTCTGCTCCTGTTCTACGGCAGCCTGATGTTTCTCTGCCATTTCAGGTGGAGTTGATGCCTCTGAAATTGGGGCAGGTGCTGTTTTGTCCCAAAAAGATCCAGAGACCTCTAAAAGTAACCCTTGTGCCTTTTTCTCTCGAAAATTTTCTCCTACTGAACGTAATTATGACGTGGGTAATCGGGAATTATTGGCCATGAAGTGGGCTTTTGAAGAGTGAGACATTGGCTGGAGGGAGCCAAACATCAGGTGGTGGTCCTTACGGACCATAAGAATCTGGTCTATCTGGAATCTGCCAAGCGACTCAATCCTAGACAGGCCAGGTGGGCCTTGTTTTTCACACGTTTTAATTTTGTGGTTTCCTTTCTTCCTGGCACTAAGAATGTTAAGGCGGATGCCCTCTCGAGGAGCTTCCTTGCGGACTCTCCTGAGTTATCTGATCCTTCTGTTATTTTGAAAGAGGGTGTAGTTCTTTCCGCCATCTCGTCCAATTTGAGACTTGCTCTGGAGGGGTGTCAGGAGGATAGGCCCGAGCGCTGCCCGGTTGGAAAATTGTTTGTCCCGGATCAGTGGAAAAAGAGTGTGATGTCTGAGATTCATTGTTCCACATTGGCTGGGCATCCCGGAATTTTTGGTACCAGAGACTTGGTTAGTCGGTCCTTTTTGGTGGCCTACCTTGTCTCGTGATGTCAGGGATTTGTGCAGTCCTGCGGGACTTGCTCTCGCTCCAAGTCTTGCTCTCGCTCTAGTGGTTTGTTGATGCCATTGCCTGTGCCCAAGAGACCATGGACCCATATCTCTATGGATTTCATTTCCGACCTTCCTGTTTCTCAGAGAATGACCACCATCTGGGTAATTTGTGATAGGTTTTCCAAAATGATACATCTTGTGCCATTACCTAAGTTGCCTTCCTCCTCTGAATTGGTGCCGTTGTTCCTTCAGCACGTGGTTCGTTTACACGGCATTCCTGAGAACATTGTGTCTGACAGAGGAGTCCAGTTTGTTTCCAGATTTTGGAGGACTTTTTGTTCTAAACTGGGTGTTCAATTGTCTTTCTCCTCGGCATTTCATCCTCAGACCAATGGTCAAACTGAGAGAACAAACCAGACATTGGAGACTTATCTAAGATGCTTTGTGTCTGCTGATCAGGATGACTGGGTCTCTTTTTTGCCTTTGGCTGAGTTTGCTCTTAATAATAGGGCTAGCTCTGCCACTTTGATGTCTCCGTTTTTCTGTAATTCTGGGTTTCACCCTCGATTTTCTTCAGGACAGACGGAGGCTTCTGTCTGTCCAGGTGTTGACTCTGTTGTGGAGCGTATGCAACAGATTTGGGACCAGGTAGTGGAGAGGTTGTCCCTCTCTCAGGAGAAGGCCAGTGGTTTGCTAACCGGCATAGGACTGATGGTCCTCGGTTTAAAGTGGGGGACTTGGTCTGGTTGTCCTCAAAGAATATTCCTATGAGAGTGGCATCTCCTAAATTTAAGCCTAGGTTCATTGGACCTTATAAGATCATGGAGATTATTAATCCTGTTTCTTTTCGTTTGCTTCTTCCAGGGACATTTAAGATCCGTAACGTGTTCCACAAGTCCTTGTTGAAGAGGTTTGTTGAGCCAGTGGTTCCTGCTGCTGTGCCTCCTGACCCTGTTTTGGTTGAGGGCAATCTGGAGTATGTGGTTGAGAAAATATTAGATTCTCGTTTTTCTAGACGGAAACTCCAGTATTTGGTTAAATGGAGAGGTTATGGTCAGGAAGACAATTCTTGGGTGTTTGCTTCGGACATCCATGCTAGGAGACTTATCCGTGCGTATCATAGAACTCATCCTGACCGACCTGGTTGCTCAAATGAGGGTTCGGTGACCCCTCCTCAAGGGGGGGGTACTGTTGTGAATGTGTTTGAGATGAGTTCTGAGCAGAGGCTTCCTCTGGTGGTTACAAGCGGTGCTGGTCTGTCCAGTGAAGATTGTGAGGACTGGGAATCAGGTGTTACTGACTGGTCTTATATAAGGGAGTCACCTTCCCATCAGGGTTGCCGGTGATCAATTGTTCTGGTCTGAATCCTTCATTCCTGTTTCCCTTGTAGCCTGCTGTGTCATGTCTGCATCTCCTGCTAACAGATAAGACATTTTCTTCTTTTTGTTTTTGTGCTATATTTTTGCATTTTTGTCCTGCACTTCTGTGGGGGCCTTCAGGGTCCCCTCCGGGGGCTTTTGCCCTCTCAGTTTAGTTCAGCCACTTATGTATGTACTTTTGCTTTTTCCAGTTTTTTCAGTGGCTGCTGTTTTGATTTTGTTACACCAGAGAACTAATTTAGGTGGTAGAGGTCGTGTGATCTCAGGTGTTTTTGAAATTAGTGGTGTTGGTGCTTTTCAGGGTTTTCTGGGATTGCAGTAAGTACCCTTCCTATCATTTTCTATTTAGTTAGTTTGGGCCCCAGCGTTTGCTCATACTATTTTCTTTCTGTGTCAGTATTTCATCTTGTCTAACCGCCATTACATGTTTGGGGGCTTTCTATTGTCTTTGGGGTTCTGCTCCGGGGCAGATAGCTTTCCTATATCTATCTTTAGGTGTAGTTAGTTTCTCAGGCTGTGACGAGGCGTCTAGGACCAACGTAGGAACGCTCCACGGCTGCCTCTAGTTGTGGTGGTTAGTCAGGGTACTGCAATCTCATAGTTTCCAACTGCTCTGGTGTATTGCCTTTTTTTACCTGCACTCCTCAGCTACCAAATCATAACAATATGGGGCTTATTATTCTGTATGGAGCAATATATGGGGATCATTATTCAGTATGTAGCAATATATGAGGCTCATTATACTGTATGGAGCACTATGTTATACCCATAATACTGTATGGAGCAGTATTTAGGGCTTATTATTCTGAATGGAGCAATATATGGAGCTCATTATTCTGTATGGAGTAATATATCGGGCTCATTATACTGTATGGAGCAATATATGGGGCATGTTATTCCGCATGGAGCGCTATGTGGTGCCCACAATACTGTATGGAGGACCATGTGGTGCCCATAATACTGTATGGAGCAATATATGGGGCTCATTGTACTGTATGGAGAAATATATGGGGCATGTTATTCTGTATGGAGCACTATGTGGTGCCCACAATACTGTATGGAGGAATATGTGACGCCCATAATACTGTATGGAGCAATATATGGGGCTCACTAATCTGTATGAAGCACTATGTGGTACCCATAATACTGTATGGAGCAATATATGGGGCTCATTATACTGTATGGAGCACTATGTGGTACCCATAACACTGTATGGAGCAATACATGGGGATCATTATACTGTATGGAGCAATATATGGGGTATGTTATTCTGTATGGAGCGCAATGTAATGCCCAGAATACTGTATGGAGCGCTATGTGGTGCCCATAATACTGTATGGAGGACTTTGTGGTGCCCATAATACTGTATGGAGGACTATACTGCCTGATTTATGACCTAATGTAGAATGTGCAATAGTTATCACTCATGTAATGTAAGAAGTGAAATCTTTGGCATTGTATACCTATATTTCTCTGCTGTATCTGTGCATTATGAATTGTGGCATGTGTTAGAGGGGCCAACTGAGACTTTCACCCAGGGCCCACAAAAACCAGGAGCTGGCCCTGTATGCACTGCACAGTACCACTTCTCCTGTCCGGTTGTCGAAGAGGCAACATTGGACTTTGGAAGGGTCAATATTGGTTTAGTATTTTCAATATTACTATGGCCAAATACAATTATTGGAAAAGCTGTTTAAATAGATTATCCCAAGTAATCCCCTCTCCTTTCGAGAGGGGATAACTTTCCAATTGCTGGAGATCCGACTGCTGGGACCCTATGATCCTGAAAATCGGAGCTCTGTAGAGCACTATCAGGGCCGGTTTTAGGCAAAGTGGGGCCCTAGGCAAAGTTTAAAATGGGGCCCCAAATGCTAACACATTGCACATCACACAGAAGCATTTCGGTTGTATTTAAATGCGCTGAGTTCAGACCGCTAAATGAGTGTGATCGACAATATTGAAATCGTTCAACACTTGTTTTCCGGCCTCTTTCCACTGGCTGAGGAACAATGATGGGGACAGAACAATCACTAATAGATCCCCATACAGTATCATATTATCAGCAGCACATCTACAGTTTACACTGGCAATGTGCTGCTGAGAATAATGATTTTTGTTCCAGCATAAACAATCCAATCACTCAATGAATATGCAGCATTTTGCTTGTTTAGTATAATACACTCCATAGTCCTCCATATATTATAATGTGCCCCATAGTCCTCCATATAGTATAATACACTCCCCATAGTCCTCCATATAATATAATGTGCCCCATAATCCTCCATTTAGTATAATACACTCCCCATAGTCCTCCAGAGTCCTCCATAAAGTATTATACACTCCCCATAATCCTCCATTTAGTATTATAAACTTCCCATAGTCCTCCATATAATATAATATGCCCCACAGTCCTCCATATTGTAAAATGCACACCCCATAGTCCTCCATATAATATAATATGCCCCATAGTCCTCCATATAGTATAATATACTTCCCATAGTCCTCCATATAGTATAATACACTCCCATCCATATAGTAAGATACACTCCCCATAGTCCTCCATATAGTATTATACACTACCCATAGTCCTCCATATAATATAATATGCCCCACAGTCCTCCATATTGTAAAATGCACACTCCATAGTCCTCCATATATTATAATGTGCCCCATAGTCCTCCATATAGTATAATACACTCCCCATAGTCCTCCATATAATATAATGTGCCCCATAGTCCTCCATTTAGTATAATACACTCCCCATAGTCCTCCAGAGTCCTCCATAAAGTATTATACACTCCCCATAATCCTCCATTTAGTATTATAAACTTCCCATAGTCCTCCATATAATATAATATGCCCCACAGTCCTCCAAATTGTAAAATGCACACCCCATAGTCCTCCATATAATATAATATGCCCCATAGTCCTCCATATAGTATAATATACTTCCCATAGTCCTCCATATAGTATAATACACTCCCATCCATATAGTAAGATACACTCCCCATAGTCCTCCATATAGTATTATACACTACCCATAGTCCTCCATATAATATAATATGCCCCACAGTCCTCCATATTGTAAAATGCACACTCCATAGTCCTCCATATAGTATAATACACTCCCTATAGTCCTCCATATAATATAATACACTCCTCAGTCCTCCACATAATATCATACACTCCTCATAGTCCTCAAATAGTATAATCCACTCCCTATAGTCATCCATATATTAAAATACACTCCTCAGTACTCTATATAGTATAATACACTCCTCATATCCCTCCATATATTAAAATACACTCAGTCCTCCATATAGTATAATACACTACTCAGTCCTCCATATAGTATAATACACTCCTCATAGTGCTCCATATAGTATAATGCACCGCCATAATCATCCATGTAGTACAATTCACTTCCCATAGTATAATGCACCCTATAGTTCTTCATATGGTATAATGTATTCCCCATAGTCCTCGATACAGTATAATGCAGCCCACATATATTATAATGCAGTCACCTCACAGAGTATAATGTAACCCCCCAAAGAATATAATGCAGCCCCCATAGAATATAATGCAGCCCCCTTATATAGTATAATGTAGCCCCTCCATAGAATACAATGTAGCCCTCCTCATATAGTATAATGCAGCCCCCATAGAATATAATGTAGCCCCCTCATAAAGTATAATGAAGCCCCCATACAATATAATCTAGCCCCCAATAGAATATAATGCAGCCCCCATAGAATACAATGTAGCCACCTCATATAGTATGATGTAGCCCCCTCAGAGTATGATGCAATCACCCTCATAGAATATAATAAATATAATACAGCCCCCATAGAATATAATGTAGCCCTGAATATAATATAATACAGCCCGCCTCCCCATAGAATATAATGTAGCCCCCCATAGTATATAACACAGCCACAAAGTATATAACACAGCCACATAGTATGTTACACAGCCTCCCCCCATAAAATATAATATACCCCCCAATAGTATGTAACACAGCCTGCATAGTATATAGCGCGGCCCCCATAGTATATAGCGTGGCCCCATAGTATATAGCGTGGCCCCCATAGTATATAGTGCACCCACCATAGTATATATTGCGGCCCTCTTAGTATATAGCACGGCCCACATAGTATATAGCGCGGCCCACATAGTATATAGTGTGGCCCACATAGAATATAGCGCGGCCACATAGTAAACTATGTTCCAAATTATTATGCAAATTGGTTTTAAGTGTCATAGCGTTTTGTTTTTTTGTAAACCCATTGATGGTATTGTGTCTCAGGGTTCTTTGGATCACTGAAATCAATGTCAGATACCTGTGATAATTAGTTTGCCATGTGAGTCCAATAAAAGGAAAACTGGATGTTCCACACTATTAAGCAGGCCAGAGTTTTCAAGTAAAATGGGAAAGAAAAAGGATCTCTCTGCTGCTGAAAAGCATCAAATAGTGCAATGCCTTGGTCAAGGGATGAAAACATTACATATTTCCCGAAAACTTAAGCGTGATCATCTTACTGTTAAGAAATTTGAGGCTGATTCTGAGCACAGACGTGTTCGTGCTGATAAAGGCAGAATGAGGAAGGTTTCTGCCAGGCAAGTTCATCGGATTAAGAGAGCATCTGCTAAAAAGCCATTACAAACCAGCAAATAGATATTTGAAGCTGCTGGTGCCTCTGGAGCCCCTCGAACTACAAGGTGTGGGATCCTTCAAAGGCTTGCTGTGGTGCATAAACCTACGATTCGGCCACCCCTAAACAGTGCTCACAAGCAGAAACGGTTGCAGTGCGCCCAGACATACATGAAGACTAATCTTCAAACAGTCTTGTTTACTGATGAGTGTTGAGCAACCCTGGTTGGTCCAGATGGATAGAGTAGTGGATGGTTGGTGGATGGCCACCATGTCCCAACAAGGCTGCGACGTAATCAAGGAGGTGGAGTAGTCATGTTTTGGGCCGGAATCATAGGGAAACAGCTGGTAGGGCCCTTTAAGGTTCCTGAAGGTGTGAAAATGACCTCTGCAAAGTATGTAGAGTTTCTGACTGACAACTTTCTTCCATGGTATAAAAAGCAGAAACGTGCCTTCAAGAGCAAAATCATCTTCAATGCACCATCTCATGCTGCAAAGAATACCTCTGAGTCATTGGCTGCTATGGGCATAAAAGGAGATAAACTCATGGTGTGGCCAGCATCTTCCCCTGACCTCAACCCTATAGAGAACCTTTGGAGTATCATCAAGCAAAAGATCTATGAGGGTGGGAGGCAGTTCACTTCAAAACAGCAGCTCTGGGAGGCTTCATACAAAGAAATACAAGACGAAACTCTCCAAAAACTCACAAGTTCAATGGATGAAAGAATTGTGAAGGTGATATCAAAGAAGGGTTCCTATGTTAACATGTAACTTGGCCTGTTAGGATGTTTTGGAGTTAAGTAGCTTTTTTGCTCAGTGAATGTGACCTCCTAATGCTGCAAATTCCATGAACGAGCATTTTCAGTTCTTTAAAACATATCAAATGTTCAGAAATTCTACTGTGCCTAATAATTTGGAACAGTGCATTTTGAGTTTTTTTCCATTTTGGAGAATATACTGTTATCATTGGGAGGTTTCTTCAATAAAATTCGATGTATACTCTAACGGGTGATGACTTTTATTAGACTGACTGTCATTTGCACCGACCACTTAAGAAAATCAGAGAAAAATATCATTTGCATAATAATTTGGAACATAGTGTATATAGCGCGGCCCACATAGTATATAGCGCGGCCCCCATAGTATATAGCGTGGCCCACATAGTATATAGCGCGGCCCACATAGTATATAGCGCAGCCCACACAGTATATAGCATGGCCCACACAGTATATAGCGCGGCCCACACAGTATATAGCACGGTCACATAGTATATAGCGTGGCCCACATAGTATATAGCGTGGCTTACATATTTTATAGCGCGGCCCACATAGTATAAAGCAGAGCCACATAGTATATAGCACGGCACATATAGCATGTAGCGCAGCCCACACAGTATATAGCAAGGCCACATAGTATTTAGTGCAGCCTACATAGTATATAGCGTGGCCCACATAGTATATAGCGCCAGCCATATATTTTATAGCGTGGCCCACATAGTATATAGCAGAGCCACATAATATATATAGCACGGCCCACATAGTATATAGCGTGGCCCACACAGTATATAGCATGGCCCACACAGTATATAGCAGGCCCACACAGTATATAGCGCGGCCCACAAGTATATAGTGCTGCCCACACAGTATATTGCCTCACAGGGGCCCCCATAGCAGCTGCGTGATGTGCCACTAGCTGGGGGGCTCCTTGGGGAGCTGGGGCCCTAGGCAGCTGCCTGGTCTGCCTGCCCCTAACGCTGGCTCTGAGCACTATGTAAATGCAGCTGAGGTCGATCATATGCACTGTAGCGTCATTCACATGTGGTTCTTCAAATATCTCCTTTTAGGAGAGTGAAGGGCACGACAAAGTAAAGCAAAATTCACTGATCGGGGTGAGGAGTGTTATAGTTTGTGGGCTGGTGGGGTTTATGTGTCAAGGCTGCTTTTTTGTCCCAGTCCGGCCCTGCTCTGCTGTATACGTATAAATACAAGAGAAAGCTGAGTCTGCAGCAGCAGCATTCACAGAAACTGACTAAGCTCTGCTGAATGCCCATCCATGCAGGCAAGCCCCACCTACTTACATTACAAGCCACACCCACCAGCTTCTGGAGCTAAGGAAGAATCTGGCATCACAGGAAATTAGCAGATTCTTAGCCAGAGATTATTTGACCAGAAGAGCATCTAAGGTTACAGAAATATTTGGCAAAACAAAGTATTTAGTGAATTGCTTATCTATAGCAGATAGTTCAAGGGAAGGGAACATGTAAAGTAGTGTCCAACCCCTTTAAGCCCCTTTCAGACATTGGCCTAACTTGGTCCATGTATGGACTGCAATGGTCTGACTGACTTTATTTCTCCTGACCCAAACTTGACAGCCTTCTAGGCATATATGAAGATTTCATGTCAGGAGACCATTAGCCAGTCCGTGCATCAAGTTTCGAACTGTGTTATATGGACATCTTAGACCACTTTCTGATACATATGAATTGGCTTTTGTTCCAGCAGCATCCACTAATTTCTACTTTTTTTCTTCTAGGTGGAGACGCTGCTGGATCAGTAAACACAAGACTCCGGACCGATTTGTGGCGGTTGTATTCACATCTCTATGAGAGGTTCCACTTACTGCCTATTTCCTTTCTAATCATCCTTTACACTATGGATTCCATATGAATATTTGTTTAATATAAAAAGGTATAGTATTGTTGCTAACAGTGATTACTGATAGAATTACCTTTAAAATGCAAATAGCAGCCAAAGTGAGGCGTACTCCAGAGGGGGGATTCTGCATGGTTTTCAGTAGAGTAATATCACTTGCTTTTAATGTATCCAGTGCTGCAATAGCAGCATTTAATGCAGGGATCGCAACACTTAACTGCTGCTCACATTCTTCCTGTAAAAAAGAAACCATTAATAAAATTAGCATGTGCCAAGAACATAAAAGAGTAACAATGTTTATATCAGCCAAGAGATATTTTGCACAAACTATGAAACTGTAACTGAGGGGCAATCAACACGTATGCCTCACAAAGAACGTTACAAAAATCGTCTGTACGAAAGTTTGATAGTTTCTTGAACAACCAACAATCTTTGTAGGTCAATCTGAAGGTCTTCGCCAGTTCTGGAAGTGGCATCAGCCCCTTTTGATAGCCTGTAATTGGTTGAAATGGTCAGGTGACTAGAGTAGTGCATCATCTGATGTTTCAACCCATAACTAAGAAAAGTAAAAAAAATGTACTGTTAAACAACCCTCACTTTCTAATCATATGGGGTTCCCCACCAGCTTGGTTAACCTACCATTCAACTGGTATTAGGCCATACTGCATACTTGTGTTTCTCTCTTTTGCTCATACAAAGAGGCTTCAATTATTGCTTCATTGATGTGATACACTCCCTTTAAAACAGACATGTCTATGTAGATACTGGAGCTCGCTAACTCCAGTCAGTACTAGAGATGAGTGACTTTCCCTTTTTTAGGGTCGAGTAGGGTTTCATGAAACCCAACTTTCTCAAAAGTCGGGTCGAACGAAATCGGCCGACTATCGGGAAAAGTCGGTGGTCCAACTGAAACACGAAACCTAATGCAAGTCAATGGGGAAGCAAAGTCGCCATAGAGTGGAGGACAGTAAACACACCTACAGTGCCCATTTCAATGCCAACAACATCAATTCTTATTACTTAAGCTTGGCAACCTTAATTAACTTTATATCAATAGTTACGCATTGAAAACTGGGGGTTATTTGGCTAAACTTGTGGGGGCGGGTAGGGCTGGCTCCAGGTTTTCGTGTGCCCCGGGCCAAAGAGTGTCAGTGGGCCCCTTTAACACATACCACAATTCATCATGCTCCGATACGGCACAGAAATATAGGTATAGTACAATGAAAAATACTTAACTTCTTACATGACATGACTGATATCTATGTTAAAATCTACAATAGCTCAAAAAATGCACAGTATATTCCGCCATACAGAATAATGAGCCCCATATATTTCTCCATACAGAATGGGCTCCATATAATGTTCCATACAGAATAGGCCCCATATGTGCCCTATATGATGCCCCATAAATAATGAACCCCATATGATTCTCCAGTATATGATGGGACCCATAGATGATGCTCCAGTGTCTAATGGGCCAAAATAATGCTCTATATATAATGGGCCCCATTTATAATGCTCCATTGTATAATGGTCCCCGTAAATGCTGCTCCAGTGTCTGTTTTCCCCCTTTTAGAAAGCTCCAGTATATGTTGGGCCCCATGGATGATGCTCCAGTGTATGATGGGCCAAAATAATGCTCCATATAAAATGGGCCCCATTTATAATGATCCAGTGTATAATGGTCCTCATAAATGCTGCTCCAGTGTCTATTTTCCCCCTTTTAGAATGCTCCAGTATATGATGGGCCCCATGCATGCTGCTCCAGTGTCTGATCTGCCCCATTTAAAATGCTCCAGTATATGATGGGTCCCATGCATGCTGCTCCAGTTTCTGATCTGCCCCATTTAGAATGCTCCAGTATATGATGGGCCCCATGGTTGATGCTCCAGTGTCTTATGGGCCAAAATAATGCTCCATATATAATGGGCCCCATTTATAATGATCCAGTGTATAATGGTCCCCGTAAATGCTGCTCCAGTGTCTGTTTTCCCCCTTTTAGAATACTCCAGTATATGTTGGGCCCCATGGATGATGCTCCAGTGTATGATGGGCCAATATAAAGCTCCATATATAATGGGCCCCATTATTAATTATCCATTGTATAATGGTTCCCCGTAAATGCTGCTCCAGTGTCTGATCTGTCCCATTTAGAATGCTCCAGTATCTGATGGGCCCCATGGATGATGCTCCAGTGTCTTATGGACCAAAATAATGATCCATATATAATGGGCCCCATTTTTAATGATCCAGTGTATAAAGGTCCACGTAAATGCTGCTCCAGTGTCTGTTTTCCCCCTTTTAGAATGCTCCAGCATATGATGGGCCCCAAGGATGCTGCTGCAGTGTATGATCTGCCCCTTTTAGAATGCTCCAGTATATGTTATGTTGGGCCCCATGGATGCTGCTTCAGTGTCTGATCTGCCCCATTTTTAATGCTCAAGTGTATGCTGGGCCCCATATATAATTCTCCAGTGTATAATGCTCCCCATATATTGCTGCAAACATTAAAAAAAATGTAATACCTTTACTCGCTGTGCACTGCTCTACTCTGGACTCCTCAGCATCACCATGTTACAGCTCTCTGCACTTGGACTGTTTAGGCAGAGGGCGTACAGACGTGACGTCATCGCGCTCCCTAAGCTGAATGTCACTGTCAGGAAACGCGGAAGACGTCACAGCGGTGGAGCACGGAGAGGTAAGTATTGCAAGTGCTGGGGCCCTGAGCAAGCAAGGGGGGCCGACTTGTGGGTGACGGCACTGGCACAGGGCCCCTCATAGTACGCCATTGTGTCTGACGGAGAGTGGGCCGTCCCACCATCAGAGACAATTTTTTGTACTATGAGGGGCCCTGTGCCAGTTCCGTCACCAGCGAGTCGGCCCCCCCATCTGCTCAGGGAACCGGCAAATGCCCGGGTGCGCCAGGTGCTAACGCCGGCCCTGGGGGGGGATTTGTAGGTTTTGTAGTCCGTCCATGCTTGCAAGTGCATGTACATTAAATGTTTAGGCTTGCAACTGGTATTCAAATTTCACAGATTTTTCCCTCGGCTAAAGGTCCTTCCGCACTTCTTACAGATAACCTTTGCCTCATCAATATTATTTTGGTCAAAAAAGTGCCACACTGGACTCTTCCTACTATGGTATAAATTTTCAGGGCTTGCACGCTGTGTTAATTTGACCATCTGGCCAAGCTGTCCTGCAACTTTTTTGCTTTTTTAACAGCTTTTTGGACTCCTACGGGCCTGCCAGATAACCCCAGCTGCGATGTCGATACCTGCTGCTGATCCTCCTCCTCTTCTGAGCTATTGCCAGCGGCACCCTCTTCCCCCACTGGATGCCAATCAGGGTCAACAACTGGGTCATCCATCACCTCCTCTTCAATTTCATGTGAACCTTCCTCTGTGTCACTGTGTAAGGTGGTATAGTATACAGGAAGGGGCACCTGAGTTTCATCAGGGTCACATTCTGGCTTAGTAGACTTCGAGGGCAATGTAGTGCTCTGGTTGAATGTACCAGCACAATCATATAGCAATGGCTGTGCATCAGTGCACTCCATGTCAGATTCATGTTGGACTGGGGAATTCAGGATTTGACTTGATAACCCAGGCATGGTATGTGAAAAGAGCTCCATGGAGTAATCTGTAGTGTGGCCTACCGCATCCTTCCCTTTTGGTGGGGGTGAAGGACACAAGGAAAGGGGTTGTTCTTGACCAGAAGCCTGCACGACTCAGTGCTTGGAGTTTTTGAACCTTCAGAAGAGGAGGCGATAGAGCTGGATGCTGTTTCGGCAATGTAAGCCAAAACCTGCTCCTGATGCTTTGGCTTTAAAAGCGGTTACATAGTCCCAGAAAAGGGAGCCTTCCAGGCCTTCTGGAGCCAGATAATGACACAGGATCAACACCTCCTGCCTTAGGTGCTTTGTGCTTTTGGCACTACCAGCAGATGTACCACCACCATCAGTACCAGATGGCCCCCCATGGCCACGTCCGCGGCCTCTTCATCCATACTTCCTCATGTTTGTGAAAATATACCCAAAATACCAGCAGCTATATGGTACTGTATCAGAAGCGTACAGCTGTATATGGTGAGGGTGAAAAATTTTAATCTCTGTATATATTTGCGGAGTAACAGACACAGACTCTCACAGGCTCAGTATGGATTACACCAGAATATAAAAAGCAAAAAAGTGTACTGTATCAGAAGCGTACAGCCATATACAGTGCTGGGTTAATTTTAATTCTCCGTATATATTTCAGGAGTAACACACACGCTCACAGGCTCAGTATGGATAACACCAGAATATGAAAAGCATAAAAAGTGTACTGTATCAGTAGCGTACAGCTGTATACAGTGTTATAATAAACTCTTCCCATACATATGTTACCTGGGCACAAAAACTAGTATACTAATAAACAGCAGGAGAACAATTTAGCATAAAGTGCCACTAGAAATTTTTTTATTAAAGTCAAAGACATACAATTACTTACATAATATCACAAAGATATTCATATTACTAATATTCAATAGGCTACTACCATCAATAATAGGTACCCTACCTCAACACTAACACCAATGCATCTCATGTACTAAAGTGCACATTCAATACCAGGTATTAATCACTATGTGCAATGCTGCTGCTCACAGACTCATAGCAGAAAGGTGTCTGCATGTGTCATACTATAAACTGCACTTACATGAGAGGTGGGTAAAGTGTGGCGTCTCCCAAGCGCAGTTTGTAAGTGCAGTTTATAGTATGACACATGCTGACACCTTTCTGCTATGAGTCTGTGAGCAGCAGCATTGCACATAGTGATTAATACCTGGTATTGAATGTGCACTTTAGTACATGAGATGCATTGGTGTTAGTGTTGAGGTAGGGTCCCTATTATTGATGGTAGTAGCATATTGAATATTGGTAATATGAATATCTTTGTGATATTATGTAAGTAATTGTATGTCTTTGACTTTAATAAAATTGTTTTCTAGTGGCACTTTATACTAAATTGTTCTCCTGTTGTTTAGATGTATACAGTGTTGCGGTAATTTTAAATCTCCCTATATATTTCAGGAGTAACACACATGCTCAAAGGCTCAGTATGGAGTAGACCAGAATATGAAAAGCATAAAAAGTGTACTTTATCAGTAGCATACAGCTGTATACAGCTGTATACAGTGTTGGGGTAATTTTAAATCTCCCTATATATTTCAGGGGTAACACACATGCTCAAAGGCTCAGTATGGAGTAGATCAGAATATGAAAAGCATAAAAAGTGTACTTTATCAGTAGCATACAGCTGTATACAGCTGTATACAGTGTTGGGGTAATTTTAAATCTCCCTATATATTTAAGGAGTAACACACATGCTCACAGGCTCAGTATGGAGTAGACCAGAATATGAAAAGCATAAAAAGTGTACTGTATAAGTAGCTTACAACTGCGTACAATGTTGGGGTAATTTTAAATCTCCGTATATATTTCAGGAGTAACACACATGGTCACAGGCTCAGTATGGATAACACCAGAATATGAAAAGCATAAAAAGTGTCCTGTATCCAGGGCCTTAGAAAAAAAGGCTGCACTCAAGCATACTAAAGCATGACAACATGGAATACATGAAATTTAGAATAGCAATATGGCTTTGGAATATAAGGAAAAATTTGAGATGCTTAGTATAAACATGCTCCCCATATATTGCTGCAAACATTAAAAAAAATGTAATACCTTTACTCGCTGTGCACTGCTCTACTCTGGACTCCTCAGCATCACCATGTTACAGCTCTCTGCACTTGGACTGTTTAGGCAGAGGGCGTACAGACGTGACGTCATCGCTTCCCTAAGCTGAATGTCACTGTCAGGAAACGCGGAAGACGTCACAGCGGTGGAGCACGGAGAGGTAAGTATTGCAAGTGCTGGGGCCCTGAGCAAGCAAGGGGGGCCGACTTGTGGGTGACGGCACTGGCACAGGGCCCCTCATAGTACGCCAGTGTGTCTGACGGCGAGTGGGCCGTCCCACCATCAGAGACAATTTTTTGTACTATGAGGGGCCCTGTGCCAGTTCCGTCGCCAGCGAGTCGGCCCCCCCACCTGCTCAGGGAACCGGCAAATGCCCGGGTGCGCCAGGTGCTAACGCCGGCCCTGGGGGGGGGATTTGTAGGTTTTGTAGTCCGTCCATGCTTGCAAGTGCATATATATTAAATGTTTAGGCTTGCAACTGGTATTCAAATTTCACAGATTTTTCCCTCGGCTAAAGGTCCTTCCGCACTTCTTACAGATAACCTTTGCCTCATCAATAGGATTTTGGTCAAAAAAGTGCCACACTGGACTCTTCCTACTATGGTATAAATTTTCAGGGCTTGCACGCTGTGTTAATTTGACCATCTGGCCAAGCTGTCCTGCAACTCTTTTTGCTTTTTTAACAGCTTTTTGGACTCCTACGGGCCTGCCAGATAACCCCAGCTGCGATGTCGATACCTGCTGCTGATCCTCCTCCTCTTCTGAGCTATTGCCAGCGGCACCCTCTTCCCCCACTGGATACCAATCAGGGTCAACAACTGGGTCATCCATCACCTCCTCTTCAATTTCATGTGAACCTTCCTCTGTGTCACTGTGTAAGGTGGTATAGTATGCAGGAAGGGGCACCTGAGTTTCATCAGGGTCACATTCTGGCTTAGTAGACTTCGAGGGCAATGTAGTGCTCTGGTTGAATGTACCAGCACAATCATATAGCAATGGCTGTGCATCAGTGCACTCCATGTCAGATTCATGTTGGACTGGGGAATTCAGGATTTGACTTGATAACCCAGGCATGGTATGTGAAAAGAGCTCCATGGAGTAATCTGTAGTGTGGCCTGCCGCATCCTTCCCTTTTGGTGGGGGTGAAGGACACAAGGAAAGGGGTTGTTCTTGACCAGAAGCCTGCACGACTCAGTGCTTGGAGTTTTTGAACCTTCAGAAGAGGAGGCGATAGAGCTGGATGCTGTTTCGACAATGTAAGCCAAAACCTGCTCCTGATGCTCTGGCTTTAAAAGCGGTTACATAGTCCCAGAAAAGGGAGCCTTCCAGGCCTTCTGGAGCCAGATAATGACACAGGATCAACACCTCCTGCCTTAGGTGCTTTGTGCTTTTGGCACTACCAGCAGATGTACCACCACCATCAGTACCAGATGGCCCCCCATGGCCACGTCCGCGGCCTCTTCCACCATACTTCCTCATGTTTGTGAAAATATACCCAAAATACCAGCAGCTATATGGTACTGTATCAGAAGCGTACAGCTGTATATGGTGAGGGTGAAAAATTTTAATCTCTGTATATATTTGCGGAGTAACAGACACAGACTCTCACAGGCTCAGTATGGATTACACCAGAATATAAAAAGCAAAAAAGTGTACTGTATCAGAAGTGTACAGCCATATACAGTGCTGGGTTAATTTTAATTCTCCGTATATATTTCAGGAGTAACACACACGCTCACAGGCTCAGTATGGATAACACCAGAATATGAAAAGCATAAAAAGTGTACTGTATCAGTAGCGCACAGCTGTATACAGTGTTATAATAAACTCTTCCCATACATATGTTACCTGGGCACAAAAACTAGTATACTAATAAACAGCAGGAGAACAATTTAGTATAAAGTGCCACTAGAATTTTTTTTATTAAAGTCAAAGACATACAATTACTTACATAATATCACAAAGATATTCATATTACTAATATTCAATAGGCTACTACCATCAATAATAGGGACCCTACCTCAACACTAACACCAATGCATCTCATGTACTAAAGTGCACATTCAATACCAGGTATTAATCACTATGTGCAATGCTGCTGCTCACAGACTCATAGCAGAAAGGTGTCAGCATGTGTCATACTATAAACTGCACTTACATGAGAGGTGGGTAAAGTGTGGCGTCTCCCAAGCGCAGTTTGTAAGTGCAGTTTATAGTATGACACATGCTGACACCTTTCTGCTATGAGTCTGTGAGCAGCAGCATTGCACATAGTGATTAATACCTGGTATTGAATGTGCACTTTAGTACATGAGATGCATTGGTGTTAGTGTTGAGGTAGGGTCCCTATTATTGATGGTAGTAGCATATTGAATATTGGTAATATGAATATCTTTGTGATATTATGTAAGTAATTGTATGTCTTTGACTTTAATAATATTGTTTTCTAGTGGCACTTTATACTAAATTGTTCTCCTGTTGTTTAGATGTATACAGTGTTGCGGTAATTTTAAATCTCCCTATATATTTCAGGAGTAACACACATGCTCAAAGGCTCAGTATGGAGTAGACCAGAATATGAAAAGCATAAAAAGTGTACTTTATCAGTAGCATACAGCTGTATACAGCTGTATACAGTGTTGGGGTAATTTTAAATCTCCCTATATATTTCAGGAGTAACACACATGCTCAAAGGCTCAGTATGGAGTAGATCAGAATATGAAAAGCATAAAAAGTGTACTTTATCAGTAGCATACAGCTGTATACAGCTGTATACAGTGTTGGGGTAATTTTAAATCTCTCTATATATTTAAGGAGTAACACACATGCTCACAGGCTCAGTATGGAGTAGACCAGAATATGAAAAGCATAAAAAGTGTACTGTATAAGTAGCTTACAACTGCATACAATGTTGGGGTAATTTTAAATCTCCGTATATATTTCAGGAGTAACACACATGGTCACAGGCTCAGTATGGATAACACCAGAATATGAAAAGCATAAAAAGTGTCCTGTATCCAGGGCCTTAGAAAAAAAGGCTGCACTCAAGCATACTAAAGCATGACAACATGGAATACATGAAATTTAGAATAGCAATATGGCTTTGGAATATAAGGAAAAATTTGAGACGCTTAGTATAAACATTTGGCCAAACATTTTAAAGCCCACCAACCATCGTCAAGGTGGTCTCATTTCTGGTGAGTCCCTGACCTAATGTGAACATACCTCTATTAGGCTGATAGCCTTTTTTTCTATGTTTTACATGGGGGTAGCTTCCCTTGGTTTGCACCTAGTTCACATTAGTCTGGATGTGCCAGTCAGGTTTTTTTGTCTATTGAATGCTAGCTTGCTGACCGAGCACTCCGCCCCCACCAGGTGGTGATTTTAATTACACCAGGTCCCTACTTTACCCATTAATGCAGGCATTACTGACAGAGGTGCATATTCATCCAGAAATTCAGATATCAGCCTTATAGAGGTATGTTCACATTAGGTCAGGGACTCCCCAGAAATGAGACCACCTTGACGATGGTTGGTGGGCTTTAAAATGTTTGGCCAAATGTTTATACTAAGCGTCTCAAATTTTTCCTTATATTCCAAAGCCATATTGCTATTCTAAATTTCATGTATTCCATGTTGTCATGCTTTAGTATGCTTGAGTGCAGCCTTTTTTTCTATGTTTTACATGGGGGTAGCTTCCCTTGGTTTGCACCTAGTTCACATTAGTCTGGATGTGCCAGTCAGGTTTTTTGTCTATTGAATGTTAGCTTGCTGACCGAGCACTCCGCCCCCACCAGGTGGTGATTTTAATTACACCAGGTCCCTACTTTACCCATTAATGCAGGCATTACTGACAGAGGTGCATATTCATCCAGAAATTCAGATATCAGCCTAATAGAGGTATGTTCACATTACGTCAGGGACTCACCAGAAATGAGACCACCTTGATGATGGTTGGTGGGCTTTAAAATGTTTGGCCAAATGTTTATACTAAGCGTCTCAAATTTTTCATTATATTCCAAAGCCATATTGCTATTCTAAATTTCATGTATTCCATGTTGTCATGCTTTAGTATGCTTGAGTGCAGCCTTTTTTTCTATGTTTTACATTGGGGTAGCTTCCCTTGGTTTGCACCTAGTTCACATTAGTCTGGATGTGCCAGTCAGGTTTTTTTGTCTATTGAATGTTAGCTTGCTGACTGAGCACTCCGCCCCCACCAGGTGGTGATTTTAATTACACCAGGTCCCTACTTTACCCATTAATGCAGGCATTACTGACAGAGGTGCATATTCATCCAGAAATTCAGATATCAGCCTAATAGAGGTATGTTCACATTAGGTCAGGGACTCACCAGAAATGAGACCACATTGATGATGGTTGGTGGGCTTTAAAATGTTTGGCCAAATGTTTATACTAAGCGTCTCAAATTTTTCCTTATATTCCAAAGCAATATTGCTATTCTAAATTTCATGTATTCCATGTTGTCATGCTTTAGTATGCTTGAGTGCAGCCTTTTTTTCTATGTTTTACATGGGGGTAGCTTCCCTTGGTTTGCACCTAGTTCACATTAGTCTGGATGTGCCAGTCAGGTTTTTTTGTCTATTGAATGTTACTTGCTGACTGAGCACTCCGCCCCCACCAGATGGTGATTTTAATTACACCAGGTCCCTACTTTACCCATTAATGCAGGCATTACTGACAGAGGTGCATATTCATCCAGAAATTCAGATATCAGCCTAATAGAGGTATGTTCACATTAGGTCAGGGACTCACCAGAATTGAGACCACCTTGACGATGGTTGGTGGGCTTTAAAATGTTTGGCCAAATGTTTATACTAAGCGTCTCAAATTTTTCCTTATATTCCAAAGCCATATTGCTATTCTAAATTTCATGTATTCCATGTTGTCATGCTTTAGTATGCTTGAGTGCAGCCTTTTTTTCTATGTTTTACATGGGGGTAGCTTCCCTTGGTTTGCACCAAGTTCACATTAGTCTGGATGTGCCAGTCAGGTTTTTTTGTCTATTGAATGTTAGCTTGCTGACCGAGCACTCCGCCCCCACCAGGTGGTGATTTTAATTACACCAGGTCCCTACTTTACCCATTAATGCAGGCATTACTGACAGAGGTGCATATTCATCCAGAAATTCAGATATCAGCCTAATAGAGGTATGTTCACATTAGGTCAGGGACTCACCAGAAATGAGACCACCTTGACGATGGTTGGTGGGCTTTAAAATGTTTGGCCAAATGTTTATACTAAGCGTCTCAAATTTTTCCTTATATTCCAAAGCCATATTGCTATTCTAAATTTCATGTATTCCATGTTGTCATGCTTTAATATGCTTGAGTGCAGCCTTTTATTCTATGTTTTACATGGGGGTAGCTTCCCTTAGTTTGCACCTAGTTCACATTAGTCTGGATGTGCCAGTCAGGTTTTTTTGTCTATTGAATGTTAGCTTGCTGACCGAGCACTCCGCCCCCACCAGGTGGTGATTTTAATTACACCAGGTCCCTACTTTACCCATTAATGCAGGCATTACTGACAGAGGTGCATATTCACCCAGAAATTCAGATATCAGCCTAATAGAGGTATGTTCACATTAGGTCAGGGACTCACCAGAAATGAGACCACCTTGACGATGGTTGGTGGGCTTTAAAATGTTTGGCCAAATGTTTATACTAAGCGTCTCAAATTTTTCCTTATATTCCAAAGCCATATTGCTATTCTAAATTTCATGTATTCCATGTTGTCATGCTTTAGTATGCTTGAGTGCAGCCTTTTTTTCTATGTTTTACATGGGGGTAGCTTCCCTTGGTTTGCACCTAGTTCACATTAGTCTGGATGTGCCAGTCAGGTTTTTTTGTCTATTGAATGTTAGCTTGCTGACCGAGCACTCCGCCCCCACCAGGTGGTGATTTTAATTACACCAGGTCCCTACTTTACCCATTAATGCAGGCATTACTGACAGAGGTGCATATTCATCCAGAAATTCAGATATCAGCCTAATAGAGGTATGTTCACATTAGGTCAGGGACTCACCAGAAATGAGATCCCCCTTGACGATGGTTGGTGGGCTTTAAAATGTTTGGCCAAATGTTTATACTAAGCGTCTCAAATTTTTCCTTATATTCCAAAGCCATATTGCTATTCTAAATTTCATGTATTCCATGTTGTCATGCTTTAGTATGCTTGAGTGCAGCCTTTTATTCTATGTTTTACATGGGGGTAGCTTCCCTTAGTTTGCACCTAGTTCACATTATTCTGGATGTGCCAGTCAGGTTTTTTTGTCTATTGAATGTTAGCTTGCTGACCGAGCACTCCGCCCCCACCAGGTGGTGATTTTAATTACACCAGGTCCCTACTTTACCCATTAATGCAGGCATTACTGACAGAGGTGCATATTCACCCAGAAATTCAGATATCAGCCTAATAGAGGTATGTTCACATTAGGTCAGGGACTCACCAGAAATGAGACCACCTTGACGATGGTTGGTGGGCTTTAAAATGTTTGGCCAAATGTTTATACTAAGCGTCTCAAATTTTTCCTTATATTCCAAAGCCATATTGCTATTCTAAATTTCATGTATTCCATGTTGTCATGCTTTAGTATGCTTGAGTGCAGCCTTTTTTTCTATGTTTTACATGGGGGTAGCTTCCCTTGGTTTGCACCTAGCTCACATTAGTCTGGATGTGCCAGTCAGGTTTTTTTGTCTATTGAATGTTAGCTTGCTGACCGAGCACTCCGCCCCACCAGGTGGTGATTTTAATTACACCGGGTCCCTACTTTACCCATTAATTCAGGCATTACTGACAGAGGTGCATATTCATCCAGAAATTCAGATATCAGCCTAATAGAGGTATGTTCACATTAGGTCAGGGACTCACCAGAAATAAGACCACCTTGACGATGGTTGGTGGGCTTCAAAATGTTTGGCCAAATGTTTATACTAAGCGTCTCAAATTTTTCCTTATATTCCAAAGCCATATTGCTATTCTAAATTTCATGTATTCCATGTTGTCATGCTTTAGTATGCTTGAGTGCAGCCTTTTTTTCTATGTTTTACATGGGGGTAGCTTCCCTTGGTTTGCACCTAGTTCACATTAATCTGGATGTGCCAGTCAGGTTATTTTGTCTGTATCCAGGGCCGGCGTCAGCACCCGGCATACCCGGGCAAGAGCCGGGGCCCTGAGCAGGCGGGGGGGCCCACTCGCTGTCGGGCACCCCGACGCCCGTCCGCAGAGGAGAGCGGTGCCAGCGCCGCCATTGGACCCCCCTGCTTGCTCAGGGCCCCGGCAGCCGGCCCCGCACAATACTCACCTCTCCCCGTGCCTCCGCAATCCGCAACTCCAGGCTCCCTCTGCAGGGCGCCCGCGCTTCCTCTCACGGCAGCGCCGCTGAATGATGTCATCATTCAGCAGCCGGCTGTGGCAGAGAGAGCACGGACGCCGGACAGGTGAGATGTGAGGTGCGTGTATGTGTCTGTGTGTATCAGTGTGTGTGTATGTAGTGCGGTGTTTTATGTGTGTGTATGTGAGAGAGTGCTGCGGTGCTGTTTGTGTGTGATGCTGTATGTGTGATGGTGGAGGGGGGAGGCAGTGATGGTGGTGTGGAGCCGGAGGCAATGATGATGATGTGGGGAGACAATGATGATGATGATAGGGATTCGATGATGATGATGGGGAGGAGATGATGATGGGGAGGCAATGATGATGATGATGGGGAGGTGATGATGATGGGGAGGCGATGATGATGGGGAGGCGATGATGATGGGGAGGTGATGATGATGGGGAGGCAATGATGATGATTATGGGGAGGCAATGATGATGATGATGGGGAGTCTTTCCACAGCGCCCTTTCCTGAGCCGTAACAGCGCAGAACGCAGCACAGTGCAGAGGAGAGCTCCATATTTTGTATGGAGCATTATATGGGGACCAGTATCCTGTATGGAGCATTATTTGGGGTCCAATATTCTTTATGGAGAGTTATATTGTATTTGGCCCATAATACTGTATGGAGGACTATGTGGTGCCCATAATATTGTATGGAGGACTGTACCGTCCAGTCTCTACTGTGCGCTGTGAGGATTTGGCGTTTTCTGAGCTATTGTAGAATTTACAATAGATATCACTCATGTAATGGAAGAAGTGAAGTGTTTGCCATTGTACAATACCCATATTTCTCTGCAGTATCTGTGCACCATGAATCGTGGTCTGTGTTAAAGGGGCCCACTGAGACTCTTTGGCCTGGGGCCCATAAAAACCTGGAGCCAGCCCTGCCTGTATCAGTAACGTACAGCTGTATACAGTGTTGGGGTAATTGTAAATCTCCGCATATATTTCAGGAGTAACACACACGGTCACAGGCTCAGTATGCATAACACCAGAATATGAAAAGCATAAAAAGTGTACACACAGCTAAAGAAATTCCTTCCCTGTCACTGGCAGGCAGCTTAATAATCAGCTCTGCTACTCCACACAATAAATTCCTCCCCTCTCACTGGCAAACAGCAGCCTAATAATCAGCTCTGCTGCTTCACAAAAGCAATTCCTCTCCTTTCACTGGTAGGCAGCCTAATAATTAGCTCTGCTGCTGCACAAAATAAATTCCTCCCCTCTCACTGGCAGGCAGCCTAATAATCAGCTCTGCTGCTCCACACAAGCAATTCCTCCCCTGTGACTGGCAGGCAGCCTAAGGACCAGCGCTGCTGCACACAACAGAATCCTCCCTCCACTGTCACTGCACACTAACTGTACAGCTAATCGCTATCAGCACAAGCACAGAATTATTTTTTTACTGCCTAATGCTCTCCCTACTGAGAACCAGCGCCAGCATCCTCTCCCTACAATAAGATCGGCAGAAGTAAAATGGCGGTCGGCGGTGAGGGCTTTTATGGGAGCTGTGACGCCACGCAAAGCAAGCCAATCACTGCAATGCCCTTCTCTAAGATGGTGCTGGCCGCTGCCCATGTCATCGCATTGCCCACAGTCTGCATCCTTGCTCATTGGCTGAGAAAAGGACCTTCAAGCATTATAGGAAAACCGACTTTGGCGCTCGGGTCGCCGAATGCATGGTCAACCTCATGCTATAGTCGGGTTTCACTCGGCGAAACCCGACTTTGGCGAAAGTCGGTCTTTTTTTAATCTGACCGACCTGTTTCGCTCAACTCTAGTCAGTACCGTTACTGTGATACAACAAAAGCTAACTAACAAACAAGGTCTTCCCATTGCTAATTCTATCCAATCAACCCTTGCCAAATAAAAAGAATTAATAAGTAATTTATTCATAAAAACTATATGTAAACCATAGTGCATCCTAGCGAAAATTAAGATAAACAGTAATAACCGTAATAAAAAGAAAAATAAATTCAATGGAAACTAAAAATCATTATTATGTCAATTAAATCAAAAGTGCATGTACTAAATAAACACGTTGCCCAGGAGTCACATACACCAAGATCCAGATCATCTGTAGATCTTTCCCTATGATCAGCCTTGTTTTATTTTGCTCCTGTGAGTAGAATACAGACTTTATATCAGAGTCTGCAATGTTGTATTTGGGCTCTATGTGTCTACTCTTATGATTTGGTAGCCGAGGAGGACAGCAGCAAAAATAGACCAGGCAACTAGACACCAAGAGAGGTTGTTAACTAGCGGATTGCAGACCCCTAAACTGACAGCACAACTAGAAGCAGCCGTGGGACGTGCCTCCGGTACCCTAGATGCCTCGACACAGCCGGAGAGTTAACTAAGCCTAAAGAGAGAAAGGGGAAAACTAACTGCCCCGGAGTAGGAATAGGAATAGGTAGCCCCCAAACATATATTGGCAGTGAGACAAGATGAAATACAAACTGTCTAGATAGAACAGGACAGGATAGAATACTGTCTGCAATCCAGCAAAAACTCTAAGAAAAACTCCAACACGTCTAATGAGCAAAAATACTGAGACCACACGATCTCTCCCCCGCTAGATCAGAACTCTGGTGTGTACTGGTAGCAAGTCAGCAGATCCTGAAATAACAGGGAACTGAAAATACAAAAACAGTCTCTGTTGTGAACTTGTAGCATATCAGCAGATACTGAAATAACAGGGAACTGAAAATACATAAACAGTGGCAAATGAGAAACAGAGTCCAGCACAGGCCCCCGCAGGGGAACCTGGCTGTACAAACTCCAGAAGGGCAGAAAACTGAGATAGACAAAAACAAATGCCACAGAAATAAACCGCAAAAAACTTATCTGAAAGTTGCAGGACAAAGCAGGAAGCAGGCTGACTTCCAAAAGGGACCAGGAAGAAACAAATCACCGGCAAGGATCATGGGAAGGTTGCTCACTTATATCTCCCCAGTCAGAAACACCTGATTGCCAATGATCGCCCCCAGCTGATAGACTTGTGTTAGCCAAAGCAGCTTCATTACTATCAGCAGCCGCCAGGGGGAGCCCAAACTCAGAAGTCAGATACAGAGCGTTCACAACAGTCTACGTAACTGGGCTGTGTTATCAAGAGAGAGTTGCTTACAAAGGTCCATACATACATGGCTTCCATCACCTACTGCATGCTATTGGGGGGATATGTTGATTACCTACGAGACAGATTGGACTTGGTCTGAGTCTGAGGACCATTAGAATTGTAAAACATGTAATTTTTCATTGAACTAAGATCTCAGTAGACTTTACCTTATTTTACCCAATTTGGCTCAATGATGAAATCATACTACCGTGTTTTTATTCCGAAGTTCAATCACTAACACAAAGTTTTGTTGTACTTATTGAACAGATTCATAATATCAATAAGAAAATAACTTTTTAATATTGAACAGCCTATTCATAGACTGGAAAAAAGGGGTAACTTTATAGACTGAAGCAAATTGGTATTGAGCTACTTTATCAACTAAATAATCACAGTACTCCATATGAAGGTAATTTTAACTATTAATTCACTATGCTTCAGGTATCATATTAACTTGCTTGTAACTATGATGCTCAAATTATGCTTCACCTTAACTGTAGGGTGTTTGAAGCATAAGAGAATATAGAAAGTCTTTCCCTTTAATCTCATTCTACATAAATATTCCATTCTTGTGAACAGTCATCCACAACAGAATTTCTGTAAACCAAAAAAGTCTGTCTTTACTGATAAAAGTCACTTTGTACAGTAAAATGGTTCCTTTGGGCTACATCCGTGTGCTTGCTCAGTGATTTACAGGTTGCTTGTACTGCAGATCTTCTCATTTCTCAAAGCCTGAGGTGAATGTCCATTTATAGTGAGCAGCTACTGAGAGAATGAAAAGTGACTCCACTGTAAATACTATATAGCAGAGGGGAAACATGGAAGGATTAAAGAACAGGCGTGTAAGAAACCCATTGATGACAGAATTCATATTGCAAACAGTAAAATGTGTCTCCAGTGCCGGGCCTCTAAAGGCAATTGTTAGGTTTTTTTGTTGAAAAAAGGATAAGAGAATCCTTATAGACATTCATATGAGAATTAACGTTGAAAAATAAATCATTGTTCTCTATTGTCATTTATTTTAAGAGATAACTGATCCACTACAGTGTCCTGCCACAGGAATTTAGATATACATGAATATCTGTAAGCACTTTATTAATCAGCTGGAGCCATATTGTTCAGTTCCCATCAATAAGTTATATATATATAGTGGGAAGATTCATGGTGCAGGAGCTATTGAGAGATATTATATATGTACAGTTTTATATATAGATAGATATGTATATATAAATTTATATATACTAGCTGAAGAGCCCGGCGATGCCAGGGCATGGTAACTAACTGTGGTTAGTTATAACAAATTATACTGTAATGATTATATTGCACATAAATACATTTGATCCCGAGAGAAATTGCAATACAAAAAAAAAAAAATACAAAAAAAAAAATTTGCTTTAACAAAGCGGTCCTGGCGCATGCTCAATATCATCTTTCGGCAAGCAATGTTCTTAATCTGCACATGCGCTGCCCACTGTGTTCCGAGGACTAGTGTGGGAATGTGCAGAAGAAAAAGAAATTGTCGCTGTTGAACATAGCAACGCTCCCGCACTGGTACACGGAACACAACTGGCACCATTTTGTTTAAGCAATTTTTTTTAACACAATATTAACCCCTTAATGACTGCCGATATGACTTTTAACGGCAGCAGTTAAAGGGCCTTATTCCTCCTGCACCTCATGCTGCTTCTTTTTGCACAGCCTCCTCCTGCACCTCACGCTCCTCCTTTATACACAGCATTTTTCTGCTGTACAGCTTTTCTCCTTTATAGTCGCCTCCTCTTGCAGCACCTCACACTCCTATTCCATATACAATTAGAAAAACACTTGATCCCGAGAGAAATTGCACTAATTGCAATAAAGCACATTGTATACACAGCCCAATTCTCCTACAGCACCACACAGCAACTTCCTGTTATGAGCACAGTGGTGTAATCCATGAGGCTCCTCAATTTCCCTTAATGTCATGCCTCACAGGAGCAACTCCATACTAGACACGACGAAGTTAGATGTGGCCTGTGCCTGCCGCACACTGATACTCTGAAGGCAGTGGCCCTGATTGTAGCTCGCAGGGGCTGTGACGACACAGCCGGTGAGTTTTGCAGGGTGGCTTTCGGGGTGAATGTGTCTCCGCCCGTGTGCGCTAACAACGTGGGCCTTGTGGACGGGGTATTGTGTGGGGAGTGAGTGTGGCTATGCAGAGTGAATAGGGCTATGTGGAGTGCGCGTGGCTTAATACATACACACACACATACATACACTCAGCTTTATATACACTGCTCAAAAAAATAAAGGGAACACTCAAATAACACCTCCTAGATCTGAATAAATGAAATACTCTCATTGAATACATTGTTCTGTACAAAGTTGAATGTGCTGACAACAAAATCATGCAAAAATCTTCAATGGAACTCAAATTTATTAACCAATGGATGGTTAGTAAAATGGTTCCTTTGGGCTACATCCGTGTGCTTGCTCAGTGATTTACAGGTTGCTTGTACTGCAGACCTCATTTCTCAAAGCCTGAGGTGAATGTCCCATTTATAGTGAGCAGCTACTGAGAGAGTGAAAAGTGACTCCACTGTAAATACTATATAGCAGAGGGGAAACATGGAAGGATTAAAGAACAGGCGTGTAAGAAACCCATTGATGACAGAATTCATATTGCAAACAGTAAAATGTGTCTCCAGTGCCGGGCCTCTAAAGGCCTGGATTTGGAGTCACCCACAAAATTAAAGTAGAATGTAATGTCCTTAAAACAAGTCAAAATGATGCTCAGTAGTGTGTGTGTCCTCCACGTGACTGTATGACCTATCTACAACGCCTGGCCAACGCCTGGCCATGCTCCTGATGAGGCTGCGGATGGTCTCCTGAGGGATCTCCTCCCAGACCTGGACTAAAGCATCCGCCAACTCCTGGACAGTCTGTTGGTGGATGGAGAAAGACATGATGTCCTAGATGTGCTCAATTGGATTCAGGACTGGGGAATGTGCGAGCCAGTACATAGCTTCACTACCTTCATCTTGCAGGAACTGCTGACACATGAGGTCTGGCATTGTCCTGCATTAAGAGAAAGCCAGGGCCAAAAATACCAGCATATGGTCTCACAAAGGGTCTGAGGATCTCATCTCGGTACCTAATGGCAGTCAGGCTACCTCTGGTGAGAACATGCAGGGCTGTGCAGCCCTCCAAAGAAAAGCCACCCCACACCATTACTGACCCACTGCCAAACCGGTCATGCTGAAGGATGTTGCAGGCAGCAGATCGCTCTCCACAGTGTCTCCAGACACTGTCACGTTTGTCACATGTGCTAAGTGTGAACCTGCTTTCATCTGTGAAGAGCACAAGGCGCCAGTGGCGAATTTGCCAATCCTGGTGTTCTGTGGCAAATGTCAAGCATCCTGCATGGTGTTGGGCTGTGAGCACAACCCCCATCTGTGGATGACTGGCACTCAGACCATCCTCATGGAGTCAGTTTCTAACCATTTGTGCAGACACATGCACATTTGTGGCCTGCTGGAGGTCATTTTGCAGGGCTCTGGCAGTGCTCCTCCTGTTCCTCCTTACACACAGGCGGAGGTAGCAGTCCTGCTGCTGGGTTGTTCCCTCCTATGGCCCCCTCCACTTCTCCTGGTGTACTGGCCTGTCTCCTGGTAGTGCCTCCAGCCTCTGGACACTACGCTGACAGACACAGCAAACCTTCTTGCCACAGCTCGCATTAATGTGCCATCCTGGATGAGCTGCACTACCTGAGCCACTTGTGTGGGTTGTAGAGTCCATCTCATGCTACCATGAGTGTGAAAGCACAACCAACTTTCAAAAGTGATCCAAACATCAGCCAGAAATCATTGGTACTGAGATGTGGTCTGTGGTACCCACCTGCAGAACCACTCCTTTATTGAGTGTGTCTTGATAATTGCCAATAATTTCCATCTGTTGTCTATTCCATTTGCACAACAGCATGTGAAATTGATTGTCAATCAGTGTTGCTTCCTAAGTGGACAGTTTGATTTCACAGAAGTTTGATTTACTTGGAGTTATATTCTGTTGTTTAAGTGTTCCCTTTATTATTTTTTGAGCAGTGTGTATATAGATAGGGGTTTAGAGGACATTATACAAAGATTTATAATGAATTGTGAGGTGGGGAGGATACTGTATAAAGACTTAAAATTAACTGAGGGTTGAGGATGCAAAGTTTCTAATAGCATCCTCCTTCATTCCCCAATTTATTATGCAGTTGAAACCAGAAATTTACATACACTGTATAAAAATACACATGTGCATGTTTTTCTCAATATCTGCCATGAAATCAGAAAAAAACATTCCCGTCTTAAGTCAGTTAGGATTTCCAAAATTATTAATATTTGCCAAATGCCAAAATAATGAGAAAGAGAGAATGTTTTAAGGCATTTTTATTACTGCAAATTCAAAAGTTTACATACACTAAGATTATTATGCCTTTAAACAATTCTGGACTGCCCATATGATGATGTCATCTGTTTGGAAGCTTCTGATTTTCTGTCTTTTTGTCAACATCTGAGCTAATTAGAAACACGCCTGTGGAGGTATCTTAATGCACACCTGAAGCATCATGGGAAAGTCACATGGCCATATTGACCAAAAATAAAAAAAGTTATGGCTCTGGGAAGAAGTGGAGCAATGGGTGCAGAAAATCTGCAACATCAAAAACTCACCAAAAGCTCATCATGGGAATGTAGCCTTATTTGAGAACATTCTGATAATTTCATAAGGTTCCTACTGAGCTCATGATGTGGCAGATTTTCTGAACTATTTCTGCACCGATCAAGCAAAATAGGTCACTTGAATTTTTTAAAAAATATGCAGTTTTAAAAAACTCACCAAACATGCATCGTGGAAACATAACTTTACATTTTGTATTGATATTTAACTTTAAGGTTTTGCTCCCACAGTGAGTTTTTGATGTTGCAGATTTTCTGTGCCATTTCTGCACCTATTATATAAAATAGGTTACTTGCATTTTTTTTGGAAACACGCAGCATAAAAAAACTCAACAAAAACTAATTGTGGGAACATAGTCTTACCTTTTTTACTGATCTCTAATTTTAAGACCACGTGCACACGTTCAGTATTTGGTCAGTATTTGACATCAGTATTTGTAAGCCGAAACCAGGAGTGAAACAATCAGAAGAAAGTATAATAGAAACACGTCACCACTTCTGTAGTATTCACATACTCCTGGTTTATCCGGGAATTACAAATACTGAGGTAAAATACTGACCAAACACTGAGGTAAAATACTGACTAAACACTGAGGTAAACCACTGACCAAATACTGAGGTAAAATGCTGACCAAATACTGAAGTAAAATACTGATCAAACAGTGAGATAAAATACTGATCAAAATACTGAGGTAAATACTAAAACACTGGGTAAAATACTGACCAAATACTGAGGTAAAATACAGACCAAACACTGAGGTAAAATACTGATTTAATACTGAGGTACAATGCTGACCAAATACTGAAGTGAAATACTAATCAAACACTGAGATAAAATACTGATCAAACACTGAGGTAAAATACTGACCAAACACTGAGGTAAACCACTGACCAAATAACGATGGTAAAATACTGATTAAATACTGAGGTAAAATACTGACCAAATACTTTTTAACTCTTCTGTTAGTTTTAGTCAGGGGGACATATCCAGTCTGCTGCCCAGGTAGGGAGGACATCAGTGCTGGGCTGCCTGCACCTACACACACAGACTACATTTGCCTGCTAGAATCCCTTCTTGCAGTGAGGAATCCAGGCCATTTTTACCTTGTGAACTAGGTGACTAAATGCTACAGCACTATTTCACAGGAAGCCTTGTGTAATGCTAGCAATAGGGGAGACTCTTGGACATATGCAGTGCCGTTCTTCTTGTACATAGCGAGGTTGGAGTGGGCAGTGCTGGCACTACACCTGCAACATCACAGTCAGTGGACAGCCTGCTCTGCAGCACCACGACCCAGGTAACTGGTGCCCTGCTTATGCCTTAGCCCCCCTTCAGGCATCATCCTCCCCTCAACCAATATCATCTGGTGCTTGGTTGCAGATCACGGGCTGCAAAGATCCATCCACACATAGCATCAATCAGAGAAAGGCTGCAATGAGCATTCTGCACTAACAACATGGGCCGTGTGGACAGGGCTTTGTGTGTGGAGTCAGCGTGTCTATGCACAGTGGGTGGGGCTATGTGGAGTGGGCATGGCTTGATACATACACACCCACATACATACACTCAGCTTTATATATATAGATATATATACAGCTCTGGCAAACATTAAGAGACCAGTGCACAATTTTATAAATATCAGCTTCTCTACATGTCTGACAGCCATTCCATTCTAGTGTCAGTTGAATTCCAACCAGAGTACACTCATTCTACCTAATTTGCTTCTGATTAGGTGATCACTTGAACCAAATCTTATTTAATGAAGAAAAGTATAAAAAAACACTGCTGTGGTGTTCATAATCCTCTTGCAATAGGATAAGCTGGTTGGCAAAACAAGTGCTAGTAATATCCCAAAAGTAATCGGCATGGTTAAAAGTTATTTTTTTATTCCTAAGTAGTTGAAAAGAAAAGTCTTGAGTGAGGAAAAGAAGGGCTCAATTCTGGCTTTACTAGCAGAGGGATACAGTGAGCGTCATGTTGCCTCCATGCTTAAAATTTCTAAGACGTAAGTCCATTCTCACTTGTGAAGGCTTGGGGCTATAGCAGTCGGCTATCTTTCTCTCTCGTGCTGTTGGAGGATGTCTGGTGTTACCTCTTTCAGTCTGCTCAAGATAAATGTTCCCCTTGTTCGTCTACACTCTCTGTCTTTAGTTGTAGTGGGGACTGACTAGTGCAAATCCCGCCCTCTACCTAACCAGGGCCTATCGCTAAAGGTCACTCAAGGATTAGATTAATGCTCGGCGATAGGTGCAGGACCTATATAGGGACATTTAGGGCAGACAGGGTGATGTTAGAGCTGCCTAGGGGTGTCCACTCCTCACTTCCCTAGTGTTTGGGTTCCCACCCCCTTTTCCTTTGGTTTTGCACATAGTCTTCCCACACTGTGCATGATACACATACCCACCCAGGAGTCCCTGTGTTCATTTGGTGTTATTCTTATGTAATAAAAGAGTTTACTTTTTACTATTAACATATCTCATTTTTCTAACTGCATATATATAGCTATTATTGCATTTCTTGATAACCACCCTGTTTTGCCCATCTTATGCTCAGTAAGAGAAGGTATTTGTAGTTTGACACTTGTTACAACCGTAAGAGGTGATATGTTATCCTTTTATGATGTTTAAATATGTTTAGCCCAATCTGGCAGCATTCTTACAGATGCATGTATATTCACCTTTAAGTTCAGTGTGCTTGTGGGACCGCCCCTGCTCCTCTTAGACGAAAGAGACATGTTTTCAGACATGCCTACACTCTAAGTTGACAAGAAGTGTTCCTTGCTTCTGCTCACTTCTTACTACTATCCCAACCTTCAGCTAATTCGGTGAGAGTTGTAGTCTTTACTCTATGCTTATGTTACAGCCTGTTTATGTTCAGTCATGTTGCAGTCACTTACAAAATTGTGTTAATAGAGGTGCATTGTGCTCTGTAATCCTCCATCTTAGTTTGTATTTCTTGCACTGTACACTGTAAGGGTTGAATGTTTTAGATACACACTTCTGTGTAGAATTGTGCTTTCTGTAATTAGTAATATCATTGCTGTTTATGATTGATGTATTCAGTGTACACCTTGTATTGTATTATCATTGCTGATGGTTTCTGTGATGTGCCCAGTATTGACTGATACTATTTGTATTCTTATAGTTTTACCACACAAATATTCACGTTCATTTTCAAATCGTCACCAATAAACCAAAGACTACTGAACTTTGCAGTCTGTTTATTTGAGATGTGAAGGAGGTTTAGCTGTATGCTGGAAACCACATAGCCCAGATGTGGAAGAAGGCAGAACACACCCACTTATTTCTTATCAATGCAGTGTTAGACTTTGCTCAGGAGTTTAATTTATGTACTAGCAGTATTTACCATGTGATTTATTGTATATCTATGTGCCAATGCTCCTTCCTGCCTTGTGCTACCAAGATTTTTCACATGTGTCCACCTTTCTCCCAAACCTGATTTTTCTAATAATAACAATCTTTTGTATTTTGACTAATACTTGGGTTTTTTGATCTTTGATATTTTGTTTTCTTTATTACCGCTGTTAAAATGTGAGATTTTTGTCATGTACCAAAAATCATACCAATAAGAATAATTTCAGAACTTCTTCTTGTTAGAATTTTCTTCCTGTATACTACAAAATAAAACCTGTTCTCACGTTTTCCTAACAGCTCAGTGTTTTATTAAGTAGATTTCCAAGCGATGCACTGGCTTGAATCAGCAAAGAAGAAGATTTCCCAAGAAAGAGAAATAGCATAATTCAGCTCATCCATAACGGTTTCTCAGCCAAACAAATTGCCACACTGCATTGTGTCATTGCCATGACAGTTGGAAAAATATGAAATGATGTACATCCATCCATTGAAAAGCCAAGAGGACAAAATGTCCAGGCAAAATATTGGATCAACAAGTGGGTCCATCCCAATGTGTATCAATTCTGGCACAACAAACACGACTCTAGAGGTTGCAATGAACATTACACAAGTCTGGAATGGCAGCTAGAAAGAAAAAAGATGAAGAAGCCACAATTTTAATATTGTCATAAGACAATATTGTCGGCTTGAATTTGCAAAAAAGCATGAAAGGTGGACAATAGAAGATTGGAAAGGGGTGACTTGGAGCGATGAGATGAAAGTCAATAGATTAGACTCTGATGACTGCAAATGGGTCTGGAAGAAACAAGGGAAAATAGGCTATCGGATCAAGAAATTGAAGGAAATGTCAAGTTCAGAGGATGAAGCCTGATTATATGGGGTTGTTTCACAAAGTTGTTGGATAGTTGACCAGGATTGATGGTGGTATTAATGCTGAGCTATATGTGAGTATCGTACAAGATGAGTAACTTCATACAGTACTATGCGTATGAAAAAGATAACATAGTGAAAAAGATGACATAGTGTTCCAGCAGCACAAAGACGCAAAGCATACCTCGAGATTGGAGAAGAAATGGAGAAGAAATAGTTCAATGACAAGGAAGTAGAGGTGATGGATTGGCCCCAACAGTCCCCAAACCTCAACCCAATCAAACGTTTGTGGGTAGAGTTGCAGAAAATGCTATATGCACGCCCAAGTGAGCCAACCAGTATTCACCAACTTTGGGAACGTTTAGAAGAAGACCTGGGATCAGATTTCACCCGACACATGTTTGAATTTGATCAAGAGCAGTCCCGCAAGGATTCAGGCAGTGTTGAAAGCAAAAGGTTGATTTGCAAAATGCTAACAAACTATTAAAAATTAAAATTTAGATTCTTAGGAGAAAAATAGTAACAATGCAGACTGACAAGAATCTGCATACATAATCGTATGCTAAATAGTTGCAAGTCAAATTGATGTAGGAGATAGCCAAGATGATTGTCTATAAAATGATGGTAGTCTCACATTCACTGCAGTAGTGGATGGTGAAATATGGATACTGATTCTGAATAAATTTCTCCTGCTGTTGTGCAAATAGAGCAAACAACAGGTAAAAATTATAGCCAATTAGCAAGACAACACCTGTAAAGGAGTGGTTCTGCAGGTGGTGATCACAGACCATTTCTCTGTTATCATCCATTTTGGCAGTTGTTTTGATCACTTTTGCATTTTGTCATTGCTCTCACCCCTAGAGGTACAGTAGCATAAGGCGGTGTATACTGTACAACCAACAGAAGTTCCTCAGGTGATGCAGCTCATGCAGAATAGCACATTAATTCAAGCTGTGGCAAGAAGGGTAGCTATGTCTTTAGCACAGTGTCCAGAGCATGGAGCAGATACCAGGAGACAGGCCATACACTATGTGGACCTTCTCCCACTCCCACCCGCTCTATGAAAATCCACATAAAACCAGCCCTTTTTATGCAACTTAACCCCTCACAACACATAGTGTGCTGGAGCAAAATGCTCTGGTTTCATATCACTGATGCCGTTAAGCGCAGTGACACATATCTACCCTCTACCACCTAACCAGTGACCCTGTCACAATATACGGTACTTTTTTTTTTAATCTACTGGTTTACACGGTACAAAGATATATTTTTCCTCTATTGGAAGGTGCACATTGTAGACTCAAATTGAAGGCAGCAAAACCAAGAAGGAATACTTATGAAAAGAAGGAGTATAGAAAGACTTGGAAAAGAAACTAGGATATGTGCTAAACCTTAGTTCCGCAAGGTATGCAACTTTTCCTTTGATGAAAGCTTTAGACACCTTTTGCAATCTCTCAAGCAGCTTAAGCAGGTAGACATTTGGAATGGCTTTCTAGCAGCCTTGAAGGAGTTCTTAAAACTTATGAGCATTTTTGGTTGCTTTGCCTTCAACCTGTAGTCCAACTCATCCCAAACCACCTAAATTGGGTTGAGGTTGGGTGATTGTCGAGGTCATGTCATCTGATGCATCATTCTATCCTCCTTATTCTTATTAACATAGTCATTATACAGCATAAAGATGTGTTTTGGGTCATTTTCCTGTGGTAAAACATCTGATGGTCACACTAGTGTGTAAGAATGCATTGAATTGGCAATCAGTCACCAAATCACTCAGTGTTACTATCAAAGTACCACCACACCATCATACCTCCCTCTTCATGCATCATGATGGGCACCATACATGTAGAAACCATCAGCTCACCTTTTCTGCACCTCACACAGACATGGGAGGTGGTAACAAAAATCTCAAATTTTGACTCATCAGACAACAGTACAGAATTCCATTGATCCAAGGGCCAATCCATGTGTTCCTTAGCTCAAACAAAACTCTTCTTGTTTTAAGAAGCAGCAATTCATTCATAAAGGTCTGCATTCTCATAGTCTCCTCGTGGACAGTAGATGCTGAGGCATGTGTTCTACTTGATGTCTGTGCATCATTTATGAGAGCTATTATCTGAAGAGCTGTCAATTTGTGATTTATGAGGTTTTATAATCCTGATGAATATATCATCTGAAGCAGAGGTCATTCTTGGGCTTCCTTCCTTGGGGTGGACCTCAGGAAAGACAGTTATATAATATCGTTTGATGTTTTCCATGGCTGCACTCGAGGATACCTTCAAAGTTCTAGCAATTTTTCAGATTAACTGACCTTCATATCGTAAAGTAATGATAGAATGTCATTTTCTTTACTTAGTAGAGTAATTCTTACCATATTGTGGCTTTGAGCAGTTGTGGAACAAGGCTTAGTACTGTATTGAGCTCTGTACCAACACTGCCTCTGTAAAACACACTTGATGGTCACAAACACTTTCTGAAGGCTAGTGATTTCACAAATAAACTCTTTATGAGGCATTCCTATCCATTGGAAGGCATTCAGTGTGGCTGCCTGATGAAGATGTTTGAAAGACTGCAAAGGCAGTGTAAAGCTATTTTAAACGACACTATTGGTTTTGACATATCGTGTACTGGAAAATGCCTACAGTTGTTTTTTTTGTTTTTTTTTTCTTTTCTTTACCGTGTTCTATAAATGCTAAAACTGACCTGTCACTATGATTATCCAGGTCATTATGAGTTCATAGACACCATACGTGTCTAGGTTCTTTTTTTAATCTAAGTGTGAAAAAAAAATTCCAAAGTTTGTTAAAAAAAAAAAATGGTGCCATTTTCTAATACCAATAGCGTCTCTATTTTTAATGATCTTGGGTTGTGTGAGGGCTTATTTTTTGCGCGCTGAGCTGATGTTTGTGATGATACCATTTTGGTGCAGATACAATCTTTTGTCCAAAAAAAACTTTAATTCTGGCGTTTTGACTTTTTGTTTTTTGTCGTTTATGTTGTGGCTGTCTAACAGTTGCAAAACATGCAGCCTCGGGGTCATAAATATATTAATTGAGCACACCCAAGACATTCAGATAACACCCGAGCATTGCTCTCTGGTGAATGGCATGATTTGGAATACCAGGCAATGCCTCTAAACAATTCATGCAGCTCTGCCTGCTAGTCAACAAAATGGACATTATGCCCAAAAAATCAATCGACTGGTGGGGGTTCTGCAAGTTGGCCCATCACCAATCTAATATAGATTACCTGCCACGATTCCACCCCTCATTGTGTCTGGGATGTAGTTATTGACGACTCAGCGATCCAATCTGGTACAGGGGCATGTTGAAGTTTTTAGTACTTTGTTTGACATCTCAGTTTTCATTCAGGTGCAGGGGTGTGCTTAGCTGTTAGTGCTTTGATTGACAGCTTGGCCATCTAATCTGAGACTGGGAGGTGCTGCTTGTCTTCAGGTTTTCATTGTCCCAGGTGATTGCCCGGCTACTTAACTGGGCTGTTAGTCCCAGACCTTTGCCATAAGTACATTCAGCTTTTGTGTGGTTTGCCTCTCTGTGCCTTGTGTTCTATTTCTTGATCTTTCATTGCCTGACATTGCACCTTGTTCTGACCATCCGCTTGTTTAACCCCTTTGTTTTGATCAACAATCTTCCTTTTTATTTTGACCTTGAACCATTACATAACTACACCTTTGCTTCTTTCTTCTGTTTATGATGTAGCCTCCTTGCTTATGACTTCGTACTCCTTGACTATGCCGACTCATGACTTGGTGTGAGAAGTGACTCACCATCACATTACTTAACTTAAAGTCGGCAGAATACTACATTTTTTTAACAAATTTAAGAAAAATGAATAAGGGTCAGTGGAAGACATAAAGAATGTTATAGGCATACTGTTGTATATGTTTACTGGAACATTTCAGTTTGTCTCATCTCAAGCATTGCATCAAGCTACCCTAAGTCATCATTATTTGAATATAAATATAAGCCAAAATGGAACCTAAATTAATCTATATAGTTAAAACAACTTCTCATGTTGTATCTATCAATCAGGTGTAACTCATTTTGCCCCACTTGAAAAAACATCAGCACAATAAATTGTTGTACGATATACAATGTATTGCACATTTATTCTTTAAGCTTTTCTATCTTTTCTAAATGCAGCTTGCTAATGAGTAACCTATAAAATTGTTGGGATATATTAGGATTATTTATACAGCCTGTCTATTTGACAGGCAACTGAATTTGCTGCCATTTATAAGGGCAATTTATTTTAATCATTTACTGATCAAAAGGAATAGAAAGAGAGAATATGCAATGTGTATTAATAATAACACATGCTTTTAAGTGTTCCCATATTGCAAACTAGTTATATATGGCCTAGCACTATTACCAGGCTCTTATCAACACATTGCATTTCCTCAAAGTTATTTAAAGTTCATTACATGTGACAATAAAATGTGATTTAATGTGTTATATTTCTGTATGCCAGCACAAATGCTATCTACTTTTGATGATGCTTCGAAAATCAGAAATCTTTGTCAATTAGTGTCACCGTGTTCAATATTTATGCTGTTGTTTTCTCATCTAAAATGAAAATGTTTCTTTCTATGGCAGCATTTTATTAACTGGGTAAAATATTTTGACAGCTACCATTGTATTGCATTAAGGCTGACTGGCTAATGTGATGAAGTAGGAAATTGGCTAAAATTAATTACGGGAAATTAGGAAAGTGCATAATTTCATAAGCAATGGTGACATGTTAAACCTTTATTGTCATCACTGAATATGAACTTATTTATTCAATTATTTTGTGCTATTTTCTACAGCTATGATTGTAACCTCAAGTTGTCTGGAAAAGGAGATGTTCTGCTACGAATATACGAGTATTACTTTGAGGATGCATCTGTTGTTTTATTGTGCTACATGCTGACTTTTAGCTTACAGGCATTGTTGTACCAAGTAGCTGAGATGAAATAGAAGCAATGATGGTGGAACTTGTCTGCCTTTAGTTATACTGCAGTTTATGCTTATCTCAGTGGGTGTCAGATTCAAACTATGAGATAGTACTAGATTTAATGCTTTCGTACTACATAATACACATAGACAATTTTCCTTATGCACCAAAATGTTTTTCTTGACTGAGATTAAAAGAAAAACATGTAACAAATATATTGTACTGATTGTACAGGTAAAGCATTAATAAAATGAAAAATGCTATAAATAGAAAAAAGCATTTTAAAATGTTCTGACCTTTACATTTGACATTACACTTTTTTATTATGGTTGTTTCATGTTTTTTATGCATTTTACACATAATAGGTAGAAGGAGTAGCTAGGGGCCCAGTGCTACAAGTAGTGTCAAACCCCTTAGGTACAGTACCTACATAAGACTGTTCATGAACTCCAATTTCATAACCGAACCTGGGTATTAAAAGACTCTAGTGGTAGTAAAAGGACCCATGAGCTTTAATGTTAGTGGCTTCCACTCTATTCAACTCCAAAAAAATTGAAGGAAAGTAATAGACAAATAGACTTTCACATACATACACATTGTTGGTACCCCTCGTTTAACCTGTCTCTGCCATTTGATGTAATATTCTGTCCATTTGCCCTGGGACTTAACTGCCATGGACGGAATAGTATGTCATACACGATCAGCAGCGCTCACGGGGGGAGCGCGGTCGATCGCGGCCGGATGTCAGCTGACACCCAGCACTAAGTGCCAGGAGCGGTCACGGACCACTCCCAGCACTTTAACCCCCAGCACACTGCAATCAAACATGATCGCAGAGTTCCGTAGCATACAGAAGCATCTGCAGGAAGGGGGCACCCTGCGTGCCTCCCTCAGAACAATGCAATGTGATCGCATTGTTCTGAAGATCTCCATGGAGACCACCGGCTCCAAGATGGCCATGGGGTCCTTCCGGGTCCTGCAGGGAGATGACTTGTCAGTGCCTGCTTAGAGCAGGTGCCGGCAAGCCTCCTGCACTGCCTGTCAGATCGCTGATCTGACACGTGCAGTGCAAAGTGTCAGATCAGCGATCAAACATTTTACATTGATGTCCCACCCTGGGACAAAGTAAAAATGTAAAAAAAATAAATAAACATGTGTAAAAATATTTTTAAAAAATCCCTAAATAAATAAAATATATATATACAGTATATTTCCCCAATAAATACATTTATTTACAGTACAGACCAAAAGATCGGACACACCTTCTCATTTAAAGATTTTTCTGTATTTTCATGACTATGAAAATTGTACATTCACACTGAAGGCATCAAAACTATAAATTAACACATGTGGAATTTTATACTTAACAAAAAAGTGTGTAACAACAGAAATTATGTCTTATATTCTAGGTTCTTCAAAGTAGCCACCTTTTTCTTTGATGACTGCTTTGCACACTCTTGGCATTCTCTTGATGAGCTTCAAGATGTAGTCACACAAAATGGTCTTCCAATAATCTTGAAGGAGTTCCCAGAGATGCTTAGCACTTGTTGGCCCTTTAGCCTTCACTCTGCGGTCCAGCTCACCCCAAACCATCTCGATTGGGTTCAGGTCTGGTGACTGTGGAGGCCAGGTCATCTGGCGTAGCCCCCCATCACTCTCCCTCCTGGTCAAATAGCCCTTACACAGCCTGGAGGTGTGTTTGGGGTTATTGTCGTGTTGAAAAGTAAATGATGGTCCAACTAAACTCAAACCGGATGGAATAGCATGCCACTGCAAGATGCTGCGGTAGCCATGCTGTTTCAGTATGCCTTCAATTTTGAATAAATCCCCAACAGTGTCATTAGCAAAGCACCCCCACACCATTACACCTCCTCCTCCATGCTTCACGGGTGGGAACCAGGCATGTAGAGTCCATCCGTTCACCTTTTCTGCGTCGCACAAAGACACGGTGGTTGGAACCAAAAATCTCAAATTTGGACTCATCAGACCAAAGCACAGATTTCCACTGGTCTAATGTCCATTCCTTGTGTTCTTTAGCCCAAACAAGTCTCTTCTGCTTGTTGCCTGTAATTAGCAGTGGTTTCCTAACAGCTATTTTACCATGAAGGCCTGCTGCACAAAGTCTCCTCTTAACAGTTGTTGTAGAGATGTGTCTGCTGCTAGAACGCTGTGTGGCATTGACCTGGTCTCTAATCTGAGCTGCAGTAAACCTGCGATTTCTGAGGCTGGTGTCTCCGATAAACTTATCTTCAGAAGCAGAGGTGACTCTTGGTCTTCCTTTCCTGGGGCGGTCCTCATGTGTGCCAGTTTCTTTGTAGAGCTTGATGATTTTTGCAACTGCACTTGGGGACACTTTCAAAGTTTTCCCAATTTTTCAGACTGACTGACCTTCATTTCTTAAAGTAATGATGGCCACTCGTTTTTCTTTACTTAGCTGCTTTTTTCTTGCCATAATACAAATTCTAACAGTCTATTCGTAGGACTATCATCTGTGTATCCACCAGACTTCTGCACAACACAACTGATGGTCCCAACTCCATTTATAAGGCCAGAAATCCCACTTATTAAACCTGACAGGGCACACCTGTGAAGTGAAAACCATTTCCGGTGACTACCTCTTGAAGCTCATCAAGAGAATGCCAAGAATGTGCAAAGCAGTCATCAAAGCAAAAGGTGGCTACTTTGAAGAACCTAGAATATAAGACATAATTTCAGTTGTTACACACTTTTTTGTTAAGTATATAATTTCACATGTGTTAATTAATAGTTTTGGTGCCTTCAGTGTGAATTTACAATTTTCATAGTCATGAAAATATAGAAAAATCTTTAAATGAGAAGGTGTGTCCAAATTTTTGGTCTGTACTGTATGTAAATTAAAAAAACATTAAAAGTACACATATTTAGTATTGCCGTGTCCGTAACGACCCGCCCTATAAAACTGTCTCACTAGTTAACCCCTTTAGTGAACCCCTTAAAAAAAGGCAAAAAAACAATGCGTTATCATCATACCACCGAACAAAAGGTGGAATAACACGTAATCAAAAAGACTGATATAAATAATCATGGTACCGCTGAAAACGTCATCTTGTCCCGCAAAAAATGAGCGGCCAAACAGCATCATCAGAAAAAAACTAAAAAAGTTATAGCTCGCAGAATGAAGCAATGTAAAAATAATTATTTTTTGTATAATATTGGTTTTATTGTATAAAAGCGCCAAAACATAAAAAAAGATATAAATGAAGTATCACTGTAATCATATAGACCCGAGGAATAAAACTGTCTTATCGGTTTTACCACACTCAGAACGGTATAAATGCCCCCCAAATAAAATTCATGAATTGCTGGTTTTTGTTCATTCTGCCTCCCAAAAAATCGGAATAAAAAGCGATCAAAAAATGTCATGTGCCCAAAAATGGTACCAATAAAAAGGTCAACATGTCCCGCAAAAAATAAAACCTCACATGACTCTGTGGTCCAAAATATGGAAAAATTATAGCTCTCAAAATGTGGTGATGCAAAAACTAGTTTTTGCAATAAAAAGCTTATTTTAGCTTGTGACAGCTGCCAAACATAAAAACCCGCTATAAAATCCCGAAATAAATAGTAAATCAAACCCCCCTTTATCAACCCTCTTAGCTAGGGAAAAATAATAAAATAAAAAATATATTTATTTCCATTTTCACGTTAGGGTTAGGGTTAGGGTTGGGATTAGGGTTAGGGGTGTGTTAGGGTTAGGTTTGTGGTTAGGTTTATAGTTGGGGTTAGGGTTGGGATTAGGGTCCAGGGTGTGTTAGGGGTAGGGTTGGAGTTAGAATTGGGGGGTTTCCACTGTTTAGGCACATTAGGGGCTCTCCAGACGTGGCATAGCGTCTGATCTTAATTCCAGCCAAGTCTGCGTTGAAAAAGTCAAACAGTGCTCCTTCCCTTCCGAGCTCTGCTATGCGCCCAAACAGTGGTTTACCCCCACATACAGGGTATCAGTGTACTCAGGACAAATTACACAATAACTATTGGGGTCTAATTTCTTCTCTTACCCATGGGAAAATAAAAAATTGGGGGCAAAAATATAATTTTTGAGGAAAAAAATATGATTTGTTTTTATGGCTCTACATTCTAAACTTCTGTGAAGCACTTGGGGGTTCAAAGTTCTCCCCACACATCTATATAAGTTCCTTGGGTGGTCTATTTTCCAAAATGGGGTCAATTGTGGGGGGTTTTCACTGTTTAAGCACATCAGGGACTCTCCAAACGTGACATGACGCCCACAGACCATTGCATCAAGGTCTGCATTCCAAAACATCACTACTTCCCTTCCGAGCCCCGATGTGTGCCCATACAGTATTTTTCTACCACATATGGGGTATCAGTATTCTCAGGACAATTTGGACAACTTTTGGCGTCCAATTTATCCTGTTACCCTTGGGAAAATAAAAAATTGAGGACTAAAAGATCATGTTTGTGGATAAAATATGATTTTGTTATTTTCAAGCTTGGGCGTTATAAACTTTAGTGAGACACCTCGGGGTTCAAAGTTCTCACCTCACATCTAGACAAGTTCCTTTGGGGGTTCTAGTTTCCAAAATGGGGTCACTTGTTGAGGGTTTACACTGTTCAGGCACATCAGGGACTCTCCAAACGCGACATGGCGTCCGATCTCAATTCTAGCCAATTTTACATTGAAAAAGTGGTTTACCCCCACATATGGGGTATCAGCATACTCAGGACTAATTGCACAATAACTTTTGTGGTCTTGTTACCCTTGGGAAAATAAAAATTAGAGGTGAAATTATCATTTTTATGGAAAAAATATGATTTTTGAATGTTATGTTTATAAACTTTTGTGAAGCCCTTTGAGGTGAAAAGTGCTCACCATACATCTAGATAAGTTCCTTGATGGGAGTAGTTTCCAAAATGGTGCCACTTGTGGGGGGTTTCCACTGTTTAGGCACATCAGGGGCTCTCCAAACATGAAATGGCGTCCAGCCAATTCTGCGTTTAAAAAATCAAACGGAGCTCCATCCCTTCCAAACTCTGCCATGCATTCAAACAGTGGTTTACCCCAACATATAGGGTATCTGCGTAATCAGGACAAATTGACAAACAAATTTTGGGGTCCAATTTCTCCTGTTACTCTTGGGAAAATAAAAAATTGGGGTCGAGAAGATCATTTTTGTGGAAAAATTATGATTTTTTATTTTTACCACTCTACGTTATGAACTTCTGTGAAGCACTTGGGGCTTCAAAGTGCTCACCACACATCTAGTTAAGTTACAGGGGGTCTACTTTCCAAAATGTTGTCACTTGTGGGGGGTTTCCACTGTTTAGGCGCATTAGGAACTCTCCAAACGCAACATGGCGTCCAATCTCAATTCCAGCCAATTTTGCATTGAAAAGTCAAACGCGCTCCTTCCCTTCCGAGCTCTGCCGTGCGCCCAAACAGTGGTGCCCCCCACATATGGGGTATCAGCGAACTCAGGAGAAATTGCATAACAACTTTTGCAGTCCAATTTCTCCTGTTACCCTTGGTAAAATAAAAAAATTGGATCTGAAGTAAATTTTTTGTGAATAAAAGTTAAATGTTCATTTTTTTAAACATTTCTGTGAAGCACCAGAAGGGTTAATAAACTTTTTGAATGTGGTTTTGAGCACCTTGAGGGGTGCAGTTTTTAGAATGGTGTCACTTTTGGGTATTTCTGTTATATTTACCCCCAAACTAACTTCAAATGTGAGGTGGTCCCTAAAAAAAATGGTTTTGTAAATTTTGTTGGAAAAATAAGAAATCGGGGTGCAGATTTTAGAATGGTGTCACTTTTGGGTATTTTCTATCATATAGACCCCTCAAAGTGACTTCAAATGTGATGTGGTCCCTTAAAAAAATGGTGTATAAATGAGAAATCGCTGGTCAACTTTTAACCCTTAACTTCCTAACAAAAAAATTTTGTTTCCATAGTTGTGCTGATGTAAAGTAGACATGTGGGAAATGTTATTTAGTAACTATTTTGTGTGACATATTTCTCTGTTTTAAGGACATAAAAATACAAAGTTTGCAAATTGGCAAATTTTCAAAATTTTTGCCATATTTCCATTTTTTTCTTGCATTTTTATAAACGCAAGTTATATCGAAGAAATTTTACCACTATCATGAAGTACAATATGTCACAGAAAACAAACTCAGAATCGCCAAGATCCGTTGAAGCGTTCCAGAATTATAACCTCATAAAGGGACAATGGTCAGAATTGAAAAAATTGGCCCTGTCATTAACGTGCTAACCACCCTTGGTGTTTAAGGGGTTAAAGTTTGTCTGAGTAATGTTCTGTCACGCTTAATGTACTATCTCACATAAATATTCAAGATCTGCTACAGGAAGCTACCTCTGGCATCGGCAGGTAACGGAGAGCAAAGCTAGAGAGCACGTGGAGCCCAGATTCAGGTACGTCCACACATGAGCAATGCCTATTGTAATATGATCTGACCGCGCCATGCCGCGGACAGACAAGCTATTTAAGGGCTAAACTCCGCCCCAGCTCTCGTCAATTGCATCACCGATGATGTCATTCGCGACCAATCAGGCGATGCCATGTCAGAGGATCAGCTGACATTAACCACCAATCATGGCTCGCCATGTCACGGACTTAGGCTTACAACAGCCTTTTCTTGTTCCGTAACCTAGGTTTAAGGCTACTATGAACAAAGACCCGAGTAACCACTTGTGCCACTCGGGTATTGGCTAGGTGTTGGGATCAACGGCGATGCTGAGCAGCATCTGCCTCGGCTGGTCTGGAAGGGAGACCACAGACTCCTCGGATCCAGGTTTGGATCCTGCCATCGCCCGATGCCTAACATTATCCCCCCACTTGAAGCTCATATTCCTCAATGAGCAGGGGAGCATGAATATGGTTCACAGGTTCCCAAGTGCGATCCTCAGAACCGTGATCCCTTCAGTGTACCAAATAAAATTTTATGCCACAAACCACCTTAGACCCTACAATCGCCTCTACCTCGAAATCCTCACCCCCGGTGTCAGAAGCGTGTTGAGCTTCCGAGAATTTCATCAGGCGAACGGGTTTCAGGAGTGACACATGAAATGTGTCATGTATCTTCAAGTGCCGAGGCAATTGCAGACAATACACCATGGGATTTACTTGGGCCAGAAATTTTAAAGGACCAATAAACCGAGGGGCGAATTTAGCCGATTCCCCGCGACCTCTGATATTGCGAGGCGTGAGCCAGACCCTGTCGCCCGGAGAGACGATGAGTGTCAGCCGACTGTCTCCTCTGATTTTTAGAGGCCAATAACGCTTCCTGCGTTTGATCCCAGACATCCCGCGCCTCCATAGCCCAATCTCTGACTCCAGGCTCCCCAGAGTTAACTGGCATAGGGACTGGCACACGTGGGTGCTGACCATTATTCAAAAGGAAAGGAGTCTGACCTGTGGAATCTGCCACTGCATTATTTAGAGCAAACTCTGCCCAAGGAAGCAAAGTTGCCCAATTATTAAGATTGGCAGAAACGAAATGATGCAAGTATGTCACTAGCATCTGATTAGTATGTACCACCAGGCCGTTGGTCTCCGGGTGATAAGCAGTAGAGAGGTTCAGTTCAATACTACACAAATTACACAATTCTCTCCAAAACTGAGGTGAACTGAGGACCTCGGTCACAAACAATCCTATCAAGCATACCATGAAGACGGAAAACGTGACGGATAAATAATGATGCCAGAACCGGGGAAGAAGGAACCCTATTAAGGGGTAACAGGTGAACCATCTTCGAAAAATGGTCAGAAACCACCCATATGGTCGTACTACCCCGGGATTTAGGTAACTCAACCACGAAATCCATCCCAATCAGCTCCCAAGGTCTATCCGCCACGGGTAACGGATGTAGAAGACCCGCCGGACTCTGATGAGATGATTTATTTCTCGCGCAGGAGATACATGCTTGGACGTATTCTTTAACGTCCTGGACAACCAAGGCCATCAATACGAACGTTGGAGGAACTCAGTGGTGCGTTTAATTCAAAAATGACCTCCAATCTTAGAGGTATGTGCCCATGAGAGCACCTCATTTTGTAGATTCGGAGGAGCAAACGTTTTCCCGGGTGGAACCTGGTCTAGAGTGACCGGTGCCACCGTTCGCATACTCTCAGGAGGAACGATAAGTCTGGGCTCGTCATCGTCCTCCGTCGTATCCATAGACCAAGATAGAGCATCCGCCCGAGGATTCCTCTCTCCTTTTAGAAAATTGATGGTGAAATTGAATCAGGCAAAAAAGAGTGACCACCGAGCCTGCCTCGGGTTGAGACGCTGCGCTGTTTGCAGGTATGAGAGATTTTTATGGTCGGAATACACCACAAACGGATGTTTAGCTCCCTCCAAAAGATACCTCCATTCAACAAAAGCCAATTTTATTGCGAGTAATTCTTTATCCCCAATAGTATAACTCCTCTCTGCTGGAGAAAAGGTCTTGGAGAAGAAGAAACATGGTCTTCTCCGACCTTGCTCATTCTTTTGAGACAGGACAGCACCTGCTCCTACAGAGGAGACGTCGACCTCCAGAAAGAATGGCTTATTGACATCTGGCCGATGTAGGACGGGAGATTTCGAGAAATAAGACTTGATCTCCCGGAAAGCCTCAGATGTCACTTTCGACCAATTTTTTGGGTTGGCACCTTTCTTGGTTAGCACGGCCAAAGGAGCCACCAGTGTGGAAAAATGCGGTATAAATTGCCGATAATAATTGATGAACCCCATGTACCGCCTTCAGAGAATGGGCTCCTGCCAATTCTCTACAGCTACCAATTTTTGGGGATCCATGGCCAAGCCCTTACTGGATACAATGTACCCCAAGAATGGTAATGACTCTTGTTCGAACTGTCATTTCTCCAGCTTGCAATACAGAGAGTTTGCACGCAAACGTTCAAAAACTCTGCGAACATCCTCTCTGTGAGTGGAGAGGTCCGGGGAAAAGATCAGGATATCGTCAAGATATACTACCACGAAGGACAGTAGCAAATCTCGAAAGATATTGTTGACGAAATCCTGAAAAATGGCGGGGGCATTGCATAACCCGAAGGGCATAACGAGGTACTCGTAGTGGCCATCACGAGTATTAAAGGCCGTCTACCACTCGTCACCCTCACGGATTCGTATGAGGTTATAGGCCCCACGCAGATCTAACTTTGTGAAAATTTTAGCCCCTCGGAGTCTGTCGAAAAATTCAGAGATCAGGGGCAGTGGATATTTGTTTTTGATGGTGATTGCGTTTAATCCCCTGTAATCAATGCACGGACGTAGGTCACCTACTTTCTTCTGGACGAAGAAGAACCCCGCTCCAGCAGGAGAGACCGATTTCCTAATAAACCCCTGAGCCAGGTTCTCCTTGATGTAATCAGACATAGCCCGGGTCTCGGGGACCGACAGTGGATAAACCCTACCGCGAGGAGGCTCTGATCCGGGGATCAGATCTATGGCGCAGTCATACGGTCGGTATGCAGGCAAGGTCTCTGCAGCCTTTTTAGAGAACACATCGGCATAGCTCCAATATTACTCTGGAAGTGCCTCTAGACCGGCCGGCGGGTCTAAGACCATCTTCCGAGTTGACGCCACCATACACTGGGTAGTACATTTTTCACTCCATGAATAAACTGTCCCTGTGTTCCAGTTTATATGTGGATTGTGAGAACGGAACCATGGAAGACCCAATAGCACCTCATCCATAAGATAAGGAACGAGATCTCCTAACGATGACCCTGAGGAAACGACATGGTGAGGGGGATAGACCGTGGGTGATTTGGGTGTCTAACATGGAACCATTAACTACCCTGTGTCATGTATAGTGTACAGTTCCTATAGCGTCTTGTGCTTGGGTGCGAGGAAAACACAGGAGACATAGGTTGAAATGAAATGACTTGTATTACTTCATACAAGCATGCTGAAAAGTTCACACAGTTTGCAGGAACAGAGACAGGAGACACAGCAGGCCAGAGCAACTTCAAGCACTACAATAAATCTCCAAAGCAGGTTCAGGATCTCTTCTCTGTACCGTAATTCCTCTGCAAACATGGATTCACCAAACAGCAGGTTTCCAGAGTCCAAAGGTGTTCCAAGGTTCCTCAGTAGGGAATAGCTGGAGTACAAGTCCAAGGTTTCCAGGAGTCAGGTCACAGACTGACTGAGGCTTGATTCAGGAGCACTGATTGTTCAGCTGAGGCTGCTTAAGAAGCAAGAGAGAAGAATCAGGGCGGGAACATGAAAACTAGAAACTCCATATTAACTGAGGGCAAGAGCTGCAGAAAGACAGAAAGCAAAATGGCCGACGGAAAACTGAGTTTCAAGGAACATGTCAACAGAGACAAAGAACCTTACATTACTCCCCCTTTAGGGACAACCTCCGGATGACCTCAGACCAGGCTTGTCAGGGTACCTCTGATGAAACTGGCGGAGCAGGCGAGGAGCATTTACATTATTGACTGGTTCCCATGAGTTGTCCTCCACTGGGTAGCCCTGCCATTTAATCAAATATTGCAACTGATTTCTGTACAACCTGGAATCTAGAATCCTTTCCACCATAAATTCTTCCTGACCATCGACCAGCACTGGGTCAGGGCAAGGAGAAGAACGTCCAGGAAACGTATTGGGTGTTGCAGCCTTTAGTAGGGATACATGAAAGACAGGATGGATTCTCATAGTTCTGGGCAGTTGAAGACGACAAGCAACAGCACTTATAATCTTACTGATCTTATAAGGTCCAATGTACTTATGTCCCAATTTAGACGATGGAATCTTTAATTTAAGATTTCTGGTTGACAGCCAGACCAAATATCCTACCTTGAAAGCTGGTGCAGGTTTACGAAATTTATCTGCTGCTTTCTTGTACCTTTCCTGAGACAATTCTAGATTTTCCTTTAGAAGATCCATATTCTTTTGTAAAGAAGTGATTCTTTCAGCCACTGCCGGCAAGGGCGTATCTATGGGAAATCGAGGAAGAATGTTAGGATGATAACCTAGATTGGAGTAAAAAGGAGACTGCTTAGTGGAGGTGCTCTGAGAGTTGTTATAAGAGAACTCAGCCAGTGGAAGTAGATCCACCCAATCATCCTGTAGGTGGCAGATAAAACAGCGGAGATACTACTCCAGGGTCTGATTGGTTCGTTCTGTCTGTCCTTTAGTCTGGGGATGAAAAGCAGAAGAAAGGTTTACTTTAATGTCCAATGCTGCACAGAAATTTTGCCAAAACCTTGAAGTGAATTGCACCCCTCGATCCGAAATGACCTCATCCGGTACTCCATGTAAGCGAAACACATTCTTAATCATCAAATCTGATGTCTGTTTTGCAGTGGGTAAGCCGACACAAGGGATAAAATGAGCTGCCTTTGTTAGACGGTCAACCACCACTAGAATGGTGTTCTTCCCTTGAGAGGTTGGTAACTCCACAATGAAGTCCATAGAAATGGATCCCCACGGGCGGGACGGGGTGGGAAGAGGTTGCAACAGACCAGTTGGTGAGGAGCGAGGTGTTTTGCATCTTGCACAGACTTCACATGAAGTGACATAGTTTAAAACATCTTTCCTGTAAGTGGGCCACCAAAAGAAACGAGAAAGAAATTCTTGTGTCTTTAGCATTCCCCTATGCCCGGCTATCTTGGAATCGTGGATGAGTTGCAATACTCTCAATCTGACTGTTTCAGGTATATACAGACGTTGTCCCTGAATCCACACACCATTCTTAAAGACAAGACTTACGTCCCTTGGGGGTTGAGCCAACAAAGAATCCGCATGGTATGCTTCCTTGATGTCCTTAAGTAGGTCTTGATTATGAATCACTCCCAGGAATCTAGAGTCAGGAAGAATAGTCTTAGGAGGAGTAAGTGGACGTGTCTCTGCTGAATGAATCCTAGAGAGTGCATCAGCCTTTCTATTGCGCGATCCTGGTCTATAAGAAATGACAAAATTAAATTGGTTTAGGAAAAGATTCCAGCGAGCCTGGCGAGGAGTCAGGCACTTAGCCGATCTGATAAATTCAAGGTTACGATGGTCTGTCAGGACGACTATTTGCTGTGCAGCTCCCTGAAGAAGGTGTCTCCATTCCTTGAAGGCGGAAATAATGGCCAACAATTCTCTATTGCCCACATCGTAGTTCCTCTCAGCCGAAGACAACTGCTGGGAAAAGAAGGCACAGGGATGCAAGACATTCTTCTCACCTGTTCTCTGAGAGAGTATAGCTCCAACGGCACAGTCTGAAGCATCCACCTCTATTATGAAGGCAAGCTCGGGGTTGGGATGTACTAAGATAGGTGCGGTGGTAAATTTATCCTTTAAACAGGAAAATGCTTCCTGAGCTTGCGGGGTCCAGGAGAACCTAGATTGTTTCCGGGTAAGTTGGGTGATAGGTGACACTACCTCAGAAAAATTCTTAATGAAACGTCTATAGAAGTTGGCAAACCCGATGAAACGCTGCACCTCCTTCACATTTCTAGGAATTGGCCAATCCTTGATGGCTTGGGTCTTGCTTCCATCCATACTAATCCCTTGCGCAGATAGTACATACCCCAGAAATTGAATTTCGGTCCTATGGAATTCACATTTTTCAAGTTTGATGTAGAGATGGTTTTGTCTTAGACGTTCTAAGACCATTCTCACATGTCCATGATGTTCCTCTGTGGAGTTAGAAAAAATTAGACTATCATCCAGATAAATCACCACAAATGTATCTAGGAGATCCCTGAAGATATCATTCACGAAGTGTTGGAAAGTGGCTAGGGCGGTACTCAGACCAAAAGGCATAACTAGATATTCAAAGTGTCCATAGCGTGACCTGAAAGCAGTCTTCCATTCATCCCCAGGTCTAATACGGACCAAGTTATAGGCCCCACGGAGATCCAGTTTAGAGAAAATTTTGGCATGCCGCACTATCTCCAACAACTCAGGGATTAAAGGCAATGGATAACGGTTTCTAATAGTAACCTTATTGAGTTCCCTATAGTCTATGCAGGGTCTCAGAGATCCATCTTTCTTCTTCACAAAGAAGATGGGTGCACCTGCGGGAGATGAAGAGGGGCGTATGAAGCCCTTGGCTAAATTTTCGTCTATATAATCCTTCAAAGCTTTTAGTTCGGGCCCCGCTAGGGGGTAGATCTTACCAAAAGGTATCTCGGCTCCAGGCAATAATTCAATTGGACAATCATATGGACGGTGAGGAGGAAGCTGATCAGCGTTCTTCTTGTCACATAAATCCACATAGTCCTGGTATACAGCTGGTAGTTCAGGGACTGACATGGTTCCTTTAGGAACAGAGCAAGCTGAAACTCCTTGACTCATCTGTTTCTCCGGAAAGTGTAATTCCTTGGTCTCCCAGTTAATCGTAGGATTCTGCGCCTGCAGCCATGGTAGCCCTAGAATAATGGGAAAGTGGGGAGAAGAGATAAGCATAAAAGACATTTTGTCCTGATGATCTTTACCCATAAGGACCCTCAAAGGCTCTGTTTCTTGATCCACTGGTCCAGAAGTCAGTAGAGAGCCATCCACAGTCTCCATCTGTACTGGAGTAGCCTTCTTCACTGAACGTATCCCCTGTTTCAGAGCAAAGGAGATATCCATAAAATTTCCACTTGCTCCTGAGTCGATCATAGCAGAGCTAGGCACCCAGACTGAGTCAACCCAGAGTTTGATGGAAAGGAAGCAATGAGAATTGTTTCATTAACAACTCAGCTGGGACACCGCTGAGGAAACTTGAAAAATTGCAGCGTTTCTCTCTGGAGCCTGAGGCTCGGACATGACAGAGCTCCTCTCGCAACACTCACAGTGAATGACTGCTGCAGTAGTCTTACGAGAACGACTGGGGCAGTTTATAATGAAGTGCCCTGACTTATCACAGTAGAAACATAGATTTTCCTTTATACGATGTTCTTTGCGTGCATCACTAACCCGTCTTTGTAAAGAGTCCACCTGCATGGGTTCAGGTTCTGGTTCCCTTGTGATCCTACTCAAAGGTTCCTTAGCTGAGGAGGGAGGTAGGAAAAGGTTAGTGCGATTATTTTCGAACCATCTCTCTTGCCTGCGTTCAGTCAGACGAGCATCAATACGGATACAATAGTTAATAAAGTCACCTAACGCAGTGGAAGGGTCGGCACGAGCAAGTTCATCCTTAATCAGTGGAGACAACCCTTTCCGAAAAATAGATTTTTTAGCGGAAGTGTCCCAAGTGGTATCAAGAGCCCATCTCCTGAAATCCAGGGCATATTCGGCTACTGAACGCTTACCTTGGCGCAAAGTTAACATGGCTGCTTCAGCTGTTGTACCTCGATTGGGGTCATCAAACACCTGCCCCATGGCTGAAATAAAAGCATCAAGGTGATTCAAACAATCATCCTCAGTCTCAATCAGAGGGTTTGCCCACATCAAAGCCTTATTGGTAAGCAACATGATTATAGTAAGCACTTTGGATCGTTCAGTGGGAAATTGTGAAGCATGTGCAGAGAAAAATAAATTGCATTGATTAATAAATCCCTGAATTTCTCACGTTCACCGCCAAAACGAAAAGGAGGTAATTTGGGGATCCCAGAACTCGGGGTTATGGCAGGAGCCTGGGCTCGTTCCTCTAGAGCCTCAATCCTGGCTCGCAATTCCTGGGTAGTTTGTCCAAACACTTGCAAATTATGATTAGTGAGGTTCTGTAGGCTTGCAAAATGGGTCTTTAAAGTCTGTACATCTGAAAGGATTGTATCAGTCACTCCGCAAAGTTCCTTTATGCGGGCCTCCATCTTCCAGATCTTTTAAGGCAGAAGTGCTGGAAGGAGAAGAGGAAAGGAAAAAAAAAAAAAATAGTGTTCACCTGTGGTAACACTCCAGAGTAAAATTTTAAGGGAATGCGCTCACCTGGAATGGTTGTGAGAAGTCACAACCACTGTCATCACATAAGGTATTAAACGGACATCTGGTATCCACAGTCACAGCAGACACGGCTTTCCCAGACCCAGCAGACACTAAACATTGGCTCCTGAATCTTGTCATGTATAGTGTACAGTTCCTATAGCGTCTTGTGCTTGGGTGCGAGGAAAACACAGGAGACATAGGTTGAAATGAAATGACTTGTATTACTTCATACAAGCATGCTGAAAAGTTCACACAGTTTGCAGGAACAGAGACAGGAGACACAGCAGGCCAGAGCAACTTCAAGCACTACAATAAATCTCCAAAGCAGGTTCAGGATCTCTTCTCTGTACCGTAATTCCTCTGCAAACATGGATTCACCAAACAGCAGGTTTCCAGAGTCCAACGGTGTTCCAAGGTTCCTCAGTAGGGAATAGCTGGAGTACAAGTCCAAGGTTTCCAGGAGTCAGGTCACAGACTGACTGAGGCTTGATTCAGGAGCACTGATTGTTCAGCTGAGGCTGCTTAAGAAGCAAGAGAGAAGAATCAGGGCGGGAACATGAAAACTAGAAACTCCATATTAACTGAGGGCAAGAGCTGCAGAAAGACAGAAAGCAAAATGGCCGACGGAAAATTGAGTTTCAAGGAACATGTCAACAGAGACAAAGAACCTTACATTACTCCCCCCTTAGGGACAACCTCCGGATGACCTCAGACCAGGCTTGTCAGGGTACCTCTGATGAAACTGGCGGAGCAGGCGAGGAGCATTTACATTATTGACTGGTTCCCATGAGTTGTCCTCCACTGGGTAGCCCTGCCATTTAATCAAATATTGCAACTGATTTCTGTACAACCTGGAATCTAGAATCCTTTCCACCATAAATTCTTCCTGACCATCGACCAGCACTGGGTCAGGGCAAGGAGAAGAACGTCCAGGAAATGTATTGGGTGTTGCAGCCTTTAGTAGGGATACATGAAAGACAGGATGGATTCTCATAGTTCTGGGCAGTTGAAGACGACAAGCAACAGCACTTATAATCTTACTGATCTTATAAGGTCCAATGTACTTATGTCCCAATTTAGACGATGGAATCTTTAATTTAAGATTTCTGGTTGACAGCCAGACCAAATCTCCTACCTTGAAAGCTGGTGCAGGTTTACGAAATTTATCTGCTGCTTTCTTGTACCTTTCCTGAGCCAATTCTAGATTTTCCTTTAGAAGATCCATATTCTTTTGTAAAGAAGTGATTCTTTCAGCCACTGCCGGCAAGGGCGTATCTATGGGAAATCGAGGAAGAATGTTAGGATGATAACCTAGATTGGAGTAAAAAGGAGACTGCTTAGTGGAGGCGCTCTGAGAGTTGTTATAAGAGAACTCAGCCAGTGGAAGTAGATCCACCCAATCATCCTGTAGGTGGCAGATAAAACAGCGGAGATACTGCTCCAGGGTCTGATTGGTTCGTTCTGTCTGTCCATTAGTCTGGGGATGAAAAGCAGAAGAAAGGTTTACTTTAATGTCCAATGCTGCACAGAAATTTTGCCAAAACCTTGAAGTGAATTGCACCCCTCGATCCGAAATGACCTCATCCGGTACTCCATGTAAGCGAAACACATTCTTAATCATCAAATCTGATGTCTGTTTTGCAGTGGGTAAGCCGACACAAGGGATAAAATGAGCTGCCTTTGTTAGACGGTCAACCACCACTAGAATGGTGTTCTTCCCTTGAGAGGTTGGTAACTCCACAATGAAGTCCATAGAAATGGATCCCCACGGGCGGGACGGGGTGGGAAGAGGTTGCAACAGACCAGTTGGTGAGGAGCGAGGTGTTTTGCATCTTGTACAGACTTCACATGAAGTGACATAGTTTAAAACATCTTTCCTGTAAGTGGGCCACCAAAAGAAACGAGAAAGAAATTCTTGTGTCTTTAGAATTCCCCTATGCCCGGCTATCTTGGAATCGTGGATGAGTTGCAATACTCTCAATCTGACTGTTTCAGGTATATACAGACGTTGTCCCTGAATCCACACACCATTCTTAAAGACAAGACTTACGTCCCTTGGCGGTTGAGCCAACAAAGAATCCGCATGGTATGCTTCCTTGATGTCCTTAAGTAGGTCTTGATTATGAATCACTCCAGGAATCTAGAGTCAGGAAGAATAGTCTTAGGAGGAGTAAGTGGACGTGTCTCTGCTGAATGAATCCTAGAGAGTGCATCAGCCTTTCCATTGCGCGATCCTGGTCTATAAGAAATGACAAAATTAAATTGGTTTAGGAAAAGATTCCAGCGAGCCTGGCGAGGAGTCAGGCACTTAGCCAACCTGATAAATTCAAGATTACGATGGTCTGTCAGGACGACTATTTGCTGTGCAGCTCCCTGAAGAAGGTGTCTCCATTCCTTGAAGGCGGCAATAATGGCCAACAATTCTCTATTGCCCACATCGTAGTTCCTCTCAGCCGAAGACAACTGCTGGGAAAAGAAGGCACAGGGATGCAAGACATTCTTCTCACCTGTTCTCTGAGAGAGTATAGCTCCAACGGCACAGTCTGAAGCATCCACCTCTATTATGAAGGCAAGCTCGGGGTTGGGATGTACTAAGATAGGTGCGGTGGTAAATTTATCCTTTAAACAGGAAAATGCTTCCTGAGCTTGCGGGTTCCAGGAGAACCTAGACTGTTTCCGGGTAAGTTGGGTGATAGGTGACACTACCTCAGAAAAATTCTTAATGAAACGTCTATAGAAGTTGGCAAACCCGATGAAACGCTGCACCTCCTTCACATTTCTAGGAATTGGCCAATCCTTGATGGCTTGGGTCTTGCTTCCATCCATACTAATCCCTTGCGTAGATAGTACATACCCCAGAAATTGAATTTCGGTCCTATGGAATTCACATTTTTCAAGTTTGATGTAGAGATGGTTTTGTCTTAGACGTTCTAAGACCATTCTCACATGTCCATGATGTTCCTCTGTGGAGTTAGAAAAAATTAGAATATCATCCAGATAAATCACCACAAATGTATCTAGGAGATCCTGAAGATATCATTCACGAAGTGTTGGAAAGTGGCTAGGGCGGTACTCAGACCAAAAGGCATAACTAGATATTCAAAGTGTCCATAGCGTGACCTGAAAGCAGTCTTCCATTCATCCCCAGGTCTAATACGGACCAAGTTATAGGCCCCACGGAGATCCAGTTTAGAGAAAATTTTGGCATGCCGCACTATCTCCAACAACTCAGGGATTAAAGGCAATGGATAACGGTTTCTAATAGTAACCTTATTGAGTTCCCTATAGTCTATGCAGGGTCTCAGAGATCCATCTTTCTTCTTCACAAAGAAGATGGGTGCACCTGCGGGAGATGAAGAGGGGCGTATGAAGCCCTTGGCTAAATTTTCGTCTATATAATCCTTCAAAGCTTTTAGTTCGGGCCCGCTAGGGGGTAGATCTTACCAAAGGTATCTCGGCTCCAGGCAATAATTCAATTGGACAATCATATGGACGGTGAGGAGGAAGCTGATCAGCGTTCTTCTTGTCACATAAATCCACATAGTCCTGGTATACAGCTGGTAGTTCAGGGACTGACATGGTTCCTTTAGGAACAGAGCAAGCTGAAACTCCTTGACTCATCTGTTTCTCCGGAAAGTGTAATTCCTTGGTCTCCCAGTTAATCGTAGGATTCTGCGCCTGCAGCCATGGTAGCCCTAGAATAATGGGAAAGTGGGGAGAAGAGATGAGCATAAAAGACATTTTCTCCTGATGATCTTTACCCATAAGGACCCTCAAAGGCTCTGTTTCTTGATCCACTGGTCCAGAAGTCAGTAGAGAGCCATCCACAGTCTCCATCTGTACTGGAGTAGCCTTCTTCACTGAACGTATCCCCTGTTTCAGAGCAAAGGAGATATCCATAAAATTTCCACTTGCTCCTGAGTCGATCATAGCAGAGCTAGGCACCCAGACTGAGTCAACCCAGAGTTTGATGGAAAGGAAGCAATGAGAATTGTTTCTTTTACAACTCAGCTGGGACACCGCTGAGGAAACTTGAAAAATTGCAGCGTTTCTCTCTGGAGCCTGAGGCTCGGACATGACATAGCTCCTCTCGCAACACTCACAGTGAATGACTGCTGCAGTAGTCTTACGAGAACGACTGGGGCAGTTTATAATGAAGTGCCCTGACTTATCACAGTAGAAACATAGATTTTCCTTTATACGATGTTCTTTGCGTGCATCACTAACCCGTCTTTGTAAAGAGTCCACCTGCATGGGTTCAGGTTCTGGTTCCCTTGTGATCCTACTCAAAGGTTCCTTAGCTGAGGAGGGAGGTAGGAAAAGGTTAGTGCGATTATTTTCGAACCATCTCTCTTGCCTGCGTTCAGTCAGACGAGCATCAATACGGATACAATAGTTAATAAAGTCACCTAACACAGTGGAAGGGTCGGCATGAGCAAGTTCATCCTTAATCAGTGGAGACAACCCTTTCCGAAAAATAGATTTTTTAGCGGAAGTGTCCCAAGTGGTATCAAGAGCCCATCTCCTGAAATCCAGGGCATATTCGGCTACTGAACGCTTACCTTGGCGCAAAGTTAACATGGCTGCTTCAGCTGTTGCACCTCGATTGGGGTCATCAAACACCTGCCCCATGGCTGAAATAAAAGCATCAAGGTGATTCAAACAATCATCCTCAGTCTCAATCAGAGGGTTTGCCCACATCAAAGCCTTATTGGTAAGCAACATGATTATAGTAAGCACTTTGGATCGTTCAGTGGGAAATTGTGAAGCATGTGCAGAGAAAAATAAATTGCATTGATTAATAAATCCCCTGAATTTCTCACGTTCACCGCCAAAACGAAAAGGAGGTAATTTGGGGATCCCAGAACTCGGGGTTATGGCAGGAGCCTGGGCTCGTTCCTCTAGAGCCTCAATCCTGGCTCGCAATTCCTGGGTAGTTTGTCCAAACACTTGCAAATTATGATTAGTGAGGTCCTGTAGGCTTGCAAAACGGGTCTTTAAAGTCTGTACATCTGAAAGGATTGTATCAGTCACTCCGCACAGTTCTTTTATGCAGGCCTCCATCTTCCAGATCTTTTAAGGCAGAAGTGCTGGAAGAAGAAGAGGAAAGGAAAAAAAAAAATAGTGTTCACCTGTGGTAACACTCCAGAGTAAAATTTTAAGGGAATGCGCTCACCTGGAATGGTTGTGAGAAGTCACAACCACTGTCATCACATAAGGTATTAAACGGACATCTGGTATCCACAGTCACAGCAGACACGGCTTTCCCAGACCCAGCAGACACTAAACATTGGCTCCTGAATCTTGTCATGTATAGTGTACAGTTCCTATAGCGTCTTGTGCTTGGGTGCGAGGAAAACACAGGAGACATAGGTTGAAATGAAATGACTTGTATTACTTCATACAAGCATGCTGAAAAGTTCACACAGTTTGCAGGAACAGAGACAGGAGACACAGCAGGCCAGAGCAACTTCAAGCACTACAATAAATCTCCAAAGCAGGTTCAGGATCTCTTCTCTGTACCGTAATTCCTCTGCAAACATGGATTCACCAAACAGCAGGTTTCCAGAGTCCAAAGGTGTTCCAAGGTTCCTCAGTAGGGAATAGCTGGAGTACAAGTCCAAGGTTTCCAGGAGTCAGGTCACAGACTGACTGAGGCTTGATTCAGGAGCACTGATTGTTCAGCTGAGGCTGCTTAAGAAGCAAGAGGGAAGAATCAGGGCGGGAACATGAAAACTGGAAACTCCATATTAACTGAGGGCAAGAGCTGCAGAAAGACAGAAAGCAAAATGGCCGACGGAAAACTGAGTTTCAAGGAACATGTCAACAGAGACAAAGAACCTTACACCCTGATGTTTATGGGTCTGGACAGTAGTTCCATAGGAACGGCATGCTTCTGCGCAAAGGTTGATGACAAAAAATTGTCATCGGCCCCAGAATCCACCACTGACTTGGCATCAACCGTGGTTGTTCCGAAGAGCAACGTCACCTTATAGGCTAGTCTGGAGGATGAAGTCTCTGAGTCTAACACACCTCCTCCAATGGTGGCTAGACACTCTCGTTCTCCCGCCCGCTTGGAACACTTATTATTGGGGTACTCCAAGAGGTGCGTAGGACAGGAATGAGGGGACCATTTCCTGGTCTGGGATATATCCATTGGCTCCGGTTCCATGTCTGGAACCACGGATTCGTAAATGGATTTAGAAAATGATGGTGCCACGAAAACCGAGGTTTAGAGACTTTCAGCTCCAACTTGCTTTCTGCATGACTTAAGTCTATTCGGTTGGCGAGGGTCATTAACTCTTCCAGGGAGGTTGGAATCTCCCTGGTGGCTAGAGCATCTTTTATATGCCCAGCCAAACCCTTCCAGAACACCAGGATTAGTGACTTCAGACCAATCCAGTTCTGCCGCTAATGTCCTGAACTGGACGGCATAATGACTGGCGGTGGTCATACACTGCACTAATGTAAGCAGCTTAAGAGCCGTATCATGTGTAACCTGAGGACCGAGGAACACACTTTTTAGGGTTCTAAGAAATAGACCCACATTGGCCACTACCGGGTCACTCCGTTCCCACAGAGGAGTAGCCCACTCCAAAGCCTTGTGGGTAAGTAATAGGATAACGAAACCCACTTTAGCCCTTTTGGAGGGAAACCATGCCTCCATCATTTCTAGCTGAATGGAGCATTGATTAATAAACTCTCTGCGGATTTACTGTCACCAGAAAATTTTTCCGGCAGAGCAAAAGGTGGTAATGGAACTTTAGCAGCTATCGCAGCATTATTTATGAGACTTGCTGCTTGTGCGGCTGCCTGAGTAGCTACTGCAGTGAGATCAGCAACCGGAGCGGTCTGCTCCAGAGACCTAAGTCTGGCCGCTAGTTGCTGAACATAGCGCTGCAGCTGTTGGTTGCCAGCCATGGTCGGCTAGACCCTGGCGGTCAGATACTGTTATGCGCTCGGTCGCAACAACTTTAATATATAATGGATTGCAACCGAACACGAGGTCCGCGATGCAGTTTATTGTCACTGCTGCCGAACACCCCTATAGTATGTGGGTCAAACTGACAACAGAAATCAACATTAGATCTCGCCTGTGCTACATCACACTAGGAGAGTTGTAGAATAGGCACTATCTCCGTTGACTTCATGGGAGATGTGCTCTCGACTGGTGTAGATGTAGCCCTGTTAATGGCACAGAAGCCACTTGCCAGATATTAGGTTTGCACTATGTGCTGCAAGCTGGTATAGACGTAGCCCTGTTGACTGCACAGAAGCTATGTGCCAGCCGCTAGGAAGTGCGTGCGACTAACGCCAGGCGTACGTGCTACCAGCCGGCGTGAGACCAGACTGAGCCACTCTCTGTTCAGCTTGGCAGGCGATGCCCAGGTTACTCACCCCGCAGTCTGCTCAGGGTGTATAGCTACCCTCTATTCATAGCAAGACTGCGCCACATTGGCTACCTGCTTGGCATAAGTTAATCCTGCCTGAAGGACCTGTGCTAATTAGCCGAGCGAATTCTGGCAACGGAAGGTCCCGGAGAGCAAAGCTAGAGAGCACGTGGAGCCCAGATTCTGGTACGTCCACAGATGAGCACTGCCTATTGTAATATGATCTGACCGGACAGACAAGCTATTTAAGGGCTAAGCTCCGCCCCAGCCATCTCGTCAATCGCATCACCGATTACGTCATCCGCGACCAATCAGGCTATGCTATGTCAGAGGATCAGCTGACATTAACCACCAATCATGGCTCGCCATGTCACGGACATGCTCAGTGCAGGCATTTCTGGACTTAGGCTTACAACAGCCTATTCTTGTTCCGTAACCTAGGTTCAAGGCTACTATGAACAAAGACCCGCGTAGCCACTTGTGCCTCTCGGGTATTGGCTAGGCGTTGGAATTGATGGCGAAGCTGAGCAGCATCTGCCTTGGCTGGGTCTGGATGGGAGACCATAGACTCCTTGGATCCAGGTTCGGATCCTGCCATTGCCCGATGCCCAACAACTGGTTTCACAATCAAATTAATGTAACTCTGAGTTGTCATTGCACTTGGAATATACAATAGAGGCATCTGGCTTTTGGAGCACCGAGCATTTCAGGGATTGTTCTGTGGGAGTTTGGTCCCTGCCATGCATAATTGGTGCTCTTTAGGCTGCCAATCAACATGCCAGGATTGTCTGCCACACACTGCAATGCTGCAGCCATGTTGGTTGTGGCATTACAGTGATTGGCTGGCCGCACAGGGTCATCAGGTCTATATCAGACCTGGCATCACCCTGCTCGTCAGATTCAGCTCCGAAATCAGATAGTGTAGTTGCTGCCAAGATAGGGTCAGATTTGGGGGTCTCAAAATTAGTGTGGTATACCATAATTGAATACACAAATCCAGCTAAACCAACAGTACTTCTAAGGACTAAATACGGGGTATATAGATTGCAGTGCTAGGTAGGCAGAGAGTGTATGTGGGCATATACATATCAGTGCAAAGCATGCAGGCACTGTATGTGGTTATATAGATATCACTGTTAGTCAGGCAGGCATTGTATGTGGCATACTTCATTGCATACATCAAGAGGGTCCATTCCATTACTGTTTGCTGCTGCTGCCTATTAAATATATTGACTGCATATACATGGCCCGAGGTATCAGTGGCCAGGAATAATTTTTTTTGCAGCAGGGAGTACATGTGGGTATATACATATCAATGCAAGGCATGCAGTCACTATATGTGGGTATATAGATATCACTGCTAGTCAATCAGGCATTGTATGTGGCATACGTCATTGCATACATCAAGAGGATCCATTCCATTACTGTCTTCTGCTGCTGCTGCCTGTAACACATATTGACTGTATATACATAGCCCCAGGTATCAGTGGCCAGGAATAATTTTTTGTTTGCATCTTAATCCTGATTATTTTATTCAAAAGTAATCCAGAGCACACAATTTTTTTTCTCCATTTGCTTGTTGACACTGCAGAATACAGCCAGATAATTTTCATAGTACATCGTGAAAATCCAGCTTTTTAAACGGGTTTGCCCGTCCCAGCGATCACATCTGAGTGCGCAGAAAATTCTGCCATTTTTGAGGTACTGTAAAAATTTTTGGGAGTGTCTTATACAATTTCATGACATCATTTTGCTGCCAAAAAAATTTAGCTGCCAAAATAATATAGCTACAGGGCAGATATTTTACATTGAGTTTTGTTCACCACATGGATTGCATATCATTGCGCTCAAAATTGTGCCATTTCAAGCCTCCATAGAATTGTTTTTGTTGTGTCTAAACTTACTTATTAATACAATTTTACTGGCCAAAAAAAAAAAAATACAGGCCAGATATTTGAAAGTGTGGTATCTCCGTCACACGCCTCATCTATCTGTGGGCTACAAATTGTGGCATTTAAGGCTTCCATTCAACTATTTTTGCTGTGTGCTACCCTAGTTCTTGACACTATTTTGCTGTAAAAAAATAAAAATACAGGCCACATATTTTACAGTGTGGTATCTCTGTCACATGCCTCATCTATCTCTGGGCTAAAAATTGTGGAATTTCTGGCCTACACTGAACTATTTTTGCTGTGTGCTACCCTAGTTAGTGACACTATTTTGCTGTAAAAAAAATACAGGCCACATATTTTACAGTGTGGTATCTCCATCACACGACTCAACTACCTGTGGGCTAAAAATTGTGGCATTTGAGGCCTCCATTCAACTGTTTTTGCTGTATGTTACCCTAGTTCTTGACACTATTTTGCTGTAAAAAAAATACAGGCCACATACTTTACTATGTGATATCTCCGTCACATGCCTCATCTAGCTGTGTTCTACAAATTGTGGCATTTCAGGCCTCCATTCAACTGTTTTTGCTGTGTTTTATCCTAGTTCTTAACACTATTTTGCGGTAAAGAAATAAAAGTACAGGCCACATATTTTACAGTGTGGTATCTCCATCACACGCCTCATCTATCTGTGGTCTAAAAATTGTGGCATTTGAGGCCTCCATTCAACTGTTTTTGCTGTGTGCTATCTTAGTTAGTGATACTGTTTTGCTGTAAAAAAAAATACAGGCCACTTATTTTACAGTGTGGTATCTCCGTCACATGACTCAGCTATGTGTGGGCTAAAAATTGTGGCATTTCAGGCCTACATTGAACCGTTTTTGCTGTGTGCTACCCTAGTTAGCGATACTATTTTGCTGTAAAAAAGTACAGGCCACATATTTTACAGTGTGGTATCTCTGTCATACGCCTCATCTATCTGTGGTCTAAAAATTGTGGCATTTGAGGCCTCCATTCAACTGTTTTGACTGTGTATTATCCTAGTTCTTGACACTATTTTCCTGTAAAAAAAATAAAAATACAGGCCACATATTTTACAGTGTGGTATCTCTGTCACATGCCTCACCTACCTGTGGGCTAAAAATGGTGGCATTTCAGGCCTATATTGAACTGTTTTCGCTGTGTCTTTGGCTAGTTAGTGTCACTATTTTTCTGTTTGTAAAAAAGTACTGGCCACATATTTTACAGTGTGGTATCTCCGTCACACGACTCACCTATCCGTGGGCTAAAAATCGTGGCATTTTTGTTGCTCCATTGAACTCTTTTGGCTGTGTTTTAGCCTTGTTATAGAAACTCTTTTGCTGTTTTAAACAAAATGCAGGCCAGATATTTTAAAGTGTGGTATCTCCGTTACACGCCTCACCTATCTGTGGTCTAAAAATGTTGTCATTTGAGGGCTCCATCAAGATGGTGAGTGGCGATAACACCATAATTAGCATCACCAGCCCACTTCTCTGTGTTCTGAAATGCTCTCTGCTCGCAATCAAAGAGGATGCATTGTAGGCGGAGATTGATGAGACAGAGCAAGGTACCATACAAGGTGATTACACATAGCCCAGCCTCATCTCATCCCAACTTGGATTGGGTGACAATGAGGAAGAACAGGAGCTACTTTCATGCCCTCTAGATGGTACTACAAGCACAACTGTCATACCGTCTGTTCAGCGTGGAGGGCCTGAGGACAGGGTGGAGTAGGAGGAGAGCATAGTCAGTCGTCCTCTTGGTGAGGACACAGAAATCTTGCCTGTTGCAGTCTTGCGCACATGGCTGAGTTTATGTTACGCTGCTTTTCCCGTGACCCTCACATTCTCAAAATTTTGAGCGTCAGTCATTACTGGTTGGTGACACTTTTAGACCCATGCTACAAGGAGAACTTTTTGTCTCTTATTCCAGAGGCAGACAGGTCTACTAAAATAGTGCAGTACCAGAGGGCCCTTGTTGCGGAATTAGTAAAAAAAATTCTCATCTGAAAACGCTGGCGGTAGAGGTCACATTTCGTTGGACAACCATGGAGTACAAGGCGAGGGAGACAGCACTCCAATCCAGCAGAGGCAGGGCAACACTGGCAAAGTTCTGAGAGAGTTTTCTCACGCCCTCCCATCGCACAGGCCCTGAGGCATGGGTACTCTCACAAGGGTGCAAATTTTTTTAGATGCTGAGGGAGTACCTTGCTGACCGTACCAATGTCTTCTGTGATTCCTCTTTGCCTTATAATTATTGGCATGAACTGGCTCTGGACACGTGGCATGAACTGGCTCTGTACACCTTGGGGGTCCTGGCCTGCCCTGCAGCTAGTGTTTTGTCAGAGCGGGTATTTAGTGCCGCTGGTGGAATTATAACTGATAAGTGCATCTGCCTGTCAACTGAAAATTCTGACAGGCTGACTCTTATAAAAATGAACATGGGCTGGATTGGGCCAAACTTCTGTACACCACCGAATGATAGCAGCGAAACATAAACTGTAAATTAGTGTCTTTTTTTGGGAACTCTATTACCATGCACCTCTTCACACCTACACATGGGTATACGCTTCCTGATTTTGCCTATTTGCTGTTGTCATCCTCCTCATTCTCCTCATCCTCATCATCCAGCACCACTAGATCACCATGGTGACCGTGGTCCGTGATGTAACAGCCACATTACTGTGTTAAAGGGTGTTTTTCACGCCAGTAAAAAATTTTTTTACACATTACGTTGATGTGTACCTCCCGGGGGAAATGTTTGTTAGCTTATACTGTACACTTAGTGTATGGGCATTACAAGTATAGGAGACCCGCTCCTTTGTAATGGGAAAAATTTTTTATGAGGCCCTCCTCCAAGTTTCTTCCAAGGGGGATTGGGGTGCATGCAAATTTGGGGCAGGCCTTGCATTTACTGTATAGCCAAACAGTATGGGAGACCCATTTCACAATATTGGGAACTGTAGGGGTTGGTCAGCTGCTTCAACAATGCAATTCTCAACTTTTGAGTCTTCATCATCAACACTGAGATTCTGCACTGCAGGTTCTTCAGCTTCAACATTGAAATTCTACACTGCAGGTTCTTCATCCTCAACAATGCAATTCCCACCGCAGTTTATTCAGAGTCAACACTGCAATTCTCCACTGCCAGGTGTTCTTTAGCCTCTCCATTGCAATTCACCAGTGCAGGTACTTCAGCCTCAACACTGCAATTCTCCACTCCAGTTTCTTCAGGCTCACCACTGCAATTTTCCACTGCTGGCTCTTCAACCTCAAAACTGCAATGCTCCACTGCAGTTTCTTCATCCAAAAGCACTGCAATTCTCCAGTGCAGGTTCTTCAGGCTTAACACTGCAATTCACTGCATAGTCAAACAGTATGGTAGTACCAACTTCCTAATAATGAGAAGTTTGGTTTTATGTGGCCATCCACTACGTGACTTCAAATGGTTATTGGGGTGCGTGAAACTTTAGGACAGGCCAGGCCTTGCATTCAATGCATAGGCAAACAGTGTGGCAGTACAAAATTTCTAAAAATGGGAACTTTGGTTTCATGCAGACATCCACTACGTCGGTTCCAAGTGTTATTGAGGTGCGTGTTAGTTTGTGGCAGGGCAGGCCTTGCATTCACTTCATGGGCAAACTTTATGGGTTTTAAAAAAATAAGCATAATGGGAACTTCGATTTCATGTGGCCATTTACTGCGTTGATTCAAAGGGTTATTGGGTTGCGTCTAAATTTGTGGCAAGACGGATCTTGCATTCAATGCCTAGGCAAACAGTGTGGCAATTCAAAATTTCTAATAATGGGAACATTGGTTTCATGTGGCCATTCAGGACGTCTGTTCCAAGTGTTATTGGGGTGCGTGTAACTTTGTGGCAAGGCGGAGCTTGCATTCAATGCATAGGCAAAACATATAGGAGTACCAATTTTCTAATAATCGGAACTTTGGTTTCATGTGGCCATCCATGACGTCTGTTACAAGTGTTATTGGGGTGCATGTAATTTTGGGTGAGGGCAGGCCTTGCATTCACTTCATTGGCAAACTGTATGTGAGTTAAAAAAATAGGCATAATGGGAACTTTGGTTTCATGTGGCCATCCACTTCGTCGGTTCAAAGGGTTATTGGGGTGCATGTAACTTTGTGGCAAGGCGGGCCTTGCATTCAATGCATAGTCAAACAGTGTTGCAGTAAAAAAAAATAATAATGGGAACTTTGGTTTCATGTGGCCATCCACTACGTCGGTTCAAAGGGTTATTGGAGTGTGTGTAACTTTGTGGCAAAGCGGGCCTTGCATTCAATGCATAGGTAAGCAGTATGGGAGTACCAAATTTCTAATAATGGAAACTTTGGTTTCATGTGGCCATCCACTACATCACTTCAAAGGGTTTTTGGGGTGTGTGTAACTTTGGGGCAGGCCAGACCTTGATTTAAATGTATTTCCCAAACAGTATGGGACTACCAAATTTATAATAATGGGAACTTTGGTTTCATGTGGCCATCCACTATGTCACTTCAAAGGGTTATTGGGGTGTGTGCAACTTTGGGGCAGGGCAGGCCTTGTATTCGATTAAAACGCAAACAGTATGGCAGTACTAAATGAAAAATAATGGGAACTTTGGTTTCATGTGGACATCCACTACGTCAGTTCAAAATGTTATTGGGGTGCGTGTAAGTTTGTGGCAGGGTAGGCCTTGCTTTCACTTCATGGACAAAATGTATTGGAGTAAAAAAAATAAGCATAATGGGAACTTTGGTTTCATGTGGCCATCTACTACGTTGGTTCAAATGGTTATTGGGGTGCGTGTAGCTTTGTGGCAAGGCGGACCTTGCATTCAATGCATAGGCAAACAGTGTGGCAGTACAAAATTTCTAATAATGGGAACTTTGGTTTCATGTGGCCATCCAGGACGTCTGTTCCAAGTGTTATTGGAGTGCGTGTAAGTTTGTGGCAGAACAGGCCTTGCATTCACTTCATGGGTAAACTGTATGGGTTTAAAAAAAATATGCATAATGGGAACTTTGGTTTCATGTGGCCATCCACTAAGTCGTTTCAAATGGTTATTGGGGTGCATGTAACTTTGTGACAAGGTGGACCTTGCATTCAATGAATAGGCAAAGAATGTGGCAGTAGAAAATTTCTAATAATGTGAACTTTAGTTTCATGTGGCCATCCAGGAAGTTTGTTCTAAGTGTTATTGGGGTACGTGTAAGTTTGCGGCAGGGCAGGCCTTGCTTTCACTTCATGGGAAAACTGTATGGGAATAAAAAAAATAAGCATAATGGGAACTTTGGTTATCATGTGGCCATCCACTATGCCGGTTCAAAGGGTTGTTGAGGTGCGTGTAACTTTGTGGCAAGGCGGGCCTTGCATTCAATGCCTAGGCAAACTTTATGGCAGTACCAAATAAATAATAATGGGAACTTTGGTTTAATGTGGCCATCCAGTACGTAGGTTCAAAGGGTTATTGGTGTGCGTGTAACTTTGTGGCAAGGCGGGACTTGCATTCAATACATAGGCAAACAGTATGGCAGTACCAAATGAAAAATAATGGGAATTTTGGTTTCATGTGGCCATCCAGGACGTCTGTTCCAAGTGTTATTGGGGTGTGTGTAACTTTGTGGTATGGCAAGCCTTGCATTCACTTCATGAGCAAACTGTATGGGAGTAAAAAAAAATAAGCATAATGGAAACTTTGGTTTCATGTGGCCATCCACTACGTCAGTTCAAAGGGTTATTGGGGTGCGTGTAACTTTGTGGCAAGGCAGGCCTTGCATTCAATGCATAGGCAAACAGTGTGGCAGTGCTAAATAAATAATAATGGGAACTTTGGTTTCATGTGGCCATCCAGTACATTGGTTCAGAGGGTTATTGGGGTGCGTGTAACTTTGGGGCAAGGTAGGCCTTGCATTCAATGCATAGGAAATTACTATGGTAGACCAACTTTCTTATAATGGGAACATGTTTTCATGAGGTCTTCCTGTACGTCTCGTCAAAGGGGTATTGGGGTGCGTCCTAATTTTTGGCAGCTCAGCCACTCACTGCTTTGGCAGTAACAGTATAAGAGACCCACTGTTTATTAATGGGAACAACAAAGCATAGCCAGCTGATGGCCCTTTAAGAATATTAATGCCACCTATTGATGCCCCTTTAAAAGTAGGCTTTGTGACTTTCAGAGTCCCTCCTTCATAAATGAAAAAGGATGTGTTTGATGATGTGTCACACACCACATGTCCAGCTAGAGTTGTTAAATGTAAAAATGAAATTTCCCTGTGAATACATTTGTATTGGCTGAAAGCAATGCTAAAGTTGAAAAACACATCAAAAACACTACGTGTGAACATAGCCCAAGTGCTGGAGGTAACATTTTTGGGGGGGTTATTTATTTTGCCTTACATACAAAGCATTACCCTGGTAATTCCTTAGCATATTTCCCAGGAAAATCAATTTTTTGTTTTGTTTTTGTATGTTTTAGTGTGCGCCAGTAAAAGTGGTGTAACACTCTAACATTGTTCACAGCAGTGACCAGTGGTCACTGGAAACTGGAAACAGTTCATGTAGCAATGCTTGGACCTGACACCCATAATGTGGTGGTGCACCATCTTGCTGGAAAAACTCAGAGAACGTGCCATCTTCAGTTTTCAGGAAAGTGGATTGATCGTCGTGGTCCAGCTGAATGGCCACCAAGGTCTCCTGATCTGACCCTATTAGACTTTTATCTTTGGGGTCATCTGAAGGCAATTGTCTATGCTGTGAAGTTACGAGATGTACAGCATCTGAAACAATGGATACTGGAAGCCTATGCTAGCATTTCTTCTGTGGTGTTGCAACCAGTGTGTCAAGAGTGGGAGAAGAGGGTTGCATTGACAATCTAACACAATAGGCAGCACTTTGAATACATTTTATGAGTGTTCAGAAACTTGTAAATAACTCATGAAAGAATAAAGTTACGCTAAAACCAAGCACACCATTGTTTTTCTTGTGAAATTCTCAATAAGTTTGATGTGTCACATGACCCTCTTCCAATTGAAAAAAATTAAATTGGATCCAAAAATGGCCAACTTCAAAATGGCCACCATGGTCACCACCTATCTTGAAAAGTTTTCCCCATCCCATATACTAATGTGCCATAAACAGGAAGTTGGTGTCACCAACCATTCCCATTTTATTTAGGTGTATCCATATAAATGGCCCACCCTGTAAATCCTATCTAGTGACACCATCTTGACATTGACATCTATACAGTCCCCCCACTTCATTGTTATCTATAGGAATATCTCACCCATATCCAGTGCATTCCCAATACTTGCTCAGTATGTCAGTTAGACTTTGCCCATGTAAGAGAATGTACCATATATGCTTCAGGCCTGGAAAGCATGAAAGATTTCTTTGTAGAGTACAGTGACCAAGCAAATGTGTACAAGTGGAGTTTGCTTCGATGGGTGAATTATGACTGCTCACATAGCTCTCGTAGACTGAGCTGAATAAAGCAAATTAATTCAGTTTCTCTGCAAAACAAATTTTGTGACATTAGCTCTTCCTACTGCCTTTAAAGAAAGTTATGAAAATGTAAAAATTGCATGATATTACTATTTGCAAAAATGAAAAGATATTTTTAGTTTAATTACTAACTTTAAAAAAAAGTGCAGGGAAAATAGTAGATTAAGTAAAAAAACAAACAAACAAAAAAAGGATAGTAGGGCTAAGAGATTTATAACAAAGCAAAAAGAATAAAAAATATGTTTCAAATATACTTATTTAAAAAATTCAAACTGAAAGTGTTGGCCCTCTGAAATATAATCTAAGTGGAATGCTTGGAGGAGATGAAGAAAAGGCTAACCTTTTAAAAAATCTTCTTTTCTACTGCCGTTATAGAGGAAAATAAAATGTCAGGTGCAATACTCAGTAATAAAGTAAACCTCTCTATCAAATGTCACCTGCCTAACCCAAAAAGAAATACAGAGGCCATCCAGATGGCATATACCCACATGTCCTGGAGGAATTAAATATTATGACTGACAGACATTATTATTTCTAATATTTAAGGGCTCATTAATGAAAAGTTCTCTTCTTTAACAAGCAATGTAATTTCTCTGCTGTAGGGTGTCAGATTCCTTCTATTTCATGGTTTTGTACTTTCATTGGTGCAATATTTTACTTCATACTGCTAATTTTCCAAAGTTTTAACAATTAAAGAAAATGTATTTGTAACCTTAATTGAGGCATAATATATACAGGCAAGTTTCTAGCCTTGCAAGGTCTTTTTCAAAACAAACTGTAAGGATTTATTCAGTTCTTAGGACTGGTGTGAGCAAATATGTAAAAAAGGATAAAACACTAACACTGTTGGGTATGGACCCACTTTACCACAGACCGGGCTTTCCCTTAAGGGGCGTAACTAAGTGATTACCGGTCATTCATTAGAACTTCTGATGGTGAGGTTAAGCTTGGCTGCTGGTAGTCACCAGGTACCACTCCAGAGCAGTCCCCGCATCTATAACAGCCGACCAGAGTGTCAAATAAATGGGTACGATGTACAAGTGGATGGAGGCAAAAATATGGTCAGAAAATCCAAGGTCAGGGCAGGCAGCACAGAATCAATATATGAAGTAGATCAAGTATGAGCATCACACACAGAAAAACACACATTTGCATACATTGGCATATTATTAATGAGGTTTTTTAATGGTGGAGGAATGATTGCACTTGGTTTTCACACTGATTTGCAGACCAATAACATCCCAGATGTGCTTGATGAGAGACATGTCCAGAGTAACTGTAGTTCATGGTAGCTTATTTAGGCCACTATTGCTGCTTACAGTAACATGGGCAACATGTGGCCTGACAGTTTGTTTAAAATCAGCTCCTTGTACACTTTTATGAAACATTCAACATTTTTCCTGAAGTTTCTGATAACGTTATATTTCAACCTAATGTGTATTATTGAACTTTTCTGTGAGTTATATCTTCAGTAATGGTCATTATATGAGCAGCACAGTGACTCAGTGGTCAGCATTGTAATTTTGCATCGCTGGGATCCTGGCTTCAAATACCACCAAGGACAACATATGCAAGGAGTTTGTATGTTCTCCCCTTGTTTGCATGGGCTTCTTCTGGATACTCCGGATTCCTTCCACACTTCAAAGACATACTGATAGGCAATTTAGAGTGTGACGCCCAAAGGGGACAATGATGATGTCTGTAAAGCGCTGTGGAATTAATGGTGCTATGTAAGTGAGCAAAATAAAAAAATACATTGTCAGAAAGATTGAGGTGTTGTAGAAGTGCTGGAATTCTATACCAGATCCTTAACCCCTTCCCGACCCATGATGCCGACGTCGGCGTCATGAAAACCAGTGCCATCCCGACCCATGACGCCAGCGTCGGCGTCATGCTATAAATCATGTTCCTGGGGGTCGGGTGACCGGGGTCACTGAAAGGTCACCTGACCCCCAGGCACAGGACCCTTAGTGCATCACCACAGGGGGGTTGGCTTAACCCCCACGTGGCAACGATCGCTCTGATTGGCTGTTAAAAGTGAAACAGCCAATCAGAGCGATTTGTAATATTTCACCAATGAAATTGGTGAAATATTACAATCCAGCTATGGCCGATGCTGCAATAGCATCTGCCATGGCTGGAGACCGCGATCAGACCCCCCCCACATCGAGTCACGGCGGTGATCGGCCGCCGCCACCGAAAGATGACAGCAATCGGTCACCGCCGTCACTGTCTGCTCCCCTGCTCCTGCGATCCACTGCCCCCACCTACCGATCCCCCCTCACCTTCCGACCCCCCCTACTCACCTCTCCCAGTCCACCGATGTCCCTAGATCCGTCCCGGCGGCTGCCCGGGATTCTTCATGGGCGCCGCCATCTTGGAAAATGCAGTGCGCCCACCATTGTACAAAAATTTATTTTGATCACTGTGATAAACTGTCAAATAGGGACAAATATAAAATAAAGAATTTTTTTTTTTTCCTAGCGGATTTTGCTGCTGATCCGCAGCTGATTTTGCTGCTGATCCGCGGCGGATTTTGCTGCTGATCCGCGGCGGATTTTTGCTGCGGATCCGCGGCTGATTTTGCTGCGGATCCGCGGCGGATATTGCTGCTGATCCGCGCGGATTTTGCTGCTGATCAGCGGCGGATTTTGCTGCTGATCCGCGGCAGATTTTGCTGCTGATCCGCGGCGGATTTTGCTGCTGATCCGCGGCGGATTTTGCTGCTGATCCGCGGCGGATTTTGCTGCTGATCCGCGGCTGATTTTGCTGGGATCCGCGGCGGATTTTGCTTGTGATCCGCGGCAGATTTTGCTGCTGATCCGCCGGAGACTTTGCTGCGGATCCGCAGCGGATTTTGGCGCTGCGGATCCACAGCGGATTTGGCGCTGCGGATCCACAGCAGAAACAGAAACCATGTACAGTACAATGCAAATAAATGGTTAAAAAATACGCTGTGCACATGCGGATTTGCTGCGGTTTTAAATCCGCAGCATGTCAACTCTTTGTGCGGATTCCGCAGAGGTTTTACACCTATTCCATTATAAAACCACAGGGAAAAACTGCAACAAATCCGCGCTAAATTCGCAGGTAAAACACAGGTCATTTTACCTGCGGATTTAAGAAAAATCCGTAAGTGAATCCGCAACGTGTGCACGGGGCCTCAGGGTTAGGGTTAGGCTGGGTTCATATTGCATTATGGCAGTCCGTTAGATGGACTGCGTTTCACCGCGGTATAACGCAGTGTAACGCAGTCCGTTAACACTGCCATTCACCCCATTTGTGTGCGCATCGCAACGCATGCCATAAAGCGGCATGCGTTCGCGACGTGCCATCATTCAGTGACGGAGCCTCGGACACGGGCTGCAGCGTCTGGGCTCCGTCACCGCTAGCACAGATGAATCATCTGCTGATTCATCTGCGCTAGCGGGTATAGCATAACGCGATCGCGTTATGCTATACCGTTACCAGCCGGTCAACGCTATGTGTTGAACGGACTCGTAAAACGCAATATGAACCCTGCCTTAGGGTTAGAACTAGGGTTAGGGTTAGCATTAGGGTTAGGGTTGGAATTTGGGTTAGGGTTGGAATTAGGGTTAGGCTTGTGGTTAAGTTTATGGTTAGAGTTGGGATTAGGGTTAGGGGTGTGTTGGGGTTAGGGTTATGGTTAGGGTTTGTATTAGGGTTAGGTGTGTGTAGGGGTTAGGGTTGGGGTTAGGGGTGTGTTGGGGTTAGGGTTGGAGTTAGAATTGAGTGGTTTCCACTATTTAGGCACATCAGGGGGTCTCCATACGCGACATGGCGCCACCATTGATTCCTTCAAATTTGCGTTCAAAAAGTCAAACAGTGCTCCCTTTATTCTAAGCCCCGACGTATGCCCAAACAGTGGTTTATCCCCACATATGGGGTATCAGCATACTCGGGAAAAATTGCACAACAACTTTGGGGGTTCTAATTTCTCCTGTTAACATTGGGAAAAAAATTGGGGACTAAAAAATTATTTTTGTGGAAAAAAAAATGATTTTATATTTTCACGGCTCTGCATTATAAACTTCTGTGAAGGACTTGGAGATTCAAAGTGCTTATCACACATCTATAGGAGTTCCTTGGGGGATCTAGTTTCCAAAATAGGGTCACTTGTGGGGAGTTTCTACTGTTTAGGCACATCAGGGACTCTGCAAACGTAACATGACGCCCGAAGACCATTCCATCAAGTGGGCATTTCAAAACGTCACTACTTCCCATCCGAGCCCCGATGTGTGCCCATACAGTAGTTTTCGCCCACATATGGGATATCAGCATACTCAGGACAAATTGGACAACAACGTTTTGGGTCTAATTTCTCATGTTACCCTTGGGAAAATAAAAAAATTGGGGACTAAAAGATCCTGATTGTGGAAAAAATATGATTTTTTTATTTTCATGCCCGGGCGTTATAAACTTCTATGTAACCCTTGGGGGTTCAAAGTGCTCACCACACATCTAGATAACTTCTTTGTGGAGTTTAGTTTCCAAAATGGGGTCACTTGTAAGTAGTTTCTACTGTTTAGGCACATCAGGGGCTCTGCAAACGTAACAAGATGCCCGCAGACCATTCCATCAAGTCGGCATTTCAAAGCGTCACTACAGCCCTTCCGAGCCCTGACGTGTGCCCAAACAGTGGTTCCCCCCCATATATGGGGTACTAGCGTACTCAGGACAAACTGGACAACAACTTTTGGGGTCCAATTTCTCCTGTAACCATTGTGAAAATAAAAAATAGTGGGCTAAAAAATCATTTTTTGAGAAAAAAAATGAATTTTTATTTTCACGGCTCTGCGTTATAAACTTCTGTGAAGCACCTGGGGGTTCAAAGTGCTCACTATGCATCTAGATAAGTTCCTTAGGGCGTCTAGTTTCCAAAATGGGGTCACTTGTGGGGGAGCTCCAATGTTTAGGCACACAGGAACTCTCCAAATGCGACATGGCAACCGCTAAATATTCCAGCATATTTTCCATTCAAAAAGTCAAATGGCGCTCCTTCCCTTCTGAGCCCTGCCGTGCGCCCAAACAGTGGTTTATGACCACATATGAGGTATCTGTGTACTCAGGAGAAATTGAAATTGCCCAACAAATTTTAGGATCCAATTTATACTGTTGCCCATGTGAAAATGAAAAAAACTGAGGCTAAAAGAAAATTTTTGTGAAAAAAAAGTACTTTCTTTTTTTTACGGATCAATTTGTGAAGCACCTGGGGATTCAAAGTGCTCACTATGCATCTAGATAAGTTCCTTAGGGGGTCTAGTTTCCAAAATGGGGTCACTTGTGGGGGAGCTCCAATGTTTAGGCACACAGGAACTCTCCAAATGCGACATGGCAACCGCTAAATATTCCAGCATATTTTCTATTCAAAAAGTCAAATGGCGCTCCTTCCCTTCTGAGCCCTGCCGTGCGCCCAAACATGTGGTTTATGACCACATATGAGGTATCTGTGTACTCAGGAGAAATGCCCAACAAATTTTAGGATCCAATTTATACTGTTGCCCATGTGAAAATGAAAAAAAACTGAGGCTAAAAGAAAATTTTTGTCAAAAAAAAGTACTTTCTTTTTTTTACGGATCAATTTGTGAAGCACCTGGGGATTCAAAGTGATCACTATGCACCTAGATAAGTTCCTTGGGGGGTCTAGTTTCCAAAATGGGGTCACTTGTGGTGGAGCTCCAATGTTTAGGCACACAGGAACTCTCCAAATGCGACATGGCAACCGCTAAATATTCCAGAATATTTTCTATTCAAAAAGTCAAATGGCGCTCCTTCCCTTCTTAGCCCTGCCGTGCACCCAAACAGTGGTTTATGACCACATATGAGGTATCTGTGTACTCAGGAGAAATTGCCCAACAAATTTTAGGATCCAATTTATACTGTTGCCCATGTGAAAATGAAAAAAACTGAGGCTAAAAGAAAATTTTTGTGAAAAAAAAGTACTTTCTTTTTTTTACGGATCAATTTGTGAAGCACCTGGGGGTTCAAAGTGATCACTATGCATCTAGATAAGTTCCTTAGGGGGGTCTAGTTTCCAAAATGGGGTCACTTGTGGGGAGCTGCAATGTTTAGGCACACAGGGACTCTCCAAATGCGACATGGCAACCGCTAAATATTCCAGCATATTTTCCATTCAAAAAGTCAAATGGCGCTCCTTCCCTTCTGAGCCCTGCCGTGCGCCCAAACAGTGGTTTATGACCACATTTGAGGTATCTGTGTACTCAGGAGAAATTGCCCAACAAATTTTAGGATCCAATTTATACTGTTGCCCTTTGTGAAAATGAAAAAACTGAGGCTAAAAAATTTTTTTGTGAAAAAAAAGTACTTTCTTTTTTTTACAGATCAATTTGTGAAGCACCTGGGGTTCAAAGTGATGACTATGCATCTAGATAAGTTCCTTAGGGGGTCTAGTTTCCAAAATGGGGTCACTTGTGGGGGAGCTCCAATGTTTAGGCACACAGGGACTCTCCAAATGCGACATGGCAACCGCTAAATATTCCAGCATATTTTTCCATTCAAAAAGTCAAATGGCGCTCCTTCCCTTCTGAGCCCTGCCGTGCGCCCAAACAGTGGTTTATGACCACATTTGAGGTATCTGTGTACTCAGGAGAAATTGCCCAACAAATTTTAGGATCCAATTTACACTCATGGCCAAAAGTTTTGAGAATGACACAAATATTATATTTTCACATGATCTGCTGCCCTCTGGTTTTTATGTGTGTTTGACAGATGTTTTTATCACAGACAGAAATATAATAATTGCAAACATATGAGTAACAAAAGCTTATATTGACAGTTAGAATGAGTTAATGCAGCAAGTCAATATTTGCAGTGTTGACCCTTCTTCTTCAGGACCTCTGCAATTCTCCCTGGCATGCTCTCAATCAACTTCTGGACCAAATCCTGACTGATAGCAGTCCATTCTTGCACAATCAATGCTTTCATTTTGTCAGAATTTTTTTAGGTTTTTGTTTGTCCCACCCGTCTCTTGATGATTGACCACAAGTTCTCAATGGGATTAAGATCTGGGGAGTTTCCAGCCATGGACCCAAAATCTCAATGTTTTGTTCCCTGAGCCATTTAATTATCACCTTTGCTTTATGGCAAGGTGCTCCATCATGCTGGAAAAGGCATTGTTGATCGCCAAACTGCTCTTGGAGGGTTGGGAGAAGTTGCTCTTGGAGGACATTCTGGTACCATTCTTTATTCATGGCTGTGTTTTTAGGCAAGACTGTGAGAGAGCCGATTCCCTTGGCTGAGAAGCAACCCCACACATGAATGGTTTCAGGATGCTTAACAGTTGGCATGAGACAAGACTGGTGGTAGCGCTCACCTTGTCTTCTCCGAATGAGGCGTTTTTCCTGATGTCCCAAACAATCAAAAAGGGGATTCATCAGAGAAAATAACTTTACCCCAGTCCTCAGCAGTCCACTGCCTGTACCTTTTGCAGAATATCAGCCTGTCCATGATGTTTTTTCTGGAGAGAAGTGGCTTCTTTGCTGCCCTCCTTGAGACCAGGTCTTGCTCCAAGAGTCTCCGCCTCACAGTGCGTGCAGATGCACTCACACCTGCCTGCTGCCATTCCTGAGCAAGCTCTGCACTGCTGGTAGCCCGATCCCGCAGCTGAAACACTTTTAAGAGACTGTCCTGGCGCTTGCTGGTCTTTCTTGGGCGCCCTGGATCCTTTTTGGCAACAATGGAACCTCTCTCCTTGAAGTTCTTGATGATGCGATAGATTGTTGACTGAGGTGCAATCTTTCTAGCTGCGATACTCTTCCCTGTTAGGCCATTTTTGTGCATTGCAATGATGACTGCACGTGTTTCTTTAGAGATAACCATGGTTAACAGAAGAGAAACAATGATGCCGAGCACCAGCCTCCTTTTAAAGTGTCCAGTGGTCTCATTCTTACTTAATCATGACAGATTGATCTCCAGCCATGTCCTCATCAACACCCACACCTGTGTTAATGGAGCAATCACTGAAAACAGGTTAGCTGGTCCTTTTAAGGCAGGGCTGCAATGATGTTGAAATGTGTTTTGGGGGATAAAGTTCATTTTCTAGCCAAATATTGACTTTGCAAGTAATTGCTGTAAAGCTGATCACTCTTTATAACATTCTGGAGAATATGCAAATTGCCATTAGAAAAAGTGAAGCAGTAGACTTTGTAAAAATTTATATTTGTGTCATTCTCAAAACTTTTGTCCATGACTGTATACTGTTGCCCATGTGAAAATGAAAAAACTGAGTTAGAAAAATTTTTTGTGAAAAAAAAGTACTTTCTTTTTTTTACAGATCAATTTGTGAAGCACCTGGGGGTTCAAAGTGATCACTATGCATCTAGATAAGTTCCTTAGGGGGTCTAGTTTCCAAAATGGGGTCACTTGTGGGGGAGCTCCAATGTTTAGGCACACAGGGACTCTCCAAATGCAACATGGCAACCGCTAAATATTCCAGCATATTTCCATTCAAAAAGTCAAATGGCGCTCCTTCCCTTCTGAGCCCTGCCGTGTGCCCATACAGTGGTTTATGACCACATATGAGGTATCTGTGTACTCAGGAGAAATTGCCCAACAAATTTTAGGATCCATTTATCCTGTTGCCCATGTAAAAATGAAAAAATTGATGCTAAAAGAAAATTTTTGTTGGAAAAATTAAAATGTCCATTTTTTCCTTCCACGTGCTTTAGTTCCTGTGAAGCACCTGAAGGGTTAATAATCTTCTTGTAGTTTTGAGTAGCTTGAGGGTGCAGTTTTATAAAGGTGTCACTTTTGGGTATTTTCTGCCATATAGACCCCTCAAAGTGACTTCAAATGTGAGGTGGTCCCTAAAAAAAATGGTTTTGTAAATTTTGCTGTAAAAATGAGAAATCACTAGTCAACTTTTAACCCTTATAACTTCCTAACAAAAAAAAATGTTGTTCCCAAAATTGTGCTGATGTAAAGTAGACATGTGGGAAATGTTATTTATTAACTATTTTGTGCCACATAACTCTCTGGTTTAACAGAATAAAAATTGAAAATTTGAAAATTACAAATAAACGCAAAAATTATCGACCTAAATTTACCACTAACATGAAGCCCAATATGTCACGAAAAAACAGTCTCAGAATCGCTAGGATCCGTTGAAGCGTTCCTGAGTTATTACCTCATAAAGGGACACTGGTCAGAATTGCAAAAAATGGCAAGGTCTTTAAGGTCAAAATAGGCTGGGTCATGAAGGGGTTAAAGTAATTTTCATGAACCATTATACTGTACTGTACATTGGGAGAAACCATTTAAGTGGGAGACAACAAAGACAAACTCTCATTCACTTAAAAGAATACCCATGTCTTTTTCCAAGGTTTAGATAGATGGGTTGGGGAGATTAGTTTATTATATAACTTTGATATTATGTGGTAGATTGGTTTAATATTCAGTTTTTCAACGAAGATTCATTTTGACAGTTTTAATTTTGCAGAACGTGTAAGGAATACAATTGATTTTTAGTGTTTATCGTCAGCACAAAATAATTTTTACAATTAAAAAAAGCAAATTATTTAATGATTTAGAGTTTATAGATTTCAATATTACATGTGGTTTTGAAGTTTCATTCAATGAATGATAAAAGACATGTGGATGCCTTTGCTGAAGGGCATGATATTGTGATTTATCTGTAGCAAATTGCTTTAGGTGGTTTGTTGATCCAGGGATTGCAATATTTAGAGATAGGAAATCATTTTTACCATTTTAATCCATGTGTACACTAAAGGTGTGTAAAGGGCATAGAACTTACCACAAGCAACAATACAAAGACTGTTTTATAGGAAGAAAAATAAACGACCCATGTTGTCAATATCAATCAAATGGAGTGCTAACGAATATTTCTAGAGCAGTTTATGAAGTGTAAGCCATGCTTGGATTGGTTGTTATGGGCAACACTGAAATGTTTTCTGTTATGGAGTCTTGATAAATAAGATCCAATGTGTTTGATAAACTTCTCTATAACCAGTCATTAAACTATTTGAATATTATTCCGTTAATATTATTAAAAGACTATACTGTTTAGCATATTGAAAAACATTCTAAACGCATAAACCCAACTATATTATGTTTATTGATCTTTGTTATAAAAATGGTTAAAGAACTAAAAGTAATTGCGGATGTTATGGAGTCACTGTTTATAGCAGTCTGGTGTAAGGAAGTGTAGGTGTAGCCCACACTCCCCCCTTGAAGATATGTAAAATGATGTAATGTATTGGGGTGTTAGGAGTGTTTTATATTGTTAGTGATAGATGTCATGGGTTTACTGCTACAGAGAGGAGCCAGAAGACCGCAGCGTCTGATTTCTCCTACTCCTGTACTGATTACAAGCCTTCACTTGTTTATTAAACTGTGTAAATGTCTTTTGGCAGTGCAGGGGTAAATCTGCTCAGTTTAGAGCTTCTGGACTGTTTAGGCTCTCAGCTGTGCATTGTTATCCACTCCCATCTCCTATATATTCTAGGCCCTGGCTAGCACTCGTTGTCAAGCAAGAAGAGTGGCGTCATTTTCTGGAGGGAGCTTTTCATCTGGTTATGGTAATCATGGATCATAAGAATCTCGTATATCTAGAGTCTGCAAAACGTCCAACACCTCAACAGGGAAGATGGGCATTGTTCTTCACCAGGTTTAACTTTTTTGTTACATATATACTATGGAAAAAGAACATTGTTTTCCTGGAGCGGAGATAGTTCCTATACTACAAAAAGGGGTGGTTATTGTGTCTATATGCTTCCATCTTGAAAAATAAGTTGTTGACGCTCAGGATGATGCCCCTGCGGCAGTCTATTAGGTAAACTGTGCCTTTGAATCTCCACTGAGATTTCTTATTAATAAAGCCACCACAGATCTTGTCGTTTTTGGTGGTCAGAGGTAAATCAGGTGTCCCGGGAGTATGTGGCCACCTGCTGTGTTTGTGCACATTCTAAAACCTCTCATACTCATCCTTCTGGATCTCTCCAATCATTGGCGATTCCCAGTAGACCTTAGACTAATTTTTCGGTTGATTTTATCATTGATCTACCCATGTCAGCAGGTAATACTGTAATTTTGGTTGTTATGGAAAGATTACCTGCTTTACCTAATGCCAAGACCTTGGTGCAAATTTTCATCAGTGAGATTGGAAAATTACATGGGATCCCTATCAATATTGTGTGTGACTGGGAGATGCAGTTTATTTGAAATTTTGGAGGACATTTTGCACTTATTTGGGGATCCACCTGTCATTTTCATCAGCATTTCACCCTCAGTCAAATGGGCAAACTGAACTGGTTAACCAAAATCTGGAGACTTATCTGAGGTGTTTTGTGTCTGACAATCAGGAAGATTGGATTACCTATTTACCTCTAGCTGAATATGCATTAAGTAACCCTCGTTATGTGTCTATTGGTAAGTCCCCATTTTTCGATGCATACGGGTTTCATCCTCAGTTCAGCTCATTTAATAGGAATCCTTCTTCTGGAATACCTAAAGAAGAATGATTTTCATCATCAATTACATCTGTGTGGCAAGGGTTTATTAATAATTTAAGGAAGATGCAGTCCAAACTTAAGAGTGTGGCTGATCGGAAATGTTTGGTGGGTCCAGACCTGTGTGTTGGTGACTTGGTATAGTTGTCCTCAAGGAATATTAAATTGAAGGTTCCTTCTTGGAAACTGGGTCCCAGGTTCATTGGTGCTTGTATCCGTCGTCAATCCCGTAGCATTCTGCCTTGCTTTGCCGCTCACTTTTAGGATCCATAATGTGTTTCATGGATATCTATATTCAAAAAAATATGTTGCGTTCTCTGTACCATCACCGTTACCTCAATCTCCAGTCATTATGGATGGTAATTTGGAATTTCAAATCACCAAGATCTCGGTTAGTTCATTAGTAGCTTCAGTATCTGGTAAAGTGGAAGGGATGCGGTCCTGAAAAGTGGATGTGGGTGCCAGCATCTGATGTCCATGTGCAAGGCTGATCTGGTCTTTTCACGTGGCACACCCTGATAAACCCGGTTCTGAGGTTCTGGAGGTCCCTTGTAGAAGGGGGGGTACTGTCATGGGTTTACCGCAGCAGAGAGGAGCCAGAAGACCGCAGAGTCTGATTTCTCCTACTCCTGCACTGATTAGAAGCACTTCACCGTCTTATTAAATGGTGTACATTTATTTTGGCAGTGCAGGGTTAATCTGCTCTGTTGAGAGCTCCTGGAGCATTTAGACTCTCAGCTGTACACTGTTAGCCACTTCCATCTCCGATATAAACTAGGCTGTGTCTAGGACTCATTGTCAGAGCTAGCTTATACTGCATGACTGGAGGTTGTTGTTGGTTATTATAGGAGAAGTCGGCTGGTGGATTTTATCTGTGACTGTTACTAGGTTTTGAGTGTATGATAATTCCCTTTCTTCTCCTACTTTGTTTTAACCCATCTCTAACTCCCCAGTGCATTCCTCTGTTATAAGCGAGAGTATATCTGTATGTTTGGTATTTTTGTTACCTGTTTATTTTACCTTGTTAGTCTGTTTGATGCATTATGGCACACTACTACTCCCCTCTTCCCTGGGAGGGGGAAGGGTGCAGACTGAGAACGGATTCATGAGCTAAGGCAAGGTACCTGGCCCTGGAATCTTCTCCATCAGAAGTTATCTAGGCAACAGGGCGAGCTAGGGAACCCCTAGCATTAGGGACAAGGAAGGAGCCCCTGGTCCTGGGACACCCAGCAACAGAGTCATGACAAAAGAGTTTTGTTCTGCCCAGCACTAAGTAGCTAGCAGGCTGAGTTTGCAGCTAGAACTAGCCCAGAAGAGAGGGGCTAAGTGAGGGCAGAACAGAAAAACTGCGGTAGTGGGACATATAGGGCCTAGCTTGCTGTTAGAGGAAACCGATGGTCTGATTAGTTAGCAGAGCCACATGAATTAGGTGTCCCTAAAGACTGAGGCAATGGATAGCATGATCCAGAGGGAGGCAAGGAAAAGTGTTAGAAAGAGTGAGTAATTCACTGGTGACGGGGTCTGAGGCAGGAAGCGCTGAGAAGGAAAGTGGGACAAAGAGAGAGTGTCCGATATGGTTATTACAAGGCACTAGCAAGCAGAGAGGTTAAGTAATATCCATAGTGACACAAGTACTACCGCTGACGTCAGTGAGGCTGCGCGGAGTCCCCCGCTGATCTGAAATTAACTCGATAGCGTGGGAAAAAGTTCAGAAACTTTCCCATGTTAATCAGTTCATCTCTGGTCAGCCGAGGCGCCTGTGCAGACATGATTTAATTCATTCTGCAGTAGTTTACAGCCGGGCCAGTAGCATTAGCACCGGTCCTTGTTGTAAATTAGTTTAACCCCTTGTGATGGATTGCAGCGGGGGACCTGACTGAACAGCGGAGAGGTATGGATATTGTTGCTTTGCTATTTTATTATTTGTTACAGGAGAACAAGGGATTCAGATGGATTGGCAGAATAGTAAATGTGGTCAAAAACTTTGTGTAATTATTTCATTAAAATAATTTTTAATTAATGTGTGTGTCTTTTTTAACCCTTTACTACTGTAGGATTAATAATGGATAGTTATCTTATTGACACCTCTCCATTATTAACCTGGATTAATGTCACCTTTCAATAGCAAAGTGACATTAACCCCTTATTAACCAATGATCCACCACTAAAGGCAATGGGAATAGAGAGGCTAAGTGCTAGAAAAGGAGCATCAAATAATAGATGTGCCTTTTCTGGGGTGGCTGGGGCCAGATGTTTGTAGGCAGGGGGGGCCTAAAAACAATGGTCCCTCACTAGGCTATGAATATCAGTGCTCAGTCACTGGCTTTCCCTCTCTGGCGGAGAAAATTGCGTGGGAGCCTTGGCAATTTTTTCTGCTATTATAGCCTTAAATTTAACCCCTAGAGTTCCAAATTTTTCCTAACACAAACTACTAAATTGATTAAAAACTCTCATATATAAATCGTTTTGATATGACATGGTTTACTATATGTAAACCATGTGTCATATCATGTCGGGTTCGGTAATGATTTTACTGAAGCTGGCAATTGATTTTGCGGCTATTATGCTATGTAGAACTCTATGAACTATAAATATATATACTGTATATACTGTATATGTGTCTCAATGACATGTATGTATGTGTGTATATAATATATATATATATATATATATGTGTGTATTCTATGTGTATATATGTACATGTCAGTGTGATTTTACTGTACAGTGCACTGAATTGCCGGCTTTTAAAATACGAATCCATCGAAAACCGATGAAAAAACTGATGCGACAGGTCTGTTTTTTCGACGGATCCGTTTTTTTCCAAAAAACGACGATTGTGACTGATGGCAAAAAAACTGATGTGTGAAAGAGGCCTAACTGTAAACTCAAGAGTATTTTACAGCAGTTTCTCTACGAAGAATATGTAACTATCTGCAGGCAGATACTTGCTTTGCAGAAGAAACCAAGATTAAGACAAAAGATTAACTACTCTTGACCTTAATAAGTATATAAAAGACTTCTATACACACCATTTAATTGTGAATGTAGGTAACATGCATAAGCAGAGCACAAAAACAAATGCATGACTGTAAATCAAAGCTTCTCCACATTTGAATGAGTGCATGGTTCAGACAGGTCAGCAAAAATCATTTCACGCAATATTAGAGTAATTAAGATTGAGTACACAGAGAACAAGACAATATCAAACATTTACTTGCTATTGCTGCATAAATGTCACTCCTTTGACTAATGTACTAATATATTGGCTTCCTGTTTGGACCAGAAGATGAATCTCCCCTGTGATAAAACTATGCATTAATGCTGCTCCCCTTGATCATGGTAATAGAGCACATTGGTAAAAAAAGCAATTCATAAAAATATTTTATTTTTAAAAAACATAACATGTTGTAAATAGTAGTAGTTTTTTCACAGAATACAACATCATTTTTACCATGGACCCAAAATCTAAATCTCTATTCATTTCTAGATAGCACATCAAGGATCTCTAAAGGAATGTATAGAGAAATTAACTCCACTTCATATATAAGAGCTTGTAGGTTTTCTAAGAGTCAGGCCATTGTCGAGGAGAAAGATTTATCTTTCAGAGCTTCTTTGAACTTGTATTAGTGCATGTAAGAATGGAAAATCATGATTTTCTTATTGCCAGAGATTTCCCGAGTTGACCCAAAATGGTTCATGGTATGTCTTCTAAGCAGTATAATAATACTATAACAAGTTTTTTAATAACAAATCAGTTGCCTAATCCTACTTTCACGCATTAATATACCCATGCTGTTGTTAACTAGATTCCTTCAAACCTACCGTATAAACTCATGTATAAAACCGACCCGTGTATAAAACCGACCCCCCTAATTTTGCCACAAAAAACTGGGAAAACTTATTGACTCGCGAATAAGCCTAGGGTGAAAAATGATTATGCCCCCATATGATGCTCCACAATTATGCCCCATATGCTCCACAGATTATGCCCAATATGCTCCACAGATTATGCCCCCATATATTCCACAGATTATGCCCCCGTATGATCCACAGATTATGCCCCCATATGCTCCAGATTATGCCCCCTATGTTCCACAGATTATGCCCCATATGCTCCATATTATGCCCCATATGTTCCACAGATTATGCCCCCATATGCTCCATATATGCCCCCATATGCTCCTATTATGCCCCATATGCTCCTATTATGCCCCATATGCTCCAGATTATGCCCATATGTTCCACATCTTATGCCCCATATGCTCCATATTATGCCCCCATATGCTCCAGATTATGCCCCATATGTTCCACAGTTTAATGCCCCATATGCTCCATATTATGCCCCATATGCTCCAGATTATGCCCCATATTTCCACAGCTTTTGCCCCCATATGCTCCATATTATGCCCCCATATGCTCCATATTATCCCCATATGCACCAGATTATGCCCCATATGCTCCACAGCTTTTGCCCCCCTATGCTCCATATTATGCCCCATATGCTCCAATTATGCCCATAGCTGCACAATTATGCCCCATATTATAGGCCTCATATGCTGCTGCTGCTGCGCAAAAAAAATGACATACTCACCTCTCGTCGCGGGGGCCAGGTGCCGGTGTCCTGAGCAGGTGGGGG